>JAJOZX010001026.1:635000-857500 GCA_023014485.1 Bathynomus jamesi | reverse complement strand
CAATATAATATTCTTCGATTTAAATTTGAAATTCTGCGCTATAAAGCCTACCATCCTATTAGCTTTTGCGCAAAACTCCAGGCACTGGTTTCTATCTTTTAAGTCCTTATATACGCGTATGCCTAAATCTACTTCCTCGTCAACGCTCGCTAACTGTCTATCATCCATCGTATACGTGTAAATATTGCTACGAGAACCTATATGCAAAACTATACATTTGTCTACGTTAAATTGCATCTGCCACTTATCCGTCCACTCCATAATCCTAGTTACTTCATCTTGGAGCCTATTTCTATCGTCCACGTTAAGAACTTCACCGCCTATTTTAGTATCGTCCGCGAATTTTGACACGTTACTGGTCAAGCTGACATCTATGTCATTAATGTAGATTACGAATAGCAATGGGCCTAACACTGAACCCTGAGGGACACCGCTACGTACATCCAACCACCCCATTTCCCTACCATTAACAACGACCCTCTGTTTCCTGGCACGAAGCCATTCCTCTAACCAGTTAGCTACCTGACCGCGTATACCGTGGGCTTTAACCTCCGCAATTAATCTTCTTTGCGGAACTGTATCGAGCGCCTTTGTAAAGTCTAAATAAACAACGTCAGCCGTTCTATGCCTATCGTATTCGCGCACGATTTCGTTATAAAAGTGACAAATTAGTTAAACACGAGTTATGGTGTCGAAACCCATGCTGACTACTATTAATCAAATCGCGACTTTCTAAGTGATTGACGATACGATCCCTAACTACGGATTCCAAAAGTTTACCTACAATTGACGTTAAGCTAATAAGCCTATAATTCTTGGCTACTGTGGGGGTCGCCTTTTATAAAAAATGGATGTAACGTTAGCTGATTTGAAGTCTTCAGGAATAATCCCCCCTTCCAGTGACTTATTAAATTTTTTTTTAAGGGGCCAACCATAACATCTTTGAAATCTTTCAAATGTCTAGGATAAAGCGCGTCAGGGGCTGGAACCTTGCTAACTTTTAGCTTATCAATATAATGCGCAATTTGACCCTCGTAAACAGTTATTTCATTCAAAATAGTCTCGCTACTAACTGGAACGACATTGTCCACGTAGGGGACATTATTTACGTCTTCTATGGTAGAAACTGTCGCAAAAAAAGTTGTTAAAAATACCCGCCATCGCCTGAGCGTCGGGAGCTAAAGCGCCCTTAGCGTCCACTAGAGGGCCTATGTTATCTTTTATAGTCTTACGATTATTGACGTAGTCAAAAAACTTTTTCGGATTATGTTTACTATCCGCAGCTACAAGTATTTCAAAATTACGCTTAGCATTCCTAACAAATCTTTTAACTTGACGTCTAAGCTCGATATATCTATTAAAGTTAGCTTCCGTGCCATCGCGCTTCTTAAGTCTATACGCTCTGTTACACTCGTTTATGAACTCTTCTATTTCCCTAGTCCACCACTTAGGCCTACCCTGATTAGTTGCGCAGCTTGGGCCTACGCGGAATAAACTCCCTTTCGATATTCAAAAAACTTTCTTTAAACACCTTTCAATGAAAATTTGCGTCATTACCCATAAATAAATTATCCCAGTCCACTACTCTCATCCTATCCGCAAAACTATCAAAATTAGCCCTACGAAAATCGGGGACTTCTATTACGTTACTATCCTTGCTGTTTTTTATCAATAGCTTAAACCTAATAATTTGGCGATCACTACATCCCAAACTCTCGCCTACTTCCAAACCTTCGACTATATTTTCGTCGTTCGTCATCACCATTTCTAAAATATTGTCGCAGCGCGTTGGTTCGGTAACCATCTGTCGGAAAAAATTATCTTCCATGAACTCAATCAGTCTCAAACCCTCATCATTACGTAAAAGTCTCGTAATTAACGTTAGGGCAGTTAAATCTTCGACAATTATACTCTCCCGATTATTAATAAAATTACTAAGAAGTGTGTAAAATCTAGTATCGGTATCGAGGGGTTGAACGGGACGTCTATAAACAACAACGAAATTAAAGCTAATGCTACGCGCCTTAACTTCAACGCATATCGCATTAATTTCTGCAGGAAAATCTATCTTAACCTCGATAGCCCTAAGGGAATTACGAATGTACAACAAAACGTTGCCACCAGTCCTGTGTAACTTATCATTAGTAAAAAGTTTAAAACCCGCTATATCAAGTTCCTCCAACAAGTCCCGAGTTAAGGTATTTAAGCATGTTTCGGTTACAGCAACTATATCGTAGTTCTTGGAATAAATTGTAGCCTTAAATTCGTTCAATTTATTTCTAATACTACGTGCGTTATAATTTAGGATGTTTGAATTATTTTTTCCCACGGATCGAAGTTTTAAACTATTTTTCACGTCGGGCCGGTGTTTCCCGGACCCACAACGTTTAAAGAGGGCTTCGACCTATACAGCTTTCGAACGTTCTCATCGATTAACCTACCTAAACTATCATTCCCTATTTCATTGAAATGCACCCCATCTTTTCTAAACAGGCTCGGATCACTAAATTCTGACCACAGCTTTACAAAGGGTACACTTTCTTGAGCACAAATCTCTTCTAGTTTAGTGTTCAAAAATATTGTTTTTGACGTAATCCTAGAATTTAAACTGTATCTAGGGCTAAATACCTAGAATAAAGACCTATCTGACTTTGCCTTCAGGGACCTAATTAACCCCTATATCTCTCCAAAAGGGCAGGCACTCTCGTATCGGGCCTATACGAGTCGTTGCCTCCGACCATCGTCTCCAAAATCGAGTGACGGGAAGCAACATCAATCCTATCTACTTCGTCTCTAATTCTGTCAACCCTGGCCTCTGGTAGACAGACCCTCCTCCTCTTGGTTGGATTCCGTTCAACGAATTCCTTATCCATATGACGCACTAAGGAGTCCCCAATTAAAATCGTTTGCCTGTCGTTCATATCTCTATCCAATTGGGCGAAAAGGTTCGAAACCTCGATAAGGGGGGGACTCCTATCACCTAACGTACGTGGCCTAGCTCCACCCTTAACTACTCTAAATCCCTTCCCGTCTACTAATCTCAGACAAACCTTAACCCCTTCCTCAACTCTATCTAACCTTTCCGATAAGCTACCTATAGTAGAAACTAGATTCCTAACCTCACCCTTCAACTTACTAACGTTGAAAACGTTAGTATAGGTTCGGCCTTCGTCAACTGTAAGCCTACCCCTGTCATCAAGCGTTGCAAGTCTTTCAGTCACCTCGCGTACACTACGTTTTAAATCAACTATCTCTTCGCTTAACTCACAAAAGAAACAAACCAATCTCTCGGTAATCGCCATAGGACCGCCGTTGTAATCTTTAAAATCAGTATACCACCGATTAATCCCACACTTAGCACACGACGCTTTCTGCGACGGCATCGCGCAAATAAGGTAATTAACGTTTATCACCGTCACAAGTTTAAATTAAATTAAGCCGGCACGCTATGAAAACTTCTAAATCGCTAAAAACCACTAATATTCAGTTACTAAACTATAACACTGTGAATATAAATGCAAGTATATAAAATTCAAAACTTTCCAACAGTAAAGTTATCGGCAATATCCAAAAGTAGAAACAATATCAGAGAGCCCAGGGAATGCGTCTGCTCAGTAAAGAGTCTGGCTGACAAATATGTAAGGAGTCTGGCTGACGAATGATATTGCGTGCTCAACATTTATGAAGTCGTATTCTATAAAGTCTACAGATGTGGTGAATACTGAAAGACTCCCTAGCTCACCCTCCTTTGAGACTTTTAAGGCTACATTGAACCGTGCAAAGCGTGAGAAGCAAGAGGTTCAAATACTCTAATGATATTCTGGGGAGAGCATTGCTGGATTTCGTGGCACAAACGACGTATTGGACTACGTTGTTGGACTAAACTGCGTAAAAGCTTACATATACCGTGAAGTGAAAGAAACAACACGTGCAGAAGTGACGCAACGGGTATGGTTAGTGAGTCTTGTTGATGAGTGGTGTTACAAGCAGTATTATGTCATGCTGCATCATACCGAGTGCGCATACCCTGCGGTTGAGGATGTAAATCTTGTCATAATGGACAATCTGAAATATTTTTACCACTACATTCATATACAGTATATCATGATGAGGTTCGCTATGAGGTTGTGGCTAAAGGCCTGTGTAAGATTTTAATAGAATTTAGAGACGAGAATCGATTGCTAAACAAAAAGAATAAATATGGACACATGTTTCTCTCAAATAGTGCGCCGGAGTGTTAATAAAATGTGCGTAGTTCGAGAAAATATCTCTGCTGCCATGAATTGTGTTCCCCTCATGTCTAAATGTTCCCTAACTTTCAGTATTTTTACTTCTGTGTGCACGTGTTCTGTTGGTGTTGTTTGAGTGCATCCTGTAATGATACGAAGTGCGTTGTTTTGTATTGTCTGTAAGGTGTTTATGTGTGTTTTTCAGATAATGAGATAATGGGTGCCCAGCATGGGCTAGCATAGTCCATAACTAAGCGAATATATTGTTTGTATATGAGTGATGTTGTTTCCTTTTGATGTCCAAAGTTTGTGCCTGTTATTACCCTAAGCGTGTTAAGTCTTGACGTACATTTGTTTTTAATGTCCTGAATGTGGTTTGCAAAAGATAATGATGTGTTGTATGTGAACCCAAGTATTTTGTATTGTTTGTAAGCAAGGTGATTGTTGATTTTGTGGGCGCTACTTTGAGTCTGTTGTGTGTGAGCCAGTCTTCTACAGACCTACAGAAGCTAAGGCTAACAAAGACCCTAAGATCCACTCTAAGGTTAGCCCGAGAGAAAGGAAAGAGTAGGGGGTTAAGAGAAGAGAAGAGAATAAGGGGTTAGGTAAGGAGCAACACCTATCACTCGTGGGTTAACATTCATTCAGAAAAAGAGAAAAAAGACTCACCATCATCATCCGCCGGCCACTGCCGACAAGTCAGAAAAATAGTCGGAGAAATAGGAGAGGGTGAAAGATGAAAAGAAGTAAATAAGAACGCTTACAAACCATGCAAACACAGTCTTAACTCACTGTCATACCATGCAAACTACAAACATGCAAGAAAGAGAGTTACAGACATGCAAAGTAAGGAGATAAGAAAAAAAAGTAGGTAAAGTTAAACAAAAAGTGGGTTAGTTTACGCTACGAGCTACATCTACGTTCGTGTTAGTCTAATTTTTTTTTTTTTTATTGCTGGCATCACACGCTGGCATGTCACAAGCTGGCATTCATCGTCAACAGACTCATCCTCGAGCACCACCACCAGAGCTCCTGTTGCTAACTTTTTTTTTATTTTAAACAACGTTAATATTTTTAAAATGTCTGTCAAGACGGTTCTTAAACATATTAACGCTGGTAGAATGAACGACTGACGCGGGAAGATTATTCCATTTATCAATTACTTTAAACGTAAAGAAGTTTTTAGCGATATTAGTAATGAAACGTCTGCCACGCAACTTAAATCCGTTATTGCGAGTATTACTATTATCGAAAGTGAACAATTTGTCAAAATTTACGTTATCGATGTTATTAACGATTTTGAAAACTTCAATAAGCTCCCCCCTTAATCTCCTAGTTTCGAGTGAATACAGGTCTAACTCTTTAATCCTATCTTCATAAGGCTTGTTGCGCAATGACGGAATAAGTTTCGTGGCACGACGCTGAACCCTTTCTAACCTATCAATATCCTCACGCAAGTACGGGCACCAAAACTGAACGGCATATTCTAAATGAGGCCTGACTAGGGACTTGTAAAGGGGCAATATAATATCCTTCGATTTAAATTCGAAATTACGCGCTATGAAGCCTAACATCCTATTAGCTTTTGCGCAAGACTCCAGGCACTGGTTCCTAACCTTTAAATCCTTAGATACGCGTACGCCTAAATCTACTTCCTCGTCAACGCTCGCTAACTCCATATCATCCATCGTGTACGTGTAATTATTGTTGCGAGAACCTATATGCAAAACTTTACATTTGTCTACGTTAAATTGCATCTGCCACTTATCTGTCCACTCCATAATCCTATTTACATCGTCTTGGAATTTTGACACGTTACTAGTCAATCCTACATCTATGTCGTTAATGTAAATTACGAATAGCAATGGGCCTAACACTGAACCCTGTGGGACACCGCTACCTACATCTAACCACCCGGATTCACTACCATTAACTACGACCCTCTGTCTCCTAGCACGAAGCCATTCTTCTAACCAGTTAGCTACCTGACCGCGTATACCGTGCGCTTTGACCTTCGCAATTAGTCTCCTATGCGGAACTGTATCGAACGCCTTTTTAAAATCTAAATAAATAACGTCAGCTGCTCTATGCCTATCGTATTCGCGCACTATTTCGTTATAAAATTCTAACAAATTAGTTAAACAAGACCTATGGCGTCGAAACCCATGCTGACTACTATTAATCAAATCTCTACTTTCTAAGTGATCGATGATACGATCCCTAACTACGGATTCCAAAAGTTTACCGACAATTGACGTTAAGCTAATGGGCCTATAATTGCTAGCTACTGCGCGGTCGCCTTTTTTAAAAATAGGCGTGACGTTAGCTAATTTGAAGTCTTCAGGAATAATCCCCGTTTCGAGTGACTGATTAAAAATCTTCGTTAAGGGGCCTACGATAACGTCTTTCAAATCTTTCAAATGTCTGGGATAAAAAGCGTCAGGGCCTGGAGCCTTGCTAACTTTTAGCCTATCGATATAATGCGCAATCTCACCCTCGTAAACAGTTATTTCATCCAAAATAGTCTCGCTACTAAATGGAACGATATCGTCCACGTCGGGGACATTATTTACGTCTTCTACGGTAAAAACTGTCGCAAAAAAGTTATTGAAAATACCCGCCATCGCCTGAGCGTCAGAAGCCAAAGCGCCATTAACATCCACTAGAGGGCCTATGTTATCTTTTACCGGCTTACGATTATTGACGTATTCAAAAAACTTTTTTGGATTATGTTTACTATCCGCAGCTATAAGTATCTCTAAATTACGCTTGGCATTCCTAACTGATCTTTTAACCTGACGTCTAAGCTCGATATATCTATTAAAGTTAGCTGCCGTGCCATTGCGCTTATTAAGTCTATACGCTCTATTACGCTCGTTTATGAACTCTCCTATTTCCCTAGTCCACCACTTCGGCCTACCACGATTTCTAGCGCGCTTGGGCCTACGAGGAATAAACTCCCTTTCAATATTCCTAAAACTTTCTTTAAACGCCACCCAATCAAATTTGTGTCATTACCCATAAATAAGTTATCCCAGTCCACTACTCTCATCCTATCCGCAAAACTATCAAAATTAGCCCTACGAAAATCAGGGACTTCTATTACGTTACTATCCTGAGTGTTTTCTATCAATAACTTAAACCTAAGAATTTGATGATCACTACATCCTAAACTCTCGCCTACTTCTAAACCTTCGACTATATTCTCGCCGTTCGTCATCACCAAATCTAAAATATTGTCACCGCGCGTTGGTTCGGTAACTATCTGTCGTAAAAAGTTATCGTCCATAAACTCAACCAATCTCAAACCCTCCTCATTACCAGTAAAATTCTCGTAATTAACATTAGGGCAGTTAAAGTCTCCGACAATTATACTATTCCGATTGTCAATAAAATTACCAAGAAGTGAGTAAAATCTAGTATCTGTATCGAGGGTTGAACGGGAGGTCTATAAACAACAAAATTAAAACTAATACTACGCGCCCTAACTTCAACACATATCGCATTAATTGCTGCCGGAAAATCTAACTTAACCTCGATACCCTAAGGGAATTACGAATGTACAGCAAAACGCCTCCACCAAACCTATGTAACCTATCATTAGTAAGAGTTTAAAACCCGGTATATCAAGTTCCCCCAACAAGTCCCGAGTCACGGTATTTAACCAAGTTTCAGTGATAGCAACTATATCATAGTTGCCGGAATAAATTATCGCCTTAAATTCATTTAATTTATTTCTAATACTACGCGCGTTACAATAAAAGACGTTTAAGTTATTTTTTACCACGGGCCCGCGTTTTAAACTATTTATCACGTCGGGCCCGCGTTCCCGGACCCACAACGTTTAAAGAAGGCTTCGACCTATACAGCTTTCGCACGTTTTCGTCTATTAACCTACCTAGCCTAGCATTACCTATTTCATTAAAATGCACCCCATCTTTTATAAAAAGGCTAGGATCACTGAATTCGGACCACAGCTTTACGAAGGGTACATTTTCCTCAGCACAAATCTCTTCTAATTTGTTATTCAAAAATATTGTTTTTGACGTAATCTAAGACCCAACCCGTGCCTAGGGGTAATACCTAGAACTAAAGACCTATCTGACCTCGCCTTCAGGGACCTAATTAACCCCCTATATCTCTCCAAAAGGTCAGGCACTCTCGTATCGGGCCTATACGAGTCGTTGCCTCCTACCATCGTCACCAACATTGAGTGACGGGAGGCAACGTCAATCCTATCCACTTCGTCTCTAACTCTGTCAACCCTGGCCCCTGGGAGACAGACCCTCCTCCTCTTGGTTGGATGCCGTTAACGAACTCTTTGTCCATGTGGCGCACTAAAGAGTCCCCGATTAAAATAGTTTCCCCCTCATTCACGTCCCTTTCCAAATGGGCGAAAGGGTTCGAAACCTCGATAGGGGGGGATTCCTATCACCTAACGTACGCGGCCTAGCTCCACCCTTAACCTCTCTAAATCCCTCGCTATCTACTACTCTCGGACTAACCTTAACCTCTTCCTCAACTCTATCTAACCTTCCCGACAAGCTACCTAAACTAGAAACTAGGTTACGCACCTCACCCTTCAAATTACTAACGTCTTCAACGTTAGTATTGGTTCGGCTTCCGTCAACCGTAGCCCTACCCCTGCCCTCATCAAGCGTTGCAAGTCTTTCCGCTACCTCACGTACACTGCGTTTTATGTCAACTAATTCCTCCATGAACTCGCAAAAAAAAAACTGATCTATCGGTAATCGCCATGGACCGCCGTTATAATCCTTAAATTCCGAATACCACCGGTTTACCCTACACCTAACACACGACGCTTTCTGCGACGGCATCGCGCAGTTAAAAATTAGTTTAAACCGTCACAGGTATAAGTTAAATTAAGCCGGCACGCTATGAAAACTTCTAAATCGCTAAAAACCACTAATATTCAATTACTTAACTATAACAACGTAAATTTAAACGCAAGTATATAAAATTCAAAACCATCCAAAAGTAAAATTCTCAGCAATATACAAAAGTAGATGCAAAATCAGAGAGCTCAGGAAATGCGTCCGTTCAGTACAGAGTCTGGCTGACGAATGAATACAGAGTCTGGCTGATGAATCTATACTGTTTATGTATGTTTGTAGGTTATTTGTAGCGGTGTCGATGTTGTTGTGGGTGGATGTTAGAGTGATGTCATCTGCATATGATGATAAGGTAAGTTTGTTATCTATGGGTGTTGGAATGTCATGCATGTATAAGTTGAACAGTGTTGGTGAGAGAACAAAGCCTTGAGGGACCCCTTTCGGAAAAAGCTTGTTTTTGGATGACATGCCATTAAATGTGACATGTGAGTATCTTCCTGAAAGACAGTTGCTCAGCCACCTCTTGGTGTTATTGTGCATGTTTGTGTTTGTACGTTGAGCTGGTCGTCTGGAGTTGACGCCATCCATGAGGTGCTGCGTGAGGTTAGTGAGTAATGTCGTGGTTGAGTGGTGAGGTCTGAACCCATGTTGAGTAGGCGATAGTGGTATGTGTGGGTTGGTGATTTGTAAGATTAGTCTTTCTGTTACTTTGGAAGGTATGCATAGTAAAGTAATGGGTCTACAGGAAGCTGGGTGTGTTGGATTTTTGTTTGGTTTGAGTAGTGTAATAATTTTACCTTGTTTCCATATGTCAGGAATAATACAGTGTTGGTATGAATATGTACTGATATTTGTGAGAGCTAGTATTCCCTGTGGGCCCAAGTGTTTAAGGTGTATGTTAGATATGTTATCTGGTCCAGTAACCTTCGAATTCTTAAGGTTTTTGATGATTTTGGTGGTCTGGTCTGTATTGAAGGGTGTAATCGTCGTCTCGAGGCTGTAGGTTTTCTTGTGTCTGGCTGTTTGTCTGTCTCCGTGTTTCTGGTTGTTGTCTCTGTTTAAGTGACTTATCTTTGCGTAGTGATTAACTAGAATGTTAGCTTGTTGTGTATATGTTGGGATATTATTTTGGCTGCGACAGATAGCCGCGTGTGAGGTGTGAATGCCGCTGTTAGAGTGGGTAATGCTGTTTATAGTCTTGTATAGCCTGGATGTATCTGTGGAGTGGTTTAGTGTTGTTATGAATTCCCTAAATGTTTCTGTTTGTTTTTCTTTAAGTTTGTTGTTTATTTCTGTGTTGAGCTGTTGTATCTGCTGTTTTATGGCTTCTGTGTGTGGTATTTGTGTGTTATGTTTGAGGTTGTTACGTTGCCTTATGAGGTGGGCTATTTCTCTGTTGTAATTTGGGTTGTATTTCCTAATGTTGCCCTTGGGTATGTATTTGTTTGCATTATTGATGATCTGGATTAAACATCTTGAATGTTGTATTGATGTTTATGATGGGTGTGCTGTTTAATGTGGTGAATTGTTCCTCAGTCTGTATTTTGAACTGTTCCCAATTAGCTTTCTTGTAATTTCTGTAAGTGTGCCTAAGGCTGTTGCGGCAGATTGTAGAACGTGTTGTAATGATGATGGGCAGTTGGTCTGATGACAGGTGTTTTTCTGTTCTCCAGTGTGTATGTGTTGCTAGTGAGGGGGAACAGAACGTTATGTCTGGGGAGGAGTTTGAGTATCCTGCTTGATGTGGTATGTGTATATGTTCTTCTTTATTGTTAAGAATGAAGAGGCTGTTTAGTTGTGTGCCTATGTTGGCGGCTCCGGTGTTGCTTTGGTTTTGCAGGCACCAACTAGTGTCTTTAGCGTTGAAGTCTCCTCCTAAGATGACATTAGTGAGAAAGGCCAGATTGTGTAACTGTGGATTGTAATTGGCTGGCATCTGAGGTGAACTATCTGGTGGGATGTAAATGTTGATGAGTGTGGTGTTGTGTTTTACGCGTGTTTTAATGCTAACTGCCTGTATTTCTATCGTGTTATCTGTTTGGATTGTGTTTGTAATATTTTGGGTGGCATCAGTGTAGCTAATGCTTTTACGTATGTAATTAATGACTCCACCCCCGTGACCCCCAGTACGATCTTGACGGATCGCCGTGAAATCAGGGATGGTGGTTGTTTTATGTGTGCGTTTTAGTTTTGTTTTTCGTATAAGTACTATGTGAATGTTTTGTTTGTGTTCACAGTTGAAAAGTTCGGATGGGAAAGAATAATGGTTTGTTTGGATAGGCGTGTTTATAAACTTGAATTTAATAATGATGTGGTGGGCGATGCCCTCTTTGTGAGTGCTTTTGATTGCATTCTGTCCTTGTTTAAAGAGAGTGATAACTTGCCAAGCGAGTGTAAAGTGGGCACAAAAATAGTCTTGAACGAATTGAAGGCCTTTACATTGAGTTAGGCATCGTATACCTTGAGCGCTGAAATAATGTTAAACCGTACTTATTGTATAGTAGAAAGGAACAACGATGTAACTGTAGACTTGATCACGTGCGAGTTTAGTATTTTAGTTAAGCGCAGTAGAATATAAGTGTATGTATTTTGATGTATATTGTTTTAAAATTTATATATAAGTATGTGTTTGCTCGTACATATATTAAATGGTTATATAGTTTTATCTTGTACTATTATTATTTCTTTTGATGCTTATATATACGTATGTATTTACTCATACATATATTAAATATGAAAAAGACTTCTTCTGCACTAATATTATTATTTAAGAATGTGTTAACCCCTCCGTCTATGGCCTCGGTTGGTTCGAAGTCGACGGGGGTTCTAGTTAGGTAATTCTTTTATCGTGGCTAGGAGGATTCTGAGAGGCTTATTAAATTCTCTGAGGGTTCTCCCCGATTCTTCTTGTAACGTATCGGGAGATTTTAATGACTAAGTTCTCTGAAGAGAGCACGGCTCGAAGAAGATAAAGACTTTTTCTTACTGTAATTTACTGCTAAAATGTTACAGGTAATGCTCAGCCTCGTAGTCTAAATCAGAATGAACATGGAAGAATATTTGTGAGTTTATATACCCATAAACTGCTAACATCATTATTATTAAATGTTGAAAAGGCTGCATTATTTTTGCACAATATCTGAAAATAAAGTAAATCTTTTAGCTGTGGTAATGTTTAAACGAATAAACAAGATATTTGAAGGTGAAGCCATATTTTTATCTTAAACCGCGTATTTTCAGATCTGATGTTACCATGATCTGCCAAGTTAACTAAAAGTGGAAATTGAACTATGCATCTTTACACTAAAATATGCATATGAGTAAAAATTAAAGGTTTAAGATTTACAATTAAATGCCTCGGCAAGACATCACTTCATCTTTTGTGACGAAGAGAGAACGGATACAAAACATGAACATTGCAAAAGTTACTCAGGATTCATTATTAAGCTAAATCTAAAAATGATTAAGAAATTTTAAAAAGAACAAGTCACCAATTACTTGGCAAAATAGAAAGCACATCAAAAATTATCTCAACGGAAAAAAATTATACTAAAAAAATAATAGTAATAACTAGCGGAGCGACCCGGCGTTGCCGGGGTGGATGTTGAACGCTATATATATATATATATATATATATATATATATGCCCCGTTAGGTAAACTGAATGCCCGGTTAGGTTAATTGAATGCCCATTTAGGTCAACTGAATGCCCGATTAGGTTAATTAAATGGCCGGTTAGGTCAACTGAATGCCCGATTAGATTAATTGAATGCCGGGTACGTTAATTGAATGCCCGGTTAGGTTAATTGTACACCCTTGACGATTGGTTAGGTTAAGTCATAATATTTTCGTTAAAGCCAGCGAAAATATCACGACTTAACCTAAACAATCGTCAAAGGCGTACAGATGACCTAACCTGGCATTCAATGAACCTAACCGGGTATTCAATAATAGCGGAGCGACCCGGCGTTGCCGGGGTGGATGTTGAACGCTATATATATATATATATGCCCGGTTAGGTAAACTTCATGCCCGGTTAGGTTAATTGAATACCCAGTTAGGTCAACTGAATGCCGATTAGGTTAATTAAATGGCCGGTTAGGTCAACTGAATGCCCGATTAGATTAATTGAATGCCCGGGTACGTTAATTGAATGCCCGGTTAGGTTAATTGTACACCCTTGACGATTGGTTAGGTTAAGTCATGATATTTTCGTTAAAGCCAACGAAAATATCACGACTTAACCTAACCAATCATCAAGGGCGTACAGATGACCTAACCTGGCATTCAATGAACCTAACCGGGTATTCAATAATTTTACCATAGGTTTCGTAATGATGTTGATGACGTCATTTAATGTTTTAAAATTAATTATTTAATTTATTAACACCCACGTGCACAACCTCGGGACCTAATCAATACGTGTGTGAAGTTTCATGTTTGTAACTGCTTCCATTTTGGAGTTATGGCTGATGGCTGGAACACACACACACACACACACACACACACACACACGTCTTTTTATTATTATTATTATTATTATTGATAAACAATAGACTGGTACAAATTTATAACCGAAAGACTTCCGAAAATCAACAATTTTTGATAAAGAAAAGGGGAAAATTGGTTTTGTAGGCCTAGGGGGTCCGAAATTTTCATAAAATGGAAAATAATTGCTATTTTCTTATTTACAGCGACAGGCATAATGATATTAGGATACCTAATGGAAATTTTGTAATGTTTTAAAGTGAGGAAAATAAATAATTTTCTAAAAATGATCTTCAACTATAAAAGCGCATCTAATCAGATAACTTAATTAACGTATTTCTATGACAACTAAAAAATAGAATGATAAATCAATATCCTATCAAATTGTTTGTGTATACATAAAATTATTTGTACAAAAGCCACAGTAATAAAACGCACAAAAGCACGGTAAATAATTTCGAGTGTGGCTCGTTTAACTTTAAACTCGTGTTTATTTAAATTGCCCGTTTTAATTATGTAATTTTTTGTATTGAATCGATAAAGAAATCTTTTGTGAATCGAAAAATGTTAAAATTATAACAAATATCAAAATATTTTGTATAAAAATCATTGAATTTTAAAAATGCATGTTTGTTTTTAGTTTTCTGCAAAAAGTTCTTTAGGAATTTTAAAAATATGTACTTTTTTTTAAATTGAATCAATAAATAAATCTTTTGTGAATCGAATGATATTAAATGTTCGGTAAATATTGACTTATTTTGTGCCAAAATTATGATTAAAAATGAAAAATTAAAAAAATGCGTGTACAAGCATGGGAAGAACTGTACCCCTAAAAGGGGGGAAGGAATTATGTTAGGGAATTTTTTTTTAGCAGGGGCACTGCACAATAAAAAGACGCATCGAATGGTGGAAACCGCATTGTTCTACACTAATTGTAGCGACCTGTAGGTGTGCGCAAAAAACTGTTACATATATATATATATATATATATAAGGCTTTATTTCTGAAATAGTATATTAGATATCGCCGAGTGTACATTCCTAAATGGCGACATAATGTCGGGTCGTACATTGAGTACAATCCCAAGTACATCATTGAGTACATTGTAATTTTGGTTTAATACAACTATGATTATAATTACCAATTAATTCACATTCGCTTATTATCGTTAATTACAGTTTCATTAAAGTACATTAATTACATTATATGAAATTATTATCGTTAATTATAGTTTCAGTAAAGTACATCAATTACATTATATTAAAGTATTACAGTTAATTACAATTAAACAGTTAACTATAGTTTTTTACAGTGTTTCATATTTATAGACAATTAGAATGTTAGGAGTATAACAAAGTACATAGTCACATACGGTGTATATATAAAACATAACACACAAGTAGTATGCCCGCAAAATGGATCAGTGAAATGCAATTGGAAATGTTGAATGCAATATGCAACAATGTTGGCAGATGTTGCAAAATGGGTTATGCAACAAAGGGGGAGGGGAAATGGTGCAAGTTGTTATGCAAGAAAATGGAAGGGGAATGTTGCAAGTTGTTATGCAACAAATTGGGAGGGGGATGTTGCAAGAGCAACAAGGGGTTATGCAACTTGGAGGCGGAGTTATCCCCCAAGAGAAAGAGAGAGGAGGAGGAGAGATAGGAAGCGAAGTGTTCGCCTGGCAGGAGCCAAGCGCAGATTAAGACTTCAGCCGAGCGGTCATTGTCTTATAGGGCCCCTAATCAGCCAGCTGGCTTAATCCGCCAGTTGGCGTATCTGGATGAGTTGCCAGATTACGTTTATTTATTTAATTAAAGCATATATTCTGGCTTAATCCGCCAGTTGGTTTAGAAGGCTTCTTAGAAGGCATAAATGGCATGTTTATATTAATAACCTTCGAACGAATTAAAAGTGTACACACACACACACACACCGACTGTACGCCCATAAAGCCCCTATTACCACACACACACACACATTGACTGTACGTTAGGGTGGATCGATTTTACATTTTTTTCGATTTCCATATTCTAATAGAGACAAAAACTTGCGCATGCATGAGAAAATAGCCTCTGCAAAATCTTAGCTTAATAGGTAATCATCTTCTGCCCCCGGCAGAGCGATGAAAATAATATTTTAGTAGACAAAAATGTATTTTTCTTATAATTTTTTAAATATTTCAATATGCATCAAAATTATTCCTAATAACTATAAAGTCGATGAAAAAGACCTCATATGATAGTTTTTCCAAGAGAGTTGTCCTACGTTAATATCTTTTGCCCCCGGCAACAACGTCAAATGTTGAAAAAATAGGTAATTTATATACATATTTTCAGATCGGCTCTTTGTCTTAAATAACACTAGGCAACAAATTTCAACTTTTTTTTTGTTACAGACACGTGAACTACTGATTCCTACTAAAGCGCTGATGCTGATTTCAGATCTGATATCAAAATTTCTCTATCACGTCCAGATTTTGTGTAACCGAAAACCCCTATTTTTCATTTTTTTTCTCACCCGCTTCTATTACGAAAGCCGTCTAAGCTACTTTTCCGTGCCACGTTTTATGTTAAGCATACTTAAATAATTAGTGAACAGGGATGTCTTTCCTCCTTTATTCTGGCTTAAGACAGACAGCGGAATTCCGCTGGCGGAGTTACCACCCCTGCGCCCAACCATCCACTCAAAGCGCGTTAGTATTTTGTTGTTACTACTGAAAGGCAAATTCCTGTTCTAAAGTGAAACTTTGGTGTGTCCTCTTCCTTTGTCGCTTGTAGGATGACGAGCTCTCCTTCTGCAGGAACCAACAATAATCTCCCATCATATTTGGGTTGAAATTACCTTGGTATCTGTTTTCCATAACTGAGATCTGTTGGTGGAAGCGCTCACCATGCTCGTCACTTACAGCCCCAAGGTTGGCCGGGAAGAAGTCAAGATGAGAATGTAAAAAATGAATTTTCAAAGACATTCTGCATCCCATTATTTCATAAGATTTAAGCATGTTTTCTACGAGTTTACGGTGGTTTTCAGCTTTGTGGTTTCCAAGAAAATTTTTGACAACTTCAACGAAAGATGTCCATGCTCCTAGTTCATTCTCATTTAGGTTAGATGGAAACGATGAGTCGTGGATGGCACTGCGGATCTGTGGTCCAGTGAAAACTCCAGCTTCTAGCTTAGCATCTGTCAATATTCCTTTGAATTTATCCTTTAAATATTGGAAACCACTACCTTGATGATCCATACCCTTCACGAAATTTTTCATAAGGCCAAGTTTAATGTGAAGTGGTGGAAGATGTACTTTCTGAGGGTCATAAGTGCTGGGTGTTTCACATTGTATTTACCAACAACATGTTCAGTTCTAGATGGCCAATCATGTTTTTTGTAGTGGTTCTTTTCATCTCTGCTGTTCCATAGACACAAAAAGCACATATGCTTTGTGTAGCCCAACTGTAACCCAAAGTAATGATACAACTTTAAGGTCGCCACAAATATTTCATGTGTGGTCCTTATATTTGATGAGTCTTAGCAGCAGTTTCATCGATTCATAAGTCTCATTAAGGCCAGTGGCATGTGCTACAGGTATTGAAGGTTTTTCATTGCCGTTGTGCAGTAATACAGCTTTAAGGCTAGCTTTACTAGAGTCAATGAACAGTCTCCATTCTTTTGGATCATAGCGACAGCCAATCCTTTGCATCAGACCACTGATATCGTGGCAGAAACAAACGTTTTCTTCCTGTAAGTAAAATGATGAAAACTGCAAATGGCGATGGCGGAAATGGGAAACTTTGGTGTTTGGTTGGAGAAGATTAAATTCTTGAAGTCTTGAACCAAGCAACTCTGCCTTTTCTTTTGGTAATTCCAAATCGCGCACTAAGTCATTTAACTCCGCTTGACTTAACAAATTTGGGGAAATATTTGCATCTGGAACATATATGCCATCTTTCCCTGTTTCTATATCACTAGCAGAATCTTCAGATGAACTGCTGTCTGTTATCGTTGATGGTGGAACTGGTGGTGGATTTGTTTCATCATGTGGTACTGGTTTCATTGCTGATTCGCAGTTTGGGTACGTGATCTTTGATTTGTTTTTCTTTGTGAAACCAGCAATCTTTGTCAAACAAAAATAACAATCATTGAAGTGATTTTTCGGCTCACGCCAAACCATGGGGACTGAGAGCGGCATAGCTTTTCTTTTACCATTCATCCAAGCTATTAACATTGCATTGCACTGTGCACAGCAAATATGTGGTGCCCAGTCCCTCTGTTGGTCTCCTAACTTAGTCAAAATAACACTTGTAGGCAAGTTTAATCTTTGTTATGTTTCTACGTTGTGGCTTAGGTGTATATTGTCCACAGACAAAGCAGAAGTTGTCTGGGTGATTTACACAAGCACGTCTATTTGATGCCATTTTGAATTACCATAAAATATCTGAAAAAACGTAGAAAGTAATTATTACGATGTGCAAAATAAAAAGAAATACACACCGTAGTACAAAACAAATGCTATAAAAACACACAAGTCACCACAACCTGTCACTTGCTCATCAGCAGAGAGCTTCAACAACCGTTCTGCTTGACTGTCACGTAGCGACTGACCGTTGGGCCGTGGCCCGTTACTATGCTCTTGACTCAGTGTTGCCAACTCGGGATAAATTTTATTTATCAAAATTGTTCGAATTTGTATATACAGTAGTTGGCAAAAAAAATTGCTTTAACCTTGAAAAGCAAGTTTCATATTACTGGCATTAAGCCGATTAAAACCAAAATCTGGACGTGGAAGAAAATTTTACTAAAAGTTATTTGCATTTTACACAAAATCTAGACGTGATAGAAAAAATCTAATTATAGATTTGAAATCAGCATACCGAAATTAGCTAGGAGCACCTATTTGGTCTTCTGTAACAAAATCGTTGTTGCCTAGTGTAATGCATTTATATATTTCCCATAGCATTTATATCGTTGCTTAGGCATGAAATAACACACGCAAAATTTTATGACTCTAGAGTAATATCTTCTGTCCCCGAGAAAAGTCTAAATGTGGATTATAATTACGTTAATGCGATGTTATAAGTACGATAAGTACTAAGTACAGCTCCTCGCTTGCTAATTTTATAAAATTAGCAACCCAGAACTCACCACGAGGAGGTGGCTGTACGTCGAGTTCCACCCTATCCAGCCCCAACCACCCTTCCTTTGGCTGCATGTCGATTTACATACGGTAATCTTTCTTAGAATCGAATCGTGGAATTTTTGTTCGGGAGTGAAGACGGGAGCGGATGAATCCGTCCCTCTCTTCTATTCCACTTACACTGGAAGAGGCTTCGGTTACTAATTTGATGAGTCTCTCGACCGCTTGAGTATGACAAGGGAATAGTGGGATCAGTCCATCAGGCTGGTCTCCCGTCTCAACAAACTCTTTTATTCGGGTATCAGGTATTGTTTTTGTAACGGGGGGTTCGGTCACCTCAGCCGTTTGCCAGTTGATCATTTCGTAATAGTTTTGACTATCGTAGAGCAGCTCAGGCATGGCGAAGGCTCGAATTTCCCCCGCTGGTGATTGTTTTGATCGTGCTTTTAATATTCTTCTCCATCCCCATTCTCTTATGTGTTGCTCATCGGCATGTAGCATGGAGATCAAAATATTTTCTGGGTGAGCAAAGGAAGAATTTCTACGGAGGACTTTGTTGGCGATTGTCTTAGATCTTTGAGGCATGGTCTGAGAGAGACGCATCATTTCGAAAAAATGTTTTGCGCCCTCAGTGAAACTGGAGTTTTTCTTTATCTTAAACCAAATTGGTGTGTAAACTGTCATAATGAATCGCACAATTTCGTTGAAGGTGCTGGAGGGTTCACTGGTTGAAACATAGAGGCGCAGAAATCTATTTGCTGTTGTCAGCCACCTGGAATGCGCCATCTTACCTGGATTTCGAGCCGCGAGAGCTGAAGAGCAGCTACCGCTCGACACTGCTCTGTAGATGCCTAACAAATATTTTTGGTCAGTGCTCAACTCGGCATCATCTATGTCAATGTCGGGAGATGGAATGGCATCGAATTCTGTAATTGGAAGTTTTTCGCAGTCGTTCAGTTGTTTTCCAACTGGTCCAGTAAAGCCCATTGGCACAGTTGTTTTGCCGTCCAAGTCTTGAATGAGGTGTCGCAGTGATAATTCATTACCGTGTAATAGGCATATGATCCACTGAACTGGCCTTTGTAGTTTCATTTCAATCATACGAATGGCTCCACCCTTTCCACCCGTGTTCACTGCGGTACCATCACAGCCGATAGCCACAATGTCGTCCGTGCTAATATTGTTAGTCTGCTGCTGCTGCTGGCAGCACTCACCAGAGATGACCTTTAAACCCTAGCCTAGAGTCATAAAATTTTGCGTGTGTGTTATTTCATGCCTAAGCAACGATATAAATGCTATGGGAAATATATAAATGCATTATTTAAGACAAAGAGCCGATCTGAAAATATGTATATAAATTACCTATTTTTTCAACATTTGACGTTGTTGCCGGGGGCAAAAGATATTAACGTAGGACAACGCGCTTGGAAAAACGATCATATGAGGTCTTTTTCATCGACTTTATAGTTATTAGGAATAATTTTGATGCATATTGAAATATTTTAAAAATTATAAGAAAAATACGTTTTTGACTACTAAAATATTATATTCATCGCTCTGCCGGGGGCAGAAGATGATTACCTATTAAGCTAAGATTTTGCAGAGGCTATTTTCTCATGCATGCGCAAGGTTTTGTCTCTATTAGAATATGGAAATCGAAACAAATGTAAAATCGATCCACCCTACTGTACGTCCATACAGCCCCCACATATATATATACAGTATATATATATATATATATATATATATATATATATATATATATATATATATATATATATATATATATAAGATACACACAGACCGTGCATGGAACAAGGAACTCTTCTGGGATAATTAAATCCACTATAGTCCAAATAAGTAATGGTAAATGACAAATACCATAGTTTTTCTTTTTCATGATGCTAGCCCGAATAAATAAATAAATTGATTGATTGATGCATGCAAAGCCCCAATAGCAAAATATATACGAGCATTTTTATGAGCTCATCCCATCAACAGCACATGGTGAGATGAGGGCTACCACCGCTTTACTTACCAGCTCCTCACAAAAATAGCATCACATCACCAACAATCGTCTAAGGATAGACTTTTAGAAGCTCATTCCATCAACGGCACATGGTGATATGAGGGCTACGACTTTTAGGAGCTCGTCCCATCATTACCATGTAACCGATATGAGGGCTACAACCAAGCGTCCAAACTTAGACGATTGGTGGTGAAACTGTTACACAACAACCCACCAACCACCTCCACCACCACCTTACTTACCAACTCCTGGTAGACCGACAAGGTCTCTAAATACGATTCAATAGAAGAGCTATTAAACATAAAGAAATACGTTTATGGGGCCAAGTCAAAAAAAAGGCAACGACAATAGTTTTCCTATTGAGATTCTCGTGATTTAACGAAGCCTATTTGACATCTGGTGGGGCGATCTTTCAAACAAAAAATCGAAGATAAACTAAGTTTAATACAAATAAAAATTTTCATCATAATACGTGATTTTATCCTTCAACTATAACATGAAAAGCATTAATATGATTTTTAAAAGAAAATAGAAATTAAATTAGAGGTAACTTATTAATTTTTCCTCTTTTAGCCAATTATTGTGTTTCAATATAAATTTATCTTTAAGACACAATTTTATCTTTAAACTATAACATAAAAAGCATTAATATGATTTTAAAACAAAATAGAAATTAAATTAGGGGTAACTTATTCATTTTTTCTCTTTTGGCCAATTATATTGTTTCAATATAAATTTATCTTTAAGACACCAATATCTTTAAGCCTTCTTATAAAAAATAATATGATTTTAAAAACAAAATAGATTCTGTCTCGGGGTAACTTATTCATTTTTCCTCATTTACTTGCAGCCCTGCCGCGGCACTTCTGTATAATAAACGTATTTATATAAATTTATGGCATAACCCATATAACTGCACCTTCTACAATTCAATAATTGGATTAACAGAATTTACTGCAATATATTTATTGTAATTTTAAACCAGCTTTTGGGACATATTAAATTAAATTTTCTTCAGTGCAATTCACGAATTAAACACGGCCTTGAGGATTCGAATTCTAATAGAGCGTATTGTTACAAAAACATTTAAAAACGTAGAAGATTGGATTCTAACCAGCAATAAAGAATTATGAAATGCTTCGACCGTGTATATAAAACCTAACCTAGCGTAGCCTAACCTACCTAGCATAGCCTAACCGGGCGTAATATAACCTAACCTAGCGTAGTCTAACCGGGACATAATATAACCTAACCTAGCGTAGCCTAACTTAACCTAGCATAGCCTAACTGCTCGTAATATAACCTAACCTAGCGTAACCTAACCGGGACATAATATAACCTAACTCAGCCTAACCGGGTATAATAAAACCTAACCTAGCGTAGCATAACCTAGCATAACCTAACCTAGCATAGCCTAACCAAGCGTAATATAACATAACCTAGCGTAGCCTAATCGGGACATAATATAGCATAACCTGACTTAGCATAGCCTAACCTAAAGTAACCTAGCATTTTAACCTATCCATCTAACTGTCTATCTATCTATCTATCCATCCATCTATCTATCTATCTACATATATATATAATTGGTACCAGACCTCAAACTAAACAGAATTACCATACAAACAACGCTGGACAATAGGAAAGGCAGAATATGTACCTGGCTATGTGCGGTGGAGAGCGCAAGAGAGCAACTCGCTCCTCCACCAATCGGTCATGTGTGGCGGAGAGCGCAAGAGAGCAACTCGCCCCTCCACCAAACCGGGTCTAGAGGCGGGACCACCAGCGTGACCTCCGTGTGAAGAGAGACCGACACGCAGAAACGCATCGTGGCACACACACACATTTTATTCATGCAGTTAACCGTGATTCACTGTCGTCAATTGAGATAACATGACTTACTAATTGTTACCATCATGCACTTATCCGTGATCGTGGCATGGAGTTAACCGCGACTTGGAGGTGTTTACATTCGGGGGTCCCTCCCGCCAAACCGACACAATGCGACTCAGGCAGTGTCTCTCAGCCCGAACAAAGGCAATATTAGGAACGAAATTATCAAAGACGCAAAGAGAAAAATCGGCGAGTGGTACCAAACCTCAACCTAAACCCAATAAACATACACACTGACATCACCTAGTGACACGTGTCACTTTTTGATCACACCTCGTCGGGGTGGTTAAGTTACAATGCACAGTAATTAGAAAATCAAATCCTTAACGCGACACTTGCTTAGAGTTATTATAAAATATAAAAAATTCAAAGATTAATACTTTAATTTATGCAAACAGAATAAAAGGATTAATACGTTAATTTAGACAAACAATGATATTGTTAAATTTTACAAGTATTTAGTTATCATGATCGTATAGTTAATAAACTAATTTTATTGACTAGTATAGGTAAAAATCGAATTACGTAATGGATGATGTTTAGACCTGGGGTCAAGTGTGTATTTATGTGTATTAGGTACAGAGTGTAAGTGGTTGGTTAAAATAACTTAATAAATGCAAGAGCAAGATTATATATATTAAGCAACAATTATTACGATTAAATAAGTTTAAATAATCCAGAGTAAATATCATAGTTAGCACTTACACTCAATTAAATAAAGTTTATCGTGATATCCAATGATTTTAGAAGTACCAAAAGAGGCTCCTGGTTGGCTTCTGGACCAACCTGGGTGAAAGAAAACATATGGTTAAACTTACACTCAGCACTTACACTCAATTAAATAAAGTTTATCGTGATATCCAATGATTTTAGAATAAGGTTTGTGTATATATATATATATATATATGTATATATAGTGTGTGCATACATGGCGTGTGTATGTGTAGGGATTCGGAAAACTAAAAACTCAAAACTAAAAACAACTTAACATAAATTGAGGTTCTGTTCCGCAGTACCAAAAGAGGCTCCTGGTTGGCTTCTGGACCAACCTGGGTGAAAGAAAACATATGGTTAAACTTACACTCAGCACTTACACTCAATTAAATAAAGTTTATCGTGATATCCAATGATTTTAGAATAAGGTTTGTGTATATATATATATATATATATGTATATATAGTGTGTGCATACATGGCGTGTGTATGTGTAGGGATTCGGAAGGTTTTCGGATTAACAAAGTTTAAAAATAGTGTATAATAATTTAAAATGCGAGTAGGGTTATAAAATCCTTTAAGTTTAAGTGAAATTCATGGTGAGAGTACAATTATGTAATTCGTAATATTAGAATGGTGTAACAAAATTATTAGAAGGGGAAAAATGGCGTTCTGGTATAGAGTGTCCAAATTGGCTATAATTGTGTTTCATACCTTACAAATGGTACAATAACAATTTAACGACAATTACTCAAGATTAATTGAATAAAATTAAACAAAAATTAAAAATAGAAATCAATTATGAACTATAATGAACGGAACATGGGGTTTTTGGTTCCATATAAACTCTCAAAACTAAAAACAACTTAACATAAATTGAGGTTCTGTTCCGCAGTACCAAAAGAGGCTCCTGGTTGGCTTCTGGACCAACCTGGGTGAAAGAAAACATATGGTTAAACTGTGGTTTGACTGGAACTAAAGTAGAGTCAACCATGGTTGAACCATTTCCCTGGCTGACACTGGGTTCAACTGGGGTTGGGGTATTGGGAAAAAAAATAAAATTTGGAATACTGCATTCGGGGGAATTGAGAGTGACCAATCGGGAAGATATGATGTCTGAAATTAAGAATATATTTTTTCGTGAGCATTTTGCTCTTTAGGAAAACATTGATTGTCACACTGCTCAGAACAAAAATTGAAGGAGTTCAAACAGAACGGAGGGACGGCATGTTCCTTCCCACAGTAATTTAAAAAGTCATTGGGAGATGATCGATTAGTTACTACACTATTACTGTCATCATATACATCACAATAATTATAAAAATCGTTACCAACACTTGTAAAAACTGTTTTGGTTACAAATAATAAAATATATTATTTTACCTATATATTTATGTACGCAACTACTGCATGCAAAAAAGACATAGAAGGTTGAATTAAAGACACAAACCTGTCAATTCAAGTTGAATTAAATTCTCTTAAATTCTCTTAAGTTAAATTCTCTTAAGTTAAATTCTCTTAAATTCAGGTTGAATTAAATTGACTGTACTGAACTGACTTAAACTTTAAAGTGATTTAAACTTCAAACTGACTTAAACTTCACTTGAAACTGACTGACTTGAAACTGACTGACTTGGAACTGACTACAACTGACTTGGAACTGACTACAACTGACTTGGAACTGACTACAACTGTCTTGGGACTGACTACAACTCTCTTGGGACTGACTTGGGACTGACTACAACTGATTTGGAACTGACTACAACTGATTTGGAACTGACTACAACTGATTTGGAACTGACTACAACTGTCTTGGGACTGACTACGACTGACTTGAAACTGACGACAACTGATTTGGAACTGACTACAACTGATTTGGAACTGAAACTGACTTGCAACTGACTACAACTGATTGGGGACTGACTGACTGACTTGAAACTAACTGACTGACTGACTTGAAACTAACTAACTGACTGACTGACTTGAAACTAACTGACTGACTGACTTGAACTGACTTGAACTGCTATCAAGTATTTCTACAAATCTCTGGGGAGGTTGTCCCTCTGGATGCAACCTACTGACTTGAACTGCTATCAAGTATTTCTATAAATCTCTTGGGTGGTTGTCCCTCTGGATGCAACCTACTGACTTGAACTGCTATCAAGTGTCTCTATAAACTATAAACTCTCCCGGGAGATTTTAATGACTAAGTTCTCTGAAGAGAGCACGGCTCGAAGGAGAAGATAAAGACTTTTTCTTACTATAATTTACTGCTAAAATGTTACAGGTAATGCTCAGCCTCGTAATCTAAATCAGAATGAACATGGAAGAATTTTTGTGCGTTTATATACCCATAAACTGCTAACATCATTATTATTAAATGTTGAAAAGGCTGCATTATTTTTGTACAATATTTGAAAATAAAGTAAGTCTTTTAGCTGTGGTAATGTTTAAAAGACTAAACAAGATATTTGAAGGTGAAGCCATATTTTTATCTTACACCGCGTATTTTCAGATCTGATGTTATCATGATCTGCCAAGTTAACTAAAAGTGGAAATTGAACTATGCATCTTTACACTGAAATATGCATATGAGTAAAAATTAAAGGTTTAAGATTTATAATTAAATGCTTAGGCAAGACATCACTTCATCTTTTATAACGAAGAGAGAACGGATACAAAACATGAACATTGCAAAAGTTACTCAGGATTCATTATTAAGCTAAATCTAAAAATGATTAAGAAATTTTAAAAAGAACAAGTCACCAATTATTTGGCAAAACAGAGAGCACATCAAAAATTTATCCCAACGAAAAAAATAATAATAAACAATAATAATAATAATATCGCCGAGTGTACATTCCTAAATGGCGACATAATGTCGGGTCGTACATTGAGTACAATCCCAAGTACATCATTGAGTACATTGTAATTTTGGTTTATTACAACTATGATTATAATTACCAATTAATTCACATTCGCTTATTATCGTTAATTACAGTTTCTTTAAAGTACATTAATTACATTATATTAAATTATTATCGTTAATTACAGTTTCATTAAAGTAAATTAATTACATTATATTAAATTATTATCGTTAATTATAGTTTCAGTAAAGTACATCAATTACATTATATTAAAGTATTACAGTTAATTACAATTAAACAGTTAACTATAGTTTTTACAGTGTTTCATATTTATAGACAATTAGAATGTTAGGAGTATTACACAGAGCTGGGCACCGCAAACTCAAAATCACTTCCGCAATCGCAAATCCGCAAACTCAAACCTTACCTTCCGCAACCGCAAATCCGCAAACTGCTTGCCATTTTTGGTGCCGCAAACGCAAATCCGCAAACGCAAACCATATTTCCAATTTTTACAGTGCTCAGCACTTCCGCAAACACTTCCGCAAACCGCAAATTCCGCAATCGCAATTTTAACTATAAAAAGTATCCAAAACATTAAAGAGGTATAAAAAGTTTTTATATCTTTTTAATGTTTAATGTTTTAGCCTTGTTTTTATTAAAAACAAGGCTAAATAATTTATTACAATAAATCACTATTGTAGAAGAAATAAAAATACTACATATATTGATAAGCACACCAGACAAAAAATTAGTCACCCCTCTCAGAATGTACCTAATAACGTGTGACGGCGCCTCTGGCCTTGATAACCGCACGAATCCGGCGAGGCAGAGACTCTACGAGGTTGTGCATGTACTGAACATCGATTTGCTGCCACTCGTTCATCAGCCGGTCCCGAAGTTCCGCCAGAGTCCGTGGGTGTCTATTCCTGCGCTTCACTTTCTGTTTCCAGCCTGAACAACACCTTCGACGCATTCAGGATTAAAGGCTTCATTGGACCTGCGATGTACTCGTCGCCTCCCATCATTGGAGAACAAACAAAAACGGGACTCATCGGACCAAATTACACGTTTCCAATCTGCCGCAGTCCAGTTTTTGTGCCTCTGAGCCCATTTATAACGTGCCAATTTGTGACTTGCTGTTAACAGCGGCCTCTTCCGTAGTACCCTGCTCCAGATGTCCATCGCATGCAGTTCTCGTCGCAATGTCCGTTCGGTAATTGGTCGCTGGAGAACCTCATTGGTTTCTTGGAGCAATTGTTCTCTGGTTTGAAAACGATTTGCAGTTACTAGACGAGAAACATGGCGGCGGCCCCTATTGTCGAGAATTGTTTTCCGGCCACAGTTACGCCGTCGATTGTCAGTTGATTGCGAACTACACCACTCTTTGTAAACTCGCTGGACAGTACGCGTTGACACACCAACAAATTGGGCTACTTCAGACATTTTGTGTCCGTGGGCTCTGCCAAACACGATGGCTCCGTTTTGCCACTGAGTAACGTCTGCCTCACGACCCATTTTGCAGACTATATCTAACACACACTTTGTTCTTCACCACCTCACGAAACAGATCTGATCCTGTGTGCTACGTCACCGCTACTTGTCACTTACCAATGCTACATCAGCGCCCTCTGTGTGACCTTGAACTTCCTACTATCGGTGCTATTAGGGGTGACTAATTTTTTGTCCGGTGTGCTTATATTATATTGAACAAAAACACCTCCTGCAAGTAAATAGTAAATAAATTAAATAATAAATTTAATGATTTGAATTTCATAAATTTTGAGACTTAGACACGTTAGAGAAGACTGTACTGTAACTGTAGTAACTGTACACATATTACATTACACAAGTTAAATTAAGTTAACACTGTGACTGTACACAACTTGAACTCACTGTACAACTCAACCCCTCTAGCCTCTACAAGTGTACGCCTCTGGCTTTGTCAACAAGTTCAGCGGGCTTGGCCAGTGGCCACGTGGGAAATTTGCGGAAAGATTTGCGTTTGCGGTCTTAGTTCCGCAACGCAAATTCACTAATTTGCGATGACTTTGTCGCAAACGCCAATCCGCAAACGAAAAACATACTTCCGCAATTGCGGAATTTGCGGTTTGCGGAAGTGTTTGCGGAAGTGCCCAGCTATGGTATTACAAAGTACATTGACACATACGGTATATATATATATATATATATATATATATATATATACACACCGGGTGTCCCAATAAAATGTTTACACATCATATTAACATATATATATACACAGAGGGTGATCAAATTATTAGAGCCACGACATAAAAAGTAGTTTTTCTTGTATAAGTTTATTTCTAATGCTAATAATAGTAAAATTTGGCTAATTTAAACACTTATTTTATTTCAGAATATATTTATATACACTCTACAGTCATATTAAACACATTTAGTACTTAGTGGGTCCTCCTTTGGCCTTAATTAAGGCAGCAACTCGTATAGGCATACTCTCGAGACAGGCTTTGCAGCTGGCCTGTATCTCAGGATCACGGTTCCAAACGGCAATTATTCGTTCTATTAACTGTATTCGAGTTGTTATTTCCCCGTCTTTCAGTCTTCGCTTTACTATTTCCTATAGGTTTACGATAGGGTTCATATCCGGAGAATTTCCTGGCCAATCCACGAGAGGAATATTCTTTGCAGCCAGAAATCTTTTAACTGACTTTGCAGTGTGGCATGGGGCTGAATCTTGCATAAAATGGAATGGCTCACCATTTGGAAACCAGTCGGCGATCTGTGGAATAAGTCTTGTTTCCAAAACCTTTCGGTATTGGTCATGCCTCATAGTACCTTCAACAATGTAAATTTGTCCAGTACCTTTACCGCTTATCACTGCCCATATCATGACAGATGTTGGATGCTGAACCGTACTTACGACACAGTCTGGATGATATTCCTCACCAACACGTCGCCTAACGTACTGTGATTTATCAGACATGACTAGGAATGTGGATTCGTCACTGAAACACACCTGCAAATGAAAAAAGAAAGAAATGATTGCAACCAAAATGAAATGTGCCTTGTCATACAAATATCAAAATAATACATTTCACTCAAAAGAAGCATACAGGATCACTAAAATATTGTGACTTACCGATTTCCTATCATCTACAGTGAACTTTGAGTAGTATTTAGCCCACTTTAAGCGTTTTTTGATCATTGTTGGAGTCAATTTTGGCGTTTTCCTTAGCCGGCGACTACTCAATCCAAATTCCCTGGCACGCCTTCTTAAGGTCATTGTCGAAATGTTGAAGTTTTCCTTTTCCAGCTCTAATTTAAGTTTGTTAGTAGTGCTTCTCCTATTATTTACTAGTTTCTTTTCAATGCATCTGTCGGCTCTAGGTGTCGTTATCCTTTTCCGACCACATTTACCCTTTCTTTTTGGAGTCAGCTCTGGATTGTTCCCTTCAACTTTAATTTTTGATGCGATCCTGTCAACACTCGCACGTGACACATTCAGTTCTCGGGCCATTTTTCTGTGAGAATAACCAGTTGCAGTCAGCAGCGAGAGCATTCTACCTTTCTTCTTTGGCGATAGATCACATTTCTTACCCATGTTGGGTACATAAAAGTTATTCCTGTAAAGAAACACTAATTTAATAAAAAGAATCACAATACGTTGCTGAGAAACAATATCATATGGGTGTATGAGTGCATATTCAATGTACAATGGTTTAAATATAATAACTTATCATTAAGTTAACATACACTTAACGCACCTGACCAATTGACACAACCACAATTCAATAGAGAAATTAAATGTTGATAATAAAGAAATCACCGATGATACTGCTATTGCAGACTCTTTAAATGCACATTTTACTTCAATAGCGGATAAACTTCGCTCACAATTAATAAATAATGATCACTCGCCTCTAGAATATATGCCACCCAGCCCACTAAATTCATTTTCTTTTGTTTCTGCTACCTCTACTGAGGTCCAGAATATTATTGGTAAATTAAAAAAATACAAAAAATAACATTCATAACATTCCTGTACCTATATTGAAACTTGTTAAAGATAAGATATCTGTAACTTTGGCTAAAATTATCAATCAAAGTATTTCCAAAGGAATATTCCCATCAATGCTAAACACTGGTTGTATAACACCCCTTTTTAAAGGGGGTGATCCTACACTAACAACAAATTACAGGCCGGTGTGTTCATTATCTGTGTTCAGCAAAGTTTTCGAAAAAATTGTAAAAAGTAGAATGCAGCGATATTTAGAATCCTACAATTTATTATCTCCAAATGGAAATGGCTATTTTAAATCTTATGGAAAATGTAAATATAGCTAAGGAGAACAAAGAAATAATGATATCAATATTTATGGATTTGAGTAAGGCGTTTGATGTAATAGACCATAATATTCTACTTAATAAATTGTATTGTTACGGCTTTAGAGGGGCAATCAGTGATTGGTTTAAAAGTTATTTGTCCGATAGATATAACTTTGTATCAGTAAATAAGGTTTGCTCCACTAAAGCGCTTGTCAAACATGGTGTGCCACAGGGCTCAGTGCTGGGTCCACTGTTATTTTTATTATATATAAATTACCTTCCACGTTCATCTGATATACTGAACTTCATAATGTTTGCAGATGATACAACTCTCTCCTTTTCTTGCAAAGATGTTAATACAGCTAAGAATATATTTCATTCAGAATTCATCAGTGTAATGAAATGGTTGACCACCAATAAACTCTTCCTAAATACCAGTAAAACAAATTTCATGATTTTTACTAATAAAAGAAATGTATATCTTGATGAACTTAATGTTAATGAAATCACCATAAAGGAGTGTACTGTAACAAAATTTCTTGGTGTAATGCTAGATAAGAATTTGCAATGGAGTGATCATGTAAATTATATCGCGAAAAAGATTTCAAGGAGCGTTGCTATAATGTTTAAACTTAGAAATGTAGTTCCTAAACAAGTTTTATTGACTCTTTATCATACTCTTGTTCTTCCTTATATAACATACTGCAACTTTGTTTGGGGAAACTCCGCTAACAACGCATTAAGTGGTATCTTTGTCATCCAAAAACAAGCAATAAGGTTATTATCTGATGCTGATTTCCTTGGTCACTCTAGTGCATTATTTAAAGATCTAAACCTACTAAAGCTCAATGATATAACCAAACTGGCACATTTTATTTTTATTTACAAGTGTAAGAGCAAAATCATTAATTTGCAATGGGTAAATAGATATTTTGTAACTCATCAAGAAATCTACTCGTATCAGACCAGAAATAGATCAAAGCTTGTTATACCTCAATTTAGATTGTCTTCATCTCAAAAACTACCCATTTTCATTGGATTGAAACTATGGAATGACTTGCATGCCGATATAAAAAATATTGCGAATGTAAATTTGTTTAAAACCAAGTTGAAATCCCGATTAATAATGGGATACCAACAAAAATCTTGGATTAATGTCCACTAATAATGTTTAATATTGTCCATTAATATTGTTTAATATTGAAATACAGGTTTTAACTATTAATAATACTTATTTATTTATTTATTATTATTAATTTATAACAGCTAGATGCTTATTTTTAATAAGGGCCAAATTAAAAAAAAAAATAAAAAATAAAAAATAAATAGTCGAGCTTCACAATTATTTATGTCATTGTAAAAATTGTAAATTGTAAAAAGACTACTGTATTTATTTTATTATTAATAAAGGTTATTCAATTCAATTCAATTCAAAAAAACCTCCCACTTTCACAGCTGAAACACTACTGAACCCACTTTTCACATACTCCCCTCCCCCTACTCCCCAAATTAACCCCTGTCCCCAGTTTCTGTTATTCAGGTAGAGAACACTACATGTGTTAACAATTTGGAATACTGTCTGCATACTTAAAAGGTTATTATTTAAACTAAAAACACCATATTATAATGAAAATGTGTTTTTCAATGGGTGGCTCCAATAATTTGATCACCCTCTGATCACCCCTCTGTTAAAATATGCAAATGACGTAGTATGTCTGCATATATCATTGCTCCTATCAGCCATGCTTGCTCATAGCTATATCCCTGCAGAGTTCATAAGGGTATATATATTGCCCCTGGTCAAAAATAAGTACGGAGACATTCTGTCCAGCAATAATTACAGGCCTATTGCTGTCGCTTCCTGCTTCTCGAAACTACTAGAAACACTCTTGTTACTCCGATTAAATGATTTCCTATGGACATCTAATCAGTTTGGCTTTAAAAGGTCCCACTCAACTGACCTGTGTATCTATGTACTTAAAGAAACAATATCTAAATACATTGACAGTAATTCAACCATTTATAGCTGTTTCCTTGATATAAGTAAGGCATATGATAGGGTGAACCACAATATTTTATTTGCAAAACTAGAAGACAGGAAGGTTCCCATGTACATATTAAATTTATTGAAATTTTGGTATTCCCCCAATCTTTCACTGTTAGATGGGGCAATGTACTATCCGAGTGTTTTGGCTCCTCTTGCGGGGTGAGACAAGGCTCCTTGCTCTCCCCTTTGCTGTTTAATGTGTATATTGACGGATTAATTGCTTCACTTAATGAGGCAACAGTGGGATGTTGTATAGATAACACAAGGATAAATAACTTAGTTTATGCCAATGATATGGTGTTAATAAGTCCCTCTGTTAAAGGTCTGGATCGGCTACTAAACGTCTGCGAAGTGTATTCGCAGAAACATGATATTCTTTTTAATGTTACAAAAACTAAGGTTATGCAATTTCATCCTAAAAGCTGTAATCAGTCAGCTGATATAAGGTTTAAAATGAATGGTGAAGTAATTGAGGAAGTACAAGAGTTTAAGTATTTGGGTCAAACTATTACCCGCTCTTTGAGTGATGACTCGGATATAAGAAAACAATCTCGAAGCCTGTGTGCTAAAGCGAATATGACCATAAGGAACTTTCATTTCTGTATAAAGTGAAGCTAAAGACACTCTTTCGTACTTTCTGCAGTAATATATACGGTCAGCAACTCTGGGTGAATTATAAAAAAGGTTCTGGCAGAACCCTAAATTTGCTGTACAACAGATCTTTTAGACTCTTACATAAATTACCCCCGAGATGCTCAGCTTCGCAAATGTTTGCTACCCGCAATGTCCCGAGCTTCCCGGAGGTGACAAGACGTGCTCAACACAGTCTAATGCAAAGAATTAAAAAATCAACCAACCCGATCATCCAAGCTATCTATGAGTCCTGCCATTTATCTTCTGAGATATGGACTGCTTGGTACGAAAACGTCTGTCTGTAGCTCCACTTAACTTCGACAGTGCAGTATTATTTCTAATCAGTTGTATATATTTCTATCCTTAGTATATGAACTGTCATTGTATTAATAATATTTGTCATATGGACTATAGTCTGCCAAATAAACCTTTTCATTTCATTTTCATTTCATTTTCATTTCATTTCATATCAACATGCACACTTTAGATGATAGTAATATGCGCTGGTGTATTAGTATATTTATAGCACTTAGTAATAGTAGTATAGTAGTACAGTAATGGTGTATTGTACTTAAATAACAGTAGTATCTCTTGTTACAGGAAATGGCGGCATTGCAGTTATCGTTTGAGCAACGTAAGTGGATTCTGAAGCACTACTGGAAGACGAAGAATGTGGCTGAGGTACAGAGACATTGCAGAAATGAGTTTGGAACATTACCACCATCACGGGTAACAATTACAAGATTATGTGATAAGTTTGAGACTGACGGAACAGTGCAAAACGTCAACAAAGGCCGATCTGGAAGACGTCGCACTTCAACTGATAATGAAAGTGTTGAGACCGTATTACAGGCCTTCACAAACTCTCCAAATAAGTCTGCAAGGCAATGTTCTCATGAGACTGGTGTTTCTAAATCCAGCGTTCATCGCATTTTGCGACGTGAAAAGTGGAAACCGTACATACCTAGACTGCTCCATGAAATGAATGAGGACGATCCAGATCGTCAAAAAGAATTTTGTGAGTGGTTTTTGCACATGTGTGATGAAAAACAGTCTTTTCCTGATTTCATTGTTTGGCCCGATGAAGCCACTTTTAAAGTTAATGGTACTATCAATCGACACAACTGTGTGTACTGGGCCACCGAAAATCCAAACGTAACAGAAGAACGAGCACTTAATGAACCAGGAGTGTCAGTGTGGTGTGGTCTGTCTTCCAGAGGACTGATAGGGCCATTTTTCTTTGAGGACACTGTCACAGGTGCTGCTTACTTATCAATGCTGCAAGACAAGATTGCACCTTCAATCAGAGCTCTTTTTATGGAAGAAGAATGTTACTTTCAAAAGGATGGCGCGCCACCACATTACCACAAAGACGTTAGAAATTTTTTCAATGTTTGTTTTCCTAGAAGATGGATAGGACGTAGGGGATGTACGGAGTATCCACCACGATCTCCTGACTTAACACCATTAAACTTTTACTTGTGGAGCACTCTGAAGAACACTATGTATGCTGAAAAACCAAGAACACTACAGGCCTTGAAACACGAAATTGAAATAGCCTGTGCCAGCATTACAATCCGAACAGTATGCCGATCTGTTGCGCGCCATTGTCAAGAATGTATTGATGCTAGTGGCGGACATTTTGAACATTTAAAACATTAAAGTAAGCAGCACAACCATGAAGGTATTGACGTTGCTGGCTGATATTTCGAACATTAAACATTAAAGAAGCCTATTTGCTATCTATTTGCTATCTGCCTATTTTGCTTATTGATATATGTTAATATGATGTGTAAACATTTTTTTGGGACACACGGTATATAAGCAAACAACCACAAGGAAAAGGAAAAGTAAACACGTTTACTTTTCCTTTTCCCTGTGGTTGTTTGCTTATTAAAAAGATCACGTGTTTTTTTGTGATTTTACTGCATATATATATATATATATATATATATATATATATATATATATATAATAACACACATAATAATGTTTTATAAATTAGAAGCAAGCGAGAGGAGATTTTCACCTCAAAAGCTCTCGCTTTTGCCTGGTCAGCGGAATTTGAACACTTGCATAAACATTTATGAGTATTGCGAGAAATTAATAATTTAAAGAAAAGAAATAAAAGGAATAAATGTGAACGTACTTACATGTAAGGTAACTACATACGTGATCATGATCATTTGCGAAGATGTACGAATGCATAAAGTTTTGTACACACATTGGTAGTCACACAATAGGTTGAAAATAGGTACACAATAGGTAGTTGAATGAATAATTATTAAACTTAATAAAAGATAACAGTCAAGATAAGATATGGATGTATGAATGAAAAACATATAAATAATGACGTATAGAGTGTAAAGTTTTTATTATTATGTTAAAGAATTTATCATACATTGAATACGAAAGATATCCACATACTAAACACGTAATTCAGTATTCAAGGTATGGAAAACGTGAAGAGAATGAAGTTACTTTATGATGTCATAGTTTTTCAAATTATGCCATACGTCAATTCATACTTAATATGCCATAGTTATTTAATTTGTACGTACAGTAAAAGTCATTATTGGGAGAATTTAGAAGAGATGAATTAGAGCAATACATTAAGGAAAGGTTTATAGTCATTGTACAATAGCGTGTAGCGTCATTGGGCAAAGTGTAACGGATCAAGAGGCACATTTCAGGTTTTGTACAATTGACCTCCCTAAATTCAAAAATGAAAACAAAATGTTTTTGTGACAAGTGCAACACCTCCTTTTTTGCATGTGAAAATCGTGAAAATTGCTAGTTACCCATAACTTTTGGACACTTGCTTGCCTAGGGTTTGAGTTATCATTTGACCCCTTACAATGTACTGCTTTTCAGAAAAAATAGAAAAATTTATTTTTGGAATAAACATATACACTGTAGGTAGGTAGGTAGGTAGACTAGATAGTTTTATTTAGTAAATGATACATTAAAATCTTGTTTAGTTTTGAATGACGGCATAAAGTCACGGGATTTAAATACTGCTCTAATGTAACCATCTCTTGAATCCTTTCCATACACTGCCCCAGACACTTCAGTTACCATCCTAACACAGCGTTCTACACCTTGGGAGTGACATGGTATCCGGACAACAAGGGGCTCTTCAGTGATCTTATCGAGTTGTTCGACAGAGAACTGCTTCGTGAGTGGTGGTTCTATTGTGCACTCCTCCACTGGTGGAAGTAAATCTTTCAAATTCTGAGCACTTTGTTTGATCTTTGGTTGCCGAAATTCTCTGACTTGCTGTTGAGCAGGTTTGGGAGCTCGTCGAATGGTCTTGATTATATTGATGGCCAATTTCCGGTTTGCTTGATCTGCATCTGCAAGCATTGCCAGTAGAACATTTTCAGGGTGAGCCCAATATGCATTTCTTTAGATCACAGGCCATGTGACAGTCTTGCTAGCTGGTGGCAGTAATCGTAGCAGCTTGATTTGCTCCAGGAAATGGTTTGGGCCATCTGTGCACCTTGGATGGCACTTGATGCTAAACCACATGGGTCCATAGTGGCACACGACAAACTGTGTGAGTGAATACAGTTCATCACTTGGCTGCGCCATCGCTACATATAGCCGACAAATTCTGCTGGCAGTTGTAACCCATCTTGCATGGGAGATTGGTCCCGGCTTCTCTCGTAGAAGATCTTCATTAATGACACCAGTCTTTATCGCTTTCATCATTCTGTAGAGGTAGGCTTGGTCACGACTCAATTCAGTAAGGTCAATATCCGGGAGAGTGTGGCCATCAGCAATACATTGAATCCCTCTAGAGGAAAATGGCAAACTTTCACATGTGGCCAAAGCTTTGCCAATTGGTCCTTTCCATTGAGTTGCAGATTCTGTTGGGCCGATGAGTTCCTTGCACAAGTGGCGCAGTGGGAGTTTATTTAAATGCAGACTACAGATGAATCAGTGCAAAGGGCGACCCAGGCGGTACTCTAGCAGGTGTATTGCTCCACTTCTGTGCCCTGTGTTTGTGGCTGTGCTGTCGGCTCCCACTGCAATTATCCTGTCTGCAATACCCATTTCTTCAATCGCATTTTGAAGTCCATCCGCAATGACAGGGCCAGTTCCTCGTTCCAGTGTCAGATGGCTTAGATAGAAGGTTCCAGGCTCTCCGACCAGCACATAGTGGTCCTCAACTTTCTTTGTGCTGTACCATTTGTTCCCCTTTTTCTCTTTGACAAGTGTCATGGCTTTCCGCCCATCAAAAAATAAGGCAGTGACTTCCACATCGTGGTAAGTTACTGCTTCCTCCAGATCCCTCCGTACCTTCTGCCGTGCTCTCCATACTTTGTGTTGGTCAATTACGTTTATCTGATCATCAGAACTAATGATGCCATAGTCAACCAATGTTGCAGTGCTGATAGCTGCAGCAGCCCTGTTCGATACACCATACCGGTCAGCTTCCAAAGCAACAGTGGGAATCGGTGTGATGTTCCTGTCCTCCTGAGCACTATCACCCATCCACTCATCACCAACACTTTCACCAATGGAGTCTGCTTCTGCTTGAGCTGATTCGACCACATCTGCAGAGGATGCTACCTCTTGCCGTTCCGTTTTTCTTCTATTCTCTTCTTCTTGTCTTTCTTGCATCCGATCCTCTCTTGACTTCCTTCTCTCCACCATCTGAGTCACATTCGTATCTACCCGACTGATCTGCATGATCCGCGTGGTTCTCTGGTCGATCAGAAAGGCATGCTCTCGTCGTGGAACTTTCATTTCTTTTTCACAGTGGCATGCAGAGAGATCATCGCATTGGCAGACAGCTATGTCAAACAATTGATTCAGGCTTTCCTCGAACTTCTTGGTTTTAGTGGCCTGCCTGCCTTGCTTCGATTCTTGTGAGCCTTTTTCCATCAATCGGAGCAGCTTGGTCTTCACATTCTTGATTGGCTGTGATGGAATGTTAGCACGATTCCAAAGGTCAATGAGTGTTTGGCATACCTTCGGAAGAATCTCCCTGTTGCTGGTGTACTTGTTCTCTTTCAAGAAGAGGAAATGCCTTGCAACTTGTATACGGGTTGGAAGTTCAGACAGAGGAAGCTCTGATAGTGGAGAACCAAAGACAATGTGGCTGGCAGATCCCCGTGTTCTTTGCGTACTCATTGTATCAGCAAAACTCAACAAGTATCACACAGGAACACTGAAACAAAAACACAAACGTATAAATAAAAAATATATATGATTATGAGTATATATATAAATGTAAAAAGTGAACAATGAACAATTCCTACACCATCATTATATGGATTTATTGTCTTCATGCAATACTTATGTTCGTATAGTTTTATGTTCGAATGTCCATTTTTACATAAGAAACCAAAAATCGCATAAGCGAGTTTTGGATAGAATTTCGATTTGTACGTCTTTATTCATTCCTGTATTTTTCTAATTCATCTTTCTAATAATGGCTTATACACTATGACGTCACAAAATAACTTTGTTCTAATAAGGTTGTGGTGTTGTGTAGTATAAGCATTATTATTCAACCATATTCATCCATACGTCACGTTTTCCCGTCATTGATTTCCCTTGATCATTGCCCTATATAAATTTTATTAAATATTCATTTTCTACTCGTGTCAATTTGTGAGGCGCGAAACTTTATGCCTTCGTTCGAGAACGCAAAAATATGTTCTCGTATTATTTGTTTTATTATTTTTTTTCAAGTGCGTTCACCCCTCGAGATATTCGAAAATGCTTAGTAAGATCGAATTCCACTCACTACGACAGAATCGAGCGCCTCAAAGATAAAATACCTCCGTTCGCTCTGATTTCAAATTCATAACATATTATAGCATATTATTTCGTAAATAAATTATCTCGTAAGTGCCATGTACGTTGTATTATAGTTAACATCTTAATTGTCTATTAATAAGAAACACTGTAAAAACAAAACAAAGTTATAGTAACTGTTTAATTGTAATTAACTGTAATACTTTAATTTAATATAACGTAATGTACTTTAATGAAACTGTAATTAACAATAACTTGTAATGTACTTCATTGAAACTGTAATTAAATGTAATGATTTAATTTATCATGTAAGAATGTACTTCAAAATGGAAGTGTAATTAAACAACAAGTGAATATGAATTAATTGGTAATTGTAATCGTAATTGTAATGAACCAAAATTAATACGTACTCAGTCATGTACTTAATTTGTACTTGTGTACTATTACGAAATGATATCGCCTTCATAAATATAGACTCGGCGAAAAATACAAATTAGTTTTTATTTTTATTTTTTAAATTCTTATTTGCAATCATTCAAAAACATCTGATGTGTTTAAAAAAAGGGGGGAAACTTAACCTTCGACTGTCTCCCCCAAACATTTAGGCTATATTATACAAGTACTTGTAAAATTAGGCACTACTTCATTTAAGGCCCTTCTTCATTGCATTAGACTTCAGATTAGCACCTCATTAGGAGAGGGCAGAGGCCCCTTGCCTTCTTAATATTTTTAGATTCCGGCCTGAGCCATGGTCGAAAGAGGTCGAACCTCTACCCTTGTAAATTCAGAGAACTAACTGTACATTTTTAGAAGTAAACTAAATGTAAGAGAAAGTTTTTATCTTTTCCTTCGAGCCGTGCTCTCTTCAGAAGAACTTAGTTAAGTCAAGTTATAAAAGAAAAGTCGATAATTTGAGTATCGGAGAAAGTATCAGAGTATTATAAAAAGAGAAGAATTAATAAGCGAGAGAAAGAGACAACCCAAGCACCATAGAAGATATTGGCATTACAGTCTGGCGAGTCTGTAGCCAAGGGTTTAACAGAGTGGCGACCCACCATTTAAGGCGACCGAAAAGAATTAGAATGTTATAGAAGAAATATCCGTTGCAGCCTCCTAACCAGAACCCCCCGTCGAATCCGAACCGACTCAGGGCCATAGACGGAGGGGTTAACATATATATATATATATATATATAATATATATATATATAAGGCTTGGTTTATTGGTAAACAATAAGTTTACCAATATATATATATATAAATATACTGCACACACATATGTATTATGTATATAAATATCCATAGGTATATATATATACCCTAAGACATATAACAAACTTATAAACAATGTAAAACACAACAAAACAAAGAAATGTGTATAATGTATATATCACAAAACGCACCTTTCGTTAGTACCTTGGGGTTTTTGAACACCCCATCCACAGAAAAAACACTTGTTTCTCTCAAGCGAGCTAGCGTAGAACTAAGAAATTCCAGGGGATGACTCACTGAGAATAATTAGAAAGCTGCCAGAAGTACCATGTCAGTCAGTGTTGCCAACTGTAATTAACAAAAATTTTGTATTTTTTACATGCGAAAAAGGAGGTGTTCTGCTTGTTGCAGAAATTTTTTTATTTCTTTTCTGAAATCAGCAAGGTTGATTGTACAAAATCTGAAATGTGCCTCCAGATCGCTCATGACGCTACACGCTATCACTTATGACATATATAAATTTCACCCTTTCCCAACACCCTACCAAAAGAACTCTAATGTCTATCGATTGTATTTTACCGTACCACCTTACCTTTTCCTCACCAAAGATCTGTCAGCCTATTCTATGATGTCAGATAGCGACGTCAGGTATTGCCGATTCCCGCAAACAAATAAACAACTCGTTTTCCCTCCACTCAAACCAGTCATTCTTCCAACTACTAGGTCTTGCTTTATCGACTTAATTCGTGACCGGCATGCCCCGGTATGTTCATTTACAAAATTTCATTCCTCTAAAACCGTCCAACGACGAACTGGACCAGACATCTGGGCTTCTTTCGCAAACAGGACTGCCGCTACTCTCGAGTGCCCTTCAAATTATTCCCTCATCACAATCCCTATGGTTATTCGGCTACCAATTGGTTGCTCCTAGCGTTCAAAAACCTTCCAAATATACAACCCGTACAAGGTTACCATTAATAACTCATACCCCTTCCCGTCGCAAATTAAATCTAAACCCGTCATAGAGATATTAAATCTCTCCATGAAACCTGTAACCATCCTACCCGAGCTACATGCCCCTGAATGGAATGATCAATTAAGTCGGTTTAAAATTTCGGATGATAACCAAAATAACCTCTTGCAAATACTACAACCTGTAACAATTTTTTCAACATCTGCCGTTAGTATCATTATTTTATGTGCTATTATCCTCGGTATATTTGTGATAAAAAGATGGTTCTTGGAACAAAGGAAAACAAGAAACACCGAACCACGTGAAACTATTTATGCACGACCAAGAATGCGTACCCAGACCACGTGAACTAGACTTAGCCACCCTGTAAAAATGAATAATTCCTGTATGATCTTTATATTCAGTTATTAATTTTTACATAGGGACCAAACTCGCATAGCGCGAGTTATCTGTTGTTCAATTCATACGCACATGGACATACGTCTACATGTATTCTTTTCATCTTTTCTTAAAATTAATTAATTTCTCGTAATCTCATAAATATTTATGCGAGTGTTCGAATTCTGCTAACCACCACAGAAGCAAAGCACTTCTGAATTAAAAATAAATTTCTTCTCGCTCTAATGCAAGTTTATAAAACAATCATCACGTGTGTTATGTTATATATATATATATATATATATATATATATATACTGCAATTAATGATACTAATTTATAATGTAATTAATATACTTTAATGGAATTGTAATTAACGATAAGTGAATGTGAATTTGATTGGTAATTATAATCATAATTGTATAAACCAAAATTACACCGTACTTAGTGATGTACTTAGATTGTACTAAATGTCCGACACGACATTGTGTCGCCATGTAGGAATATACACTCAGCAATATTATTATTTTATTATTATTATTTTTTTCGTTCGTTGGAATAAATTTTGGAGTTGCTTCCTGGTTGCCAAATAATTGGTGACTTATTCTTTTCAAAATTCTTAATCATTTTTTTAGATTAAATGCATCCTCTCTTCGTTATAAAAGATGAAGTCATGACTTGCCTTAAACTTTTAATTTTTGCCCATATGCATATCTTAATATAAGAATGCATGATTCAATTTCCGTTCTAATTAACTCGGCGGATCAGGAAAAACAGCAGATCTAAAAAATATGCAGATTAATCTAAAAATATGACTTCCTCTTCCTCTATCCTGTTTATCTATTATCATAACAAAAAAGTTACTTTATTTTCAAACATTGTGCAAAAATAATGCAGCCTCTTCAACCTTTAATAATGATGATGTTAGTGCAATCGGGGTATATAAACCCCAGTAAATTCTTCCATATTCATTCAGAAGTCAATTCAGAGGCTGAGTACTACCTGTACATTTTAGCAGTAAAATACAGTAAGAAATAAGTCTTTATCTTCTCCTTCGAGTCTTGCCCTCTTCAGAGAACTTAGTCATTAAACTTCCCCGATACGTTATAAGAAGAATCCGGGAATCTTCAGAGAATTTAGAAAGCCTCCCTGAATCCTCCGAGCCACTATAGAAGAATTCGGAGAGTAATATGAAAGAAAACTACTGCAATTAACACATCCGTTGCTGCCACCTAACTAGAAACCCCGTCGACTTCGAACCAACCCATGCCATAGACGGAGGGGTTAACATACAGTATGCTTTAATTAAATAAATAGCGCAATCTGGCAGCTCAGCCAGATAAGCCAACTGGCTGATTAAGCCAGCTGGTTGATTAGGAACATATTAAGACAACGGCCGCTCGGCTGAAGTCTTAATATGCGCTTGGCTCCTGCCAGGCGAACACCTCTCTTCCTCTCTCTCCTTCTCCTCTCTTTCTCTTGGGGAATAACTCCGCCTCCAAGTTGCATAACCCTTGTTGCTCTTGCAACATTTCCCCCTCCACGTTGTTGCATAACATCTTGCAATATTCCCCTCCCCTTTGTTGCATAACATACGCTGCATTTCCTTTGCAACATTGATCAACATTTGCAATTGCATTGCACTCTCTCCTTTTGTGCCCATATTACTAGCCTTGTATTATGATTATCGTTGGTCTGATGGGGGTAATCGCCCTGTGACTGGGGAACTATAGTTTCTATCATTAGCAACTTTAGTAGTATATGATGAAAATGCCGAGTGTGATGCAATTCCATACAATATGATCAATATAGATTGTTGCAAGAGATGTTGCAATAGCAGAGGCATGCAACACTTCAAGGGTGGGTATGCAGCAAGTTGGGTGGAGTGGTGTATGAAGGAAGGGAAAAGAAGAAGGTAGGAGTTTATGAAGGAAGGGGAGAGAAGGAGGTAGGGGTTTATGAAGGTATGGGGTTCGGGGGGTAGACCCTCCAAGAGGGTGGCTGTAACCTAACCTAACAGTTTAGGCCCACAAAAGTATATATGTATATATATATATGAAATGTAAGCATGTATGTATTTAAATTGTGTGTGTGTATATATATATATATATATAACCTCATTAACCTCATCGAAGTTCCGTGTTTTGGTCTCCCTTCACACGAAGTTCAAGCTCGTAGCCCCGCCTTTAAGCCTGGCTTGATGGAGAAGCGAGTTGCTCTCTTGCGCTCTCCACCGCATAGAGCCAAGTACACCCGGTTCATCTGGTACTGTCCTGAGCCAGGCATTTAGTCTTCTTTGGAAGACTTCAACTTTAACCCCTGCAACGTTTCTGAGGTCATTTGGAAGTTGGTTAAAAAATCTTTGCCCCATGACAACCAACCAATTTTCCTTCAGTATTGAAGAGTTCCCTTTCGGGCCTTTAATTTGAGAACACTATATATTCTGACTTTCCTATTTTCCAGCGTTGATTAGATGGTAATTGGGTTTAGTTTGAGGTTTGGTACCAGTTTTTCGATCATTTTCATATGTAGATTATGGTGTACCTCTCCCTTCTTCTTTCCTGGGAGTACAGATTTAGTTTGGGTAGTCTTTCCCAGTAGTTGGGTTCTTTGCAGCCATCGATCTTAGCCGTGAAATTTCTGAATATCTTCTAGTTTATTAATTTCTTCCTTCTTCTATGGGAACGTCAAGACTGAGCAGTATTCTAGTTTTGGGATGATAAGTGTTTTCAGCATGGGAATCATTAGTGTCTTTTCCATTCTTTGGGACTTTCTTAGTATCTGTCCGGCGATCCTCTTTGCTTTGTTTATCGCTATCTGATTTTGTGTGTCGAATTTCCCATCATCGGTCATTATAACCCCCAAATCGATCGCTTTCGTGCTTCTCTGAATTTCTGTATATGTGTATATATGTAGTGTATGTGTGTTTTTGTATATATTTGTATGTGTGTTTAAATTGTGTATATATGATCTGTAGGTATGTGTATTTGAAGGACAATAAAACAAAATTCTTTAGTAAGGGCATGATTGGAGAGGAACATCCGTCCGCTTGAGCTTCTTGGAGCAGAGTGGGAGTTTCCCTGAGCACCGTTGGGTGGCTGTCGGCTGGAAAGTCGTGGTAAAGGGAAGGAGCATAGTATACATAACGCACGCTCACACACAAAATTATCCGTAATACCATACCACATCAGAATAGAGAAGCGTAGCTCACTCATCACCAACCGACTCCAACCGTACAATCAGAGCCAGTATTTGAACACCGACATACTTCCGGATTTAACTTACCACCAAGGAAAGCTCCAACTCATTATGAACCTTAGCGACCACCAACAATACCACATCAAACGTCTAAGTATAGACTTTAGGAGCCCTCATCAGCCCACGGATCAGCATCAAGCGTCTAAATATAGACTTTGCAGGTTACAACATTTGTCTAGGCATAAATTTTAAGAGTTACCAGAAGTAACATACATAGCATCACAACACCAACATATGGATTTTACTTACCACCACCAAAAATACAACAAATAATAGACAAGATATTATCTTCTTGTAAGATAATAAAATAAATTTACCCATGTAAAGATGTATCGTTTTGACTTGTTTCCCTTTGTTTTAAACAAAAACTGAAGCATGCTAAATACAATTTAAAACATAAATAAATTTTCCATTAATATATGTATTACGTATAAAATTAGATTATAAAATTATATTAATTAAATTTTAAAATACTGTAAGGTACATTTTAGTCTTTACTTGTAACTTATATTTTTCATAAAAAAAATCAGACTAACACAGCAAATAGTCTTACAATTAGGAGATTAATCATCATAACTGTTTTATAGGAACTAAAAAATATACCTATCTATCTATCTATCTATCTATTATTATCATTATTATTATTATTATTATTATTATTATTATTATTATTATTATATCCTTTCTCGTATACCACTGTAAACAAATATAAAATAAATACACAATTTTCCACGCATTAAAAAAATAGTGAATCTGGTATCTTCCGCGAATTACACTGAGCAACAAAATTTGGAAAATTTTCTGTTTATTGTGATTTTTCGGTCGTTTCTTAATGATTTCGGGGCGCTGATTCCAAAAATGATATTGGTTTTGCTCTATCATCAACCGTTTCAAAAATATAGGTTATCACACTTTTCATATGGCAAGGTATATAAAGAAGGCTAACATAAATATTTTCTGAAAATAAAAACACTATTGGAAATTAAAGTTTATTGAGCCAAAATTGTTTGACAAACCCAAAATGGTGCAAAGGATATAATATATATCATGAGGAGAACCGATAAGAGAATAACAAGCCTCGTTATGCAGTGTGCATTCTTTAAAAATGCACTGAAGAACGCGACTTCCGCGTATAAACATTCTTATCCTTTCTGATCAGCGACCATACGTAGTCTCCCATCATGGAAGCATCCCAATGGCCCTGGTACCTTTTCACCATCGTTTGAATATCTTGATGGAATCTTTCGCCATGTTCTTCACACATCGCCCAGGTTATCACGAAAAAAGTCTAGATGTGAATGCAGATAGTGTAATTTTAAAGACATACGGCACCCCATTTTGCCATAGCACTTAATCAAGTTTGACACGAACTCCTTATGGTTTGGTGCTTTATGGTTGCCTAAAAACCCATGAACCACATCACGGAAAACACAACAAGCCTCTTTTTCGATCGGAGTCATCTTGGCTTCAAGATTCTTTGAATTCAACAGCGCCTTGACTTGTGGTCCTACAAAGATGCCAGCCTTGACTTTGGCCTCAGAGAGTTTAGGGAACATGACCCAAATCTGTTGGAAAACTTCCCCTCCAAAATCTAACGCAGTTACAAACTGCTTAATTGGACCCAACTTAATATGGAGAGGTGGTAGCAGAACTATGTCGGGCTTCACAAGAAGTTCCCTGAGTACATTGTACTTTCCTGGCTGCAGTCCTTCACGTGGAGGCCACTGAACTGTTTTATAGTGGTCAGTTGAAGCCCTGCTATCCCACAGGCAAAGAAAACATGAATATTTAGTAAACCCTCCTTGTAAACCTAACAGGAAACCAATCATTTTGAAATCACCACACACGTCCCAGTTATATTGTTCATACCTGATTTGAGTGAGCAGTTGTTTGACATTTTCATAGTCCTCTTTCATTTGAACAGAATGTGCAACTGGTATAGATGGATATTTGTTCCCATTCTGGAGTAGAACAGCTTTTAAACTCCGAGTTGAACTGTCAATAAACAGGCGCCACTCTGAGGGTATATGTGTTAACCCAAGAGCTGTGAATAGACCTTTAACCTCGCTGCAATAACAGAGAGAGCCATTGACATCGTAGAACCTTGCAAACTCTTCATGCCGCTTTCGGTATACAGTGCTCTTGCAGTCTTCTCCAAGCAAATTCCACTCTTTGAGTCTGGAGGTCAGAAGCTCAGACCCTGATTTCGTCAGATCCAAATCTCTAATTAAGTCGTCCAATTCCCTCTGATTTGGAAAGTGAGGGTTCGTACTGAAAGTTACTGTATATTCTTCATAATGACTGTCCTCACCAGCCGACATCTCAGATGAGCTAGCTGCATCCTCATTTTCAACCTGCAAAGCCAAGAAACAAAATATAGGCATAGCTATATATGTAGAAGAGCATCAGCACTAAGAAAAATCGAAACATAATGACCCACAGTCTGTAAATACAGAAGGTAAAGTAATGGATAGATACCTGTTCTGGTGGACGTGGTATTGGAAGACCTTCGCCATGTGGAACAGGAGCTATGGATGACGCTATGCTTGGGTACTGGAGAGTCTGCCTTCCTTTAACTTTCCTGTACTTAGAAACATCTACCATGCAGTAGTAGCAATCGTCGTGGTTCTCTCCATATTCTGGGTACCGCAAAGGGCATTGCCTTGCGTACTCCCCGTAGCCACCCTTCAAGTATGGAGCGGCAACTTCCACAGATCACATGGGGTGCCCAGGCTTATCTTGGTTACCCATAGGCATACCAAAATAGAGCCGATACGCGATCCAGAACTTGGTGCCTTTCACAATCTTGTGCGATACTTGCTTGCGGCCTATGTAATACCCACAAACGTAGCAGAATATATCCGGCGAGTGTTTACAAGCTCTAGTTGCCATTCTTTTTACCAAACTGTACTACATTAATCATAACCTGCAGATATAGAGAGAAGAGTTATTAAATCTGCAACAGATTACAGATTCCAGAAAAAAGACGTATTCACAACATTGCAATAATGCTCGCAATAAAAAAGGATCGATAACACTCAAATCGTCAGCACAGAGAAGCACAGAAACACAGTACCTCATTGCTGGTAACCATCAGACAAACAACCTGTTTTCTTTGTGTGCTCACACTTACTGACTTCTCAGACTCTGCGCTCTTCTTTATATGGCACATTGGAAGTTTTGGGCAATTTTTAGAGCAAGAAACTGTCAACGAACATCCGGATTGTTCTCAACAATTCCTGATTAATCTGATATTGCTGCGCCCATAACATTATACTGGTAAAACATTAAAAATGGATTATCTCTGAAACCATTGATGATACACACAAACCAAGGCCAGATTTGGACTCAGCGACTTAGTGCGCGATTTGGAATTACCAAAAGAAAAGGCAGAGTTGCTTGGTTCAAGACTTCAAGAATTTAATCTTCTCCAACCAAACACCAAAGTTTCCCATTTCCGCCATCGCCATTTGCAGTTTTCATCATTTTACTTACAGGAAGAAAACGTTTGTTTCTGCCACGATATCAGTGGTCTGATGCAAGGGATTGGCTGTCGCTATGATCCAAAAGAATGGAGACTGTTCATTGACTCTAGTAAAGCTAGCCTTAAAGCTGTATTACTGCACAACGGCAATGAAAAACCTTCAATACCTGTAGCACATGCCACTGGCCTTAATGAGACTTATGAATCGATGAAACTGCTGCTAAGACTCATCAAATATAAGGACCACACATGGAATATTTGTGGCGACCTTAAAGTTGTATCATTACTTCTTGGGTTACAGTTGGGCTACACAAAGCATATGTGCTTTTTGTGTCTATGGAACAGCAGAAATGACAAGAACCACTACAAAAAACATGATTGGCCATCTAGAACTGAACATGTTGTTGGTAAATACAATGTGAAACACCCAGCACTTATTGACCCTCAGAAAGTACATCTTCCACCACTTCACATTAAACTTGGCCTTATGAAAAATTTCGTGAAGGGTATGGATCATCAAGGTAGTGGTTTCCAATATTTAAAGGATAAATTCAAAGGAATATTGACAGATGCTAAGCTAGAAGCTGGAGTTTTCACTGGACCACAGATCCGCAGTGTCATCCACGACTCATCGTTTCCATCTAACCTAAATGAGAATGAACTAGGAGCATGGATATCTTTCGTTGAAGTTGTCAAAAATTTTCTTGGAAACCACAAAGCTGAAAACCACCGTAAACTCGTAGAAAACATGCTTAAATCTTATGAAATAATGGGATGCAGAATGTCTTTGAAAATTCATTTTTTACGTTCTCATCTTGACTTCTTCCCGGCCAACCTTGGGGCTGTAACTGACGAGCATGGTGAGCGCTTCCACCAACAGATCTCAGTTATGGAAAACAGGTACCAAGGTAATTTCAATCCAAATATGATGGGAGATTATTGTTGGTTCCTGCAGAAGGAGAGCTCGTCATCCTACAAGCGACAAAGGAAGAGGACACACCAAAGTTTCACTTAAGAACAGGAATTTGCCTTTCAGTAGTAACAACAAAATACTAACGCGCTTTGGGTGGATGGTTGGGCGCAGGGGTGGTAACTCCGCCAGCGGAATTCCGTTGTCTGTCTTAAGCCAGAATAAAGGAGAAAGACATCCCTGTTCACTAATTATTTAAGTATGCTTAACATAAAACGTGGCACGGAAAAGTAGCTTAGACGGCTTTCGTAATAGAAGCGGGTGAGAAAAAAAATGGAAAAATAGGGTTTTCGGTTACACAAAATCTGGACGTGATCGAGAAATTTTTATATCAGATCTGAAATCAGCATCAGCGCTTTAGTAGGAATCAGTAGTTCACGTGTCTGTAACAAAAAAAAAGTTGAAATTTGTTGCCTAGTGTAATCCGCCACTGAATTTCAGCACAATTTATTGTAAAAGTACAACTTTATTCATAAAAAGAAATGTACGCCAACCTAAAAAAGTTGCGTGTACGATTTTCTTTTGTAAACCTTGTCTGGATCGTCGCGGTACAACATCCAGCAGTAGTCTGCCAGCATATTTTCATTCCAGAAACCTTGGTAGCGACTTTCCTTTGACTGGATGTCTTGATGGAAGCGTTCCCCCTGTTCGTCACTCACCGCGCCAAGGTTTTCGAGAAAGAAATCTAGATGCGAATGTAAAAAATGTATTTTCAAGGAGATGCGACAGCTCATTTCTTGATATGCATCGAGCAGTTTCTGAACGCCATCTTTGAATGCTGGAGACATTTGGGGTTCCCAAGAAGTTTCCACAAATCCATTTGAAAGCCTGCCATGCTTTTAGTTCTAAGGCGGTGGTACTCATTGGGCGGCTCGCGAGCCAAATATATATAGCGCATTTGGCTCGCGAGCAGCGCAATGAGTACCACTGTTCTAAGGCATTGAGGCTTTCTTCAAAGCCTTCATCCTGCAGAACCTCCCTGATTTGGAGCCCCACAAAGATTCCCTTCTTCAATTTCGCGGCACTGATGCTTGAAATTTCTCAACAAGGTATCGAAACCTTTTCGAATTCACCTTACCCATCGCTTTCACAAAATTTTTCATTAAGCTGAGCTTAATGTGGAGAGGTGGCATGAAAATCTTCTTCGGATCAACTAAAAGAACACACTGGACACTGCCCGTTCATGGCTCGTATGTGCTTCTTTGATGACAGTCATGTCTAATGTAATGATCCGCGGTAGCACGGCTGTCCCATAGGCATAGGAAACAACAGTATTTCGTGAACCCGCCTTGCATGCCCATTAATATACCAATGACTTTGAGATCACCACAGATATTCCATTGATGAGTGCTGTATTGGATTGCTTCGAGTAGTATATTCATGTTATCGTACGTCTCCTTTAAATGCTCGGAATGGGAGATCGGGATGGACGGCGTTAAGTTCCCGTTATGCAGGAGAACCGCTTTCAAGCTTCGCTGTGAGGAATCAATGAAAAGGCGTCACTCAGATGGTGTGTATACCTGTGACAAGTTCTCGAAAAGTCCATTGATATGGAAATAGCAGAGCGGACCGTCTACTGCAAAGAATGTCGCCAAATCACGGTTTCATTTTAGATAGTGACACACTCGGACGTTCTTCTCAAGTAAATGTTTCTGCTTGAGTCTCGAGGAGAGAAGTTCTAATTTTTCTTTGGAGGGGGCTAGGTCTCTAATGAGGTCATTCAACTCGTTTTGGGTAAGCCTCTCCGGCTCCGATTGCTCTTCGTCAGGTGTGTAGTCGAGATCGGCCGAACGTCCCGCATCTCCGCCAATCGCACCTTCGTCGAATTCCCTTTCGTCTTCTAAAGAATCGAGTCTATGCTGTGGAGATTCCGGAATCGGCATCGTGTCATCGTGAGGGATCGGTCTGATCGCGGAGTCTACGTTTGGATAAATGATGTTATACTTGTTCTTCACGGAGAATCCAGTTATGTTAACATTGCAAAAGTAACAATCGCCATGATGGTCTCTCGCCTTTCTCCCTATCATGGGCATAGCGAACAGCATCGACTTTTTCCTTTGGTTCAACCAGTCACGTAACCCATTCGAACAAGCGGTACAGATAACATGTGGCGCCCTCGCCTTATCTTGGTCGCCTAGTGAACAACCGAAGTATAACCGGTAAGTTTTCCGAAGGTCCATCGTGATTGTACGCCGTTGTGATTTAGTCGCGAACGAGCCGCACACAAAACAAAACAAAACAACACAAAACTAGACATGTGACTGTTACGCCAAAGAATAAAAGGGTGTACATGTGCAACGTTTGCAAATTTGTGGCCAGCAACTACTCTCACCTAAAATACCACAAGATAGTGGGGCAGATAAGTGAAACAATCTTTCAAATAGTGATACAAGCACCAAAATTGGCATGAATACTCCTCTGGGACTACTATTTTGAAAAAGCCCGTTAGCCACCTAAAAATTCAAAATGGCCGCCATGTGCTGTATAGAAATACTATGTTTAACACACAATTTGATACAGTGGGCCGATTTGAATGATTCTGGTAAAGAATTATATGTTTTTGATTATGCAGAACCCGAATTTAAAACTCTAAAACTTCTCAGAAGCTTCTCAGAAGCTTTATAAAAATAAATGGAGCTGTCGCCATGCTATTCATACCTCCACAAATGAGTGCCCTTCGGTCATCTGCGCCGTCTCATTTGCTTCTGAGGTTATGAAAGGACGCAGGATTTTTTTTTTTAAACGTAGGTAACTATGAAAGTACTTGTGTGTCCTTTATTGTCTTTGCACTTTGTACTTTCCCCTTTGTCACTTATAAGTGTTGCTGTCCACATGTACACTCTAAACTAATCCTCGCATCTGCAGCTGCACAGTGCTGTGCAGGTGAGTCCAAAGAGATAGCATTTGCACTTTCCACGGCATTCTGCTTGCAGCCACACTTGGTCAGCTGTTGACAACTCTGCGCAACTGGTGGGAGTGCTGTCCAGAAGATCTGCCACAGGTCACCTGCTGTGACCATCCCCAGTCAGCAGGACTTTGGGGTTTCGGGCTGGCACATTGTTGACTGACTCCATATGCAGCCTGCCTGGTAGGCTGCACGCTTGGCGTGCTGAAGGAGAGCTGCTCGAGTTGGAGGAATGGCTTCATACGGCCTCTGCTTGCGAGCAAACATGTCGAGCCGTGCGTCATCAATACCCGCAGCTGTACTGGACCTGTCATACATAGTGACTACAAACTTCTCCAGGATCTTCAGGTCGTTGTCTTCAACTGTTGGCGGGTACTGGCTGAGTTTGATGAAGACATCAGAGGCCTCGTCACATACGTCCCAGGTTTGCCATCAGACTTCTTCCCTTTCCCACGGAAGGCCGACACAACATCGCAGCCAGTAAAGGCATGGAAGAAAAGAATCCCTCTGGTCTTCTCTGGTCCAAGTGAGGGATTGAAGTCATGTACAGGAATTCACCTCAGGTTCCGCCCTTGACTAAAAGCAATTTACAGCTTCTGCAGACCAAACTCCTGCAGGGCTGGCAGAACACTGACTGCCATGACTAGGACATCTGTGTCACTGGCTTTGATCATGACAACTTTGCTACCCTGTGCGGCTGCATATCTGGCAAGCACAAAGCTCCGCGTGTTCGCTTCTTCATGGTTACAGGGAGCCAATTCATCCAGGCCGATCATTTGGTTGCAGACTGCATCTTCTTCCTTGGTCACAATCACCGTTTTTGGTGTGCACATCTCTGCAATCTTGTCAGCCAGGAAGTTGAAGAGCTCGGTCTTATTGTCATTGTCTCTCAAGAAGCTCCGCCAGTTTGGGGCATTTTGCCTGTGCCTGTCACTTTGCGTCTGGCTCCCCGTCCTTGCTTTGACCTTGTTTCGGCCTTCAGACTCGATGGCCGGTAGACATCAAACACAATGTCTGTTCTCTTGTACTTGGAAGAGTATGCTTGTATTGTGGGAATAACGTCCAGTGCTGCATCATCCTCAAACGTCTTTGAGGTTCGTGGTGGCAGAGCGTTCACCAAAGCCGAACCATCAATGATGATGGCATCAGCCTCTTGTTCGCTGTCTGGCATTGTAACACGAGCTTCAAGAATGGCAGCAAGCTGAGACTTCTGGCAGGTGTGAAGCTTTCCACTGTCACTCAATGAAGCAGGAAATAACTGGTTCTCATACCGAAAGAACTCCTGTAGGTCACACTCTCTGGTCTGGCATGAAATGAAGAGCTTGGAGAAGAGGCGGCAGTCTTCCTTCAGTACCTTTTGCTTTGGATCACCAGGAGCTGGTTCTTGTCTAAAGAAGTCCATCTTGTCCTTCTTCATTGGCTTGTAGAACGTGAATTCATCTTCACTTTCTAGCCCCTTCATGAATTCCTGGAAGCAGATTCTGCCCCTCTCATAGTGTGCCAATCATTTCAGCAGCACTGGGGTGGGCAATGTTCTTTGTGTCCAGTGTAGGCAGGTTCCCAGTCTCTTCCTGGAAAGGATTGCCCATGTCCTTCATTACCTTAGACAGCCTGTCTACTTTCTCGAAGAACACTCTTTGAGCTCGCTCAGTCTGCTCATGGTGTCTGCCACGTTCGGGTACATCTTTAGCTTCTGACGCTTCCTCGTACTGAGCAACCAGCTGACTGATTTCAGGGCCAGCCACCATCCATCTTCTCAGCTCTGATGGGTCGTCGGTCACACCGCCTGCACCCTCGTCACCTATGATGACGGCATTGGCTTGCTCGTGAGCTTGGTCGATGGCCATTGCTGAGAATTCCCGGCTCGATTTGTGCACAACAAATTTTCCCCTGTGAAACTCAAGAGCCAGTTGAGGGTGTTTCTGATCTAGGGTCACCATTTCTCTAAGATGAATGAGAAGCCACCGTGCGTAGTTCACGTTGTTGTTGGCAAAGAAGAACGGTATCAGCTCAGACAGCGCTTGACAGTATAGGGTGAAGTTGGCTTCCCTGAACGCCTGGATCAGTGAGAGGATCACCAGTTCCATTGACAGCACCATATTCCAGAACTGAAACTGCGGGCTTTGCAGTTTGCGTCTCTCACGTCAATCGTCTAAACTGAGCAGCTAGGGTGGCCCCTATTTTTCAACTTTTGAAATTACTTGCTCCCAACCCCTAATCTTCTTCCAATATATAAAAACGTGCTCTGTACAAACTTTCAGCTCAATTGGGCTATATTAAGGTGGCCCCCAAAGGCCCTAAAGTTTCAAAATTCACCGATAATTGGTATTTCTAATATAAAACCTTTATAATTCATTTGCAAACTTTGTTTGGGAAAATAATCACAAAGCATAATCGAAAGTGAATTTTATTTACAACAAATAATTACGCCGCTTATATAGGCCGCAGGCGCAGAACTTTCTAGAACCTTCCAGAAGCGGTTTTTTTACGCACTTATGATACTTTTCAATTTCCGTGAATATCTCGTCCAATTTTGGTTTTAAGTAAATAATGGTTATAACTAAATTTATTGTAAATTGAATTCTCTTTCGATCATATTCTATATTTCTTTCGAATAAAACACTGTAAAGAAGATAAAAACGGTTTTATATGAAAAAATATCAATATTGTTAAAATCTGAAACTTTAGGGCCTTTGGGGGCCATCTTAATATTGTCTGTGAGTGAGCTGAAATTTTACACAGAGCATTTTTACATGGATTAGAACAACTTTGGAGGTTGGGAGATGAAACATATTTCATTTCAGAAAATCACATACAACTAAGGGCCACCCTACTGAGCACTCCCTCGGAGTGTTCGTGTTCCTCTGTGCAATAATCAGTGTAGGCTGCCTTCGGGAGGTTGTACAGACTGCATGCTGTAATCTGTTGCATTTGACGTGTTCTGGTGACGCTTGAAGCTGACAGAAATTATTCTGCCGTTCCAGAAGAGGCCACCTCTACCTCAACGAGGGCTCCTGTCCATCCGCTGTCCTTGAGTAGAGTTCCAGCAGACCTCAGTGCAGCCATCTCAATATGAAGACCTCCAAACATGATGACAAACTTGTCTTCACCATAGCGCTCGGGCCAGTGCCACTGGCTCTGCTTCGCTACTGCATAGATTGGCTGGTCAGTGGCGATGACAGGAACTTGACCTGGGTTGAGGAGTGCAACTGTGTCCTTGATCTTGTCCATCACATGTCATATTGTGGCAATCGAGTGGGCTTCATCTCGAAGAAGAAGTAACAGCGGTGCAATGGTGACTTCAAATGCTGGACTTCTCTTCTTGGATGCATGGTGGGCTGACCAAGTGACATTTACTGCACCATCTACTTCTTCGGTGACGCTGACCTTCTCCAGCCATTCGTACTGAAGAGCCAGTTGCGGTCTCGGCAAGGCAGCGACTGGGACAGTCAGACCTTGGACTTTGGGAGGAGGAGGATTCTTCTTTGTGAAGTACGCAGGGCGGATGTTGGTGAAGGAGTCAGGAAGTTCTGGAACTGTCTTCACCTTGCTCTTTCCAAGTTGGAGCGGTTCACGCTTTTCACCTTTATTGTCCGAGGTTGGATGCTGGAAGACTGAAGTGCTGGTTCCATGGAAAGAGGTGGTTGCTGTCGTTGCAGTTGGGTTGTGGTCTATGTTGTCCATGGCAGATGTGGTGAACAACCCTCTTCGCAGAACTGGTGGACATACCATCCCATCCTCCACATACTTGTTGACAGCTGCTTCTCCTAGCTGTGCGGAGACTTTGAGCACTCTGTCGTATAAAATGCTGATGCCGTGCTCATGAAGCATTTCTACCAGAAGTCGTTTTCGGGTTTTCGCAAAAACAGACATTCCCATGTAAACAGGGAACGGGGTCTCCCGATCTTTTGAATGCCGGTGAGTAGCTGCTCCTTCTTTGTACCTTGCGAGCAGTTGTACTGCAGCAGCTGCGCCATTGCTAGGTCTGTCTTTGATGCTCCAAATCTCAGTTGAGATTTGATATCAGCCCCATGTTCAATCATCCCCACAAACTGGAGAAGAGTCGATGGAATGGCTTCTTCAACACATCCTCCATGAAAGGTTCCATCAAATATGGACTTGTGGGCAACCATGTATCTTCGCAAAATCTTGGCTGCTTTGGCAAGGATAATGGTTTCGGAGTAGTCGGAGGCTTGTGATAGGACTGAGCCTTCATCTTTGTGGAAAGCCAGGAGGATATCCCTTCCCCTCTTGCGAGCTTCTAGCTCAGGCATTTCTGCCAACAGCTTGTCCTTTAGTCTGGTTGAGTTGACTTCAGGTGTTTCTACCCCCAGTTGTTCAAGCCGCTGCTTGTACAGGCTGACCATATCTGCAAGCCGGAATATAGTAGGACCTTCACTGCTGGTTTTGGTCTCAACTATGCAGGCGAGTAGCTCAGAAAATACCAGTGCAGTAGTGGGTAGTTGGTTGACTCCCTTCTCTAGCGACCCTTGGCAATTCTTCTTGTTCAGGCAGGCCCTATCCTTGTTGTACAGGCCTGCCAAGCAAGAAAAATGGTACTTCATCTCTTGTGCTACAACATCACCACTCAGTTTGGCCTAAAGCCTTCCATCGTTTAGGTTTCGGGCACATTCATTCAGTCCTTTATTGAGCTGCATGGTCATGGCTTGTCTCAGTTCTGATGCTGGAGCTTCCTTCTCGCATAAGAAGCACTCAGACTGTAGACCTTTATAGCTGGTTCTTTGCATCTTACTGCGTCCTTCATCTGTACTACTAGCACGAGTTACTCTTTTCCTTGCCCGTTGCAGTTTGGTGTTGTTGAACATTAGTCGACAGCTCTGATGGTATTTTGCATTGTTCTTTCTCAGCGTTTCTTCTATGCCGCCGCCTTCATCTAATCTTGCTGGATCCAGAAAGAGTGGGAGATCATTGATGGTTTGAAAGAGTGGAACATTTGACGCAATCATAGAATAGCCATCATGTTCAGTACTACATGGATAGTGGGTTGGTGGTGATTTGAGATCCTCGTCCTTCTTCTCGATTTGACAGAGACAACATTTGTTCCAGTCAATTTGCAATTTAGATGGTAATTCAGCCAAACTGGCCATCTTGTGAGACGATGAACGGTTCACGCCCTGGCTGACTTCTGAAACAAAAATAAGAAAGTTAATTATTAGTAAGCTGCATATATTTTCAGTCAATGTGCTACAAATGGTAGAAAGAAGCTTCTGAGAAGTTTTAGGGTTGTAAACTCGGTTACAATTAGACAAACACACACACAACTGAAATATCACAAGCAGCGCTTTCGCTGAAGTGTATCGTGATGCATTGCGCTGCGACCCCGCATCGCGGCTTGATTACAGCCTCCGCTGTGTGCGGTAACATTCATACAATTTAACAATAGACAATACACGCATATTACATTCGACAATCGGTATGTTTGAGGCCCCAGTCTTATGCCACAATACTTGGCAATATTGTTCGAGATAGCCAGTCGGCCGGGTTATTTTCCGATCATATGTATCGCATTGAGTATCCTTTTCAGTCCAATTTCAGTCAATGTACTACAAATGGTAGAAAGAAGCTTCTGAGAAGTTTTAGGGTTGTAAATTCAGCTTCTCTATGGTCAAAAACATATGATTTGATGCCAAGATCATTCAAATCGGACTACTCTGTAAAATTTTATAGTGAAATAAGTATTTCAACGGCGTCCATTTTGAATTTTAGGTGGCTAACGGGTTTTTACAAGAAAATAGTCCCAGAGGGGTATCCATGCCAATTTTGGTGCTTGTATCACTATTTGAAAGATTCCCCTGAATATATTCATTTATCTGCCCCACTAAGACAACCTGCGGAAAGCCTAAGTTGAAACGACAAAATGCCATACATGAGGGTATAGAAACAGTAAAGCGAAAACCTACATTTAAGCTACAACGACAAAATACTCCGCTGCATGTATAAATGACGCATATTATATATTGTACTAGGGGCACTCAATATATTTTGCCCCACCCTTTATTCTGAGCTAAATAATAGGCGATGGGGCTAAATTGTCTTTTGGGCCGTAAGTTTGAACTTTCTACGCTTCACATAACCTAATTTTTCCAGTTTGAACCTCCCCTCCTTGTATAAAACCGCTTTTAAACACCCTTGTATAAAACCGATGATTAACTGCAGTTTCGAAAATAGCGTCTGACAGTGACATGCATCGTAAACAAAGAGCTATTATCGAGTTCTTAACCGCAGAGAAGGAAACAATTGGAAATATTTACAAACGTCTACAAAACGTTTACGGAGATGCTGTTGTTCATCGAAGCACAGTTGGACACTGGTCTAAACGTGTGAGATCATCGGAGAGAGGGAGAGCTAGCCTCGATGATGAGTTACGCAGCGGTCCAGCGATCCAATCGACGCGTCACATACAAGGAGCTATCACTGGAGGTAGGAATTTATGAAGGAAGTGTGAATACGATAATTCAGCAAATGGGATACTCAAAAGTGTGTTCACGGTTTGTTCCTCGCGAACTGACTGAACATCACAAAGCCCAAAGAAAAGAAATTGCTTTTGAGTCGTTGGTTCGATACGAGACAGAAGGGGATGACTTCCCTTCAAGAATTGTGACTAGGGATGAGACTTAGGTACACCACTTTGAACCTGAAACAAAACGTCAATCCATGGAGTGGCATCACGCAGACTCCCCACGCAAGAAAAAGTTCAAAATGGCTCCCTCTGCAGAAAAGGTTATGGCTACCATCTTCTGGGACATGAAAGGGGTGATTCTGGTGGACATTATGAAGAAAGGACAAACAATCAACTTCGAGGCATATATTGCTACCCTACAGAGACTCCAGAGACGTATAAAGCGAGTTCGACCGGAGAGAAAGCTGGAAGACGTCCTTCTTTTGCACGATAACGCAAGACCACACAACAGTTTGCAAACAAGAGAGGCCATCACAAAAATGCGTTTGACTATGTTACCCCACCCTCTATACAGCCCGGATCTGGCACCTTCAGACTTCCATTTGTTTGGGCCAATGAAGGATGCTATTCGTGGAAGAAAGTTTCAGAGTGACGATGAGGTTGTTGAGGAGGTTAAGAGGTGGTTCCAGCGGAACCCAGCAGACTTTTACCAGCAAGGAATAAAGGCCCTTGTTTCGAGGTGGAGGAAAGCCGTAGAAAAGGATGGAGACTATGTGGAAAAATAAAAATTTGTAAAAAAGGTATGTAACTACTTGCGTACAAAATTTCTGGAACTTACAAGGAAACTTGGAAAGAAAAAAAAAGGTGGGGCAAAATATATTGAGTCGCTCTTGTATATATAGTATTATACCGGGTGTCCCATTCGAAATGAAACAACTTTGAAACTCTTTAATTTTTAAAGTATTAATGTGAGAATGTTGAAACTTTGCCAGTTACTACACCATAGGCATAAGTTTTTGTCATAATGTTTTTTGTTTGTTTCAGATTGAATTATGTTTACCCCACAAGAAAAAGCGAAATGTGTGTTATGGATGGCTGAGTTGAAGTCCCCTTCTCTCGTGCAACGGCGATTCCGTACAACCTTTCACAAGGAACCACCCACCAGAAGAGGCCTATATGCATGGACCAAGAAATTTGACGAGACTGGCAGTGTTCTAAAGGAACACTCTGGAGGGCAGACAAGATCGGAAGATGTTGAACGAATACGCGGCGCCTTTGGTAGTAGCCCGAGAAAGTCCATCCGTCGTGCCAGTGTCGAACTGCTGATTCCTCGTTCAAATTGTTCAGCATATAACATGTGAAGATCTTAACAAAAGGAAACATTATGCTATGCACAATGTATCTAATGTATCTAATGTATCTAAGTGTTATAAGTCACATATATCATATGAAACGTTATGACGTTGACTATTTACTGTGTGAATATTACATTGTTTGCACTATTCAATGAAAAATTATAAGGTTTCAAAATTGTTTAATTTCGAATGGGACACCCGGTATATTATATTATATATAGTTATATGCATATTGTATATTAGGGTGGCCCACTTTTCAATTTTTTTTTAAAAGTATAGGTGATCGTGGTTTTTCCCATTATTTGGCACTATACTAGCACATTGGTACCATTTTTACAAAAATTGATCAATATTTAGGGGTCTCGCATCGACCTTGAAATTACGAGTTTTTTTTTTAAATGCGTACTTTTTAACTTTTTACTGAATCAAGATAAATCATTAAGTAGGGATGTTTTCTGAATCTTCTTGATGAGACAAGTCGTTTGGTGTGCCTTCCAATGTCATACGACTAACGGTTTAAAAGTTGTGCCTGTATACAGGTAATACCAATGTGCTAGTATAGTGCAAAATAATGGGAAAAACCACGATCACTTATACTTTTCAAAAAAATCAGCAAATAGCAGACAAATAAGGAAGAAAGAAACAATAACTTAAACAATCACTTTTGCATTGTATTGACCACTATCACACGTCACTGGCTGCAACGTTGTCCCTCTGTGCTATGTCATCGTGGCGAGTGATGACTTCTTGAAGTCGCCGAGCTCTTTCCGGTTCTTTTCCACCACTTGCAGAAGATCCTGCAGCTGTGCCTCGTCCTTTGTGACCGTGTTCGCATAGTCTTGTATCAGTTGGACTCCTCTTTCAGCGACGTCATTGGTGACCTGGAGATTAGAGATCACATCCTTCAGACGACAAAAGTCCTCGTTCTCGTCCCACTTATCAGTTGGCAGGGTGAGCCACGAAGACCCATACATCTTCAGACCTGCAAATAAGAACCAGGAGGACTCGTCGATCAGGTCGGGGAGTAGCATCATCTCGTCGACTGAGACGTTCTCGTATGTGAAGTCTTTGGGTACAGGGAGGTGGGACAGCTTCTCTGCCATCTGTTGCTTCACAGTGCCATCCACCTTGTTGCTGCATAGAGCGAAGATGACGGTCTGAGGCCTCAGATACCAGAAGTGCCGCCTCATCACTGCCAGTGACGCTTCTGCCACCTCGTGGTCCACTGCCCAGTACCTCAGAAAACGCTGGTATAGTACCAGGTCATTCAACGGCGCATCAGCTGCTACAGGGGCCGCCAACCAAGCTGGTACGTACAGAAGAGCGATGAACACCACGATCCTGTGCAGTTTGTCGACCAGCTCGGCGTCGAGCTCCAGCTGCCTACTGAACATCAGCAGTTTTGTGTAGTAGATGACCTGAAACAGAATAGGCACCACTGTAAGTAAGACAGGTTTATTGTTACCAATTACTTTGTTTGCGTTATAATGAAATGTTTATCTTTGAATAACATTTAAACTTATCTCTAGATTATTTTTGTTTGAAAATACTAACTTTAGCCATCCATCTTGCGTGGTGGTAGGCTCCTGGGCGCATGAGGTGAATGCCACGGCATGGTTGTGTCCCGAGTACCAGGAGCGTGATCTCTGCCACTTCCCGGTAATCGTCTCTGACGAAACCAGAAGCTGTGCTCAGGAAGCTGACCGCCGCGTGCCGGAGTTCTATTAGCCACGTACTCTCCGCCAGATTCTCGACCTGCAGCTTGCAGTAGGTCGAGAGATCGAGCTCGTCCCATCTTCAAAAATAATAAACAAGAAAATTGTGTGAGAAAACTCTGAAGTTCCGGTTTGGCTTGCTGTTTTATAAACTAGTGGAATATCATGTGTGTCCTAACTTTACCTTGCACAAAAAATGAACTAACCTTCTCTTCAACTGCTGAAACAAAGGATCAGTTGGTGCCGTAGTCCTTCCGACCTTCCGAGCAGGGTGACGGCTACTGCCCCCACGATAAGCTCTAGGACGTGATGACGACATCCCAGCTGGAGTAGCGGTCGCCCGAGCATGTTTCCAGCAGGACAACTGCACCCTGCACCCTCCCCGTGTTGGTGGAAGTGGTGTCGAAGTAGAGTCCGATGACGCTCTCCTCACATCCCCAATCTTCGAGAGCATATATGGTTGCCCGCGCCTGCGACAGTCCGGTGACGTCAGCAACAGCTGGGACTGACAGCAACTTTCCTTCTGTGCAATGAGGAGCCCCGGAGATGAGAATTGCTTGGCGGTGCTCCGCCGTTCCAAGGAAGTTCTGAAACACATGCCATATATTTCAATTTCATGGTTGTAAAGTAACCTATTTTTGTTCACATTCAGTTCTCTTTTTAATTGACATTATGCTTCATGAATCTCATTACTAAATTGATAGCTATGAAAACTTAATCAACTGACCTTGACCATTTTGCCATCCCAGTGGACAACAGTGTGCCTCGGTGGCGTGAAGGAGTCCTTCACAGCCGTCGCCACTTCACGGCGATGTGACACTCTTCCCCGGCGAGCCGTTTCTTTCGAGATGCTGAACTGATTGAGGTCTGCTGGTGGATCCGCCGAACGTGTGATAGCAGCCACAATGCTTACTACCTATGTAGAGAATGGAAAGTGGAAAGGAAACTGTCAAGAATACATGTGGGTTACGGGACACTTTAAAACTGACGCTATCGATGAATACTATACACAATACGCACCTGATTATTGGACATGCGGAAACGATCAGCCACTTCCATGACAACAGGTGCATTAAGGATGCGGCGAGGAAGATTGACAGACACACCTGGCTCTTTCGGCAGGGGGAACGCTAGTTCTGTCTCCGACTCTCCTGACATGCCAGTATCATCATTCTCCATGGCCTCATCTCCGGTGTCGTATGCACACTTTGAGGTTTGCGGCTCCTGGCGAGGACGTTTTCTTCCTTCCTGTAGCTTTCTTTTTACAGCGAAAACTTTATCGTTCCCGCTCATCGTTGCCACCCGAGGACCACGTTGATCGAGGTAGAAGTCAATGTCTTCTTTCTTGTCCTTGTCGGACAGCAGTCGATTCTTCTTTATATCTTCGACAGCGTCAGATGCTCCGATATCCCACAGCTTGTCCACACTGTCCGAAAACTTCTGCCGTTTTCCTCGGGCGTCAGTTTCTCGTTTTCTGCTCTTTTGGAGTAAGTGCCACTCTTTCCACAATGCCTCTAGCTTCCGTTCGCAGTTGAGCTTTGTGATTGTTTTAATGCGGGCCATGTTCCAAAACTTTAAGACGTTGTTTACGGTTTCTTTGAATGCGTCTTTCCTGTTAGCAGTGTACTGGATAACACTGAAGAAGTATTGCAAAACCTGCCGTGTTGTTGGCAATTTGCTACCACTGATGGAGGACGACGGTTGGCCAACTAAAAAAATTTCCGAGGCCGATCTTAGAGAAGGTAGCGATGTTATTTTCGCCTTTCCTTTTGATGACTCTCTATTTGTAGCTTCAAGAGTTCTTCCAGTTATGGTTGCCATCGATTTGTCCATGACAAAGGATGAGGAACGCAGACAGAATTTCAAAATGTTATGATCTGCAAAAAAAGAAATAGGTTAGGTACCTGGCACAGGCATAGTGCATTTTCTAATTACCTATATACATTATACATTCCGCCCGGGTATGGTGACTCATTTTTTTGAAAAGTATAGATGATCGTAGTTTTTCCCATTATTTGGCACTATACTAGCACATTGGTATTACCTGTATACAGGCACAACCTTTAAACCGTTAGTCGTATGACATTGGCAGGCACACCAAACGACTTCTCTCATTAAGAGGATTCAGAAAACATCTCTACTTAATGATTTATCTTGATTCAGTAAAAAGTTAAAAAGTACGCATTTTTAAAAAAAAACTAGTAATTTCAAGGTCGATGCGAGACCCCTAAATATTGATCAATTTTTGTAAAAATGGTACCAATGTGCTAGTATAGTGCCAAATAATGGGAGAAACCACGATCACCTATACTTTTCAAAAAAAATTGAAAAGTGGGCCACCCTATAATGTATATAGTATTATACATATTATATATAATTATATTATATTTATTATATATATTATGATCGGTCTCATCTCGAAAACTAGACGTGCTGAAGAAAACCGAAAACAGATTTGGAATCAGCGTCCCAACAGCTATCTAGCCCACCCATAATTATATCTGATGAAAAATACTTGTTGGCCAGTGTAATTATCCGCGTTTTTACCATCAAAGGTACAACACAACTTTTCAATAATCACATTAACATGTGTAGGCAGACGAGTACTTTAATTGTAGAAAAATTGCTATATATTTACAAGGCTTCTTCTTAAAATAACCAATTTCTGTCTCATTTAATGAAGCAGCAGTAGGGATGTGCGAGTTGAGCTGTATGTACCAATTCTTTTATTCCTGAGTGATACTTAACATCTAGTGTAAATGGTATCCAAAAGTTCCGTCACCCCCTACAAAGTGTATATTAGGGTTATGACTTTTTAATTTTTTGTCATAAATATTGTTTCCTGTATCATCAATCGATGAACTTTTGCTTGAAAACAATAAAAAAGGGCCTAATTCTTCAGAATTAAAAAAAATGTCACCCCGAAAGCAAATATAGTATATTAGTATATTCGAGACAGCTGCATTGCACCATTCTAGATTGGTTACCTGATGATTATCATAAATTGTCCAATATCTTGCAACAATACCGAAAAGCACTAAATACTCTGGAAAATCACTGGACCAGAGACCCATCTGCAATAGCTATACCAAGGAGCAACCAATATTTATTATTTTATTAATGTTTTCTTTTTTATTTTGGGGTGAAGTTTTTTCAAAATATATCGAAAAACTGTTATTTTCATTGTCATGGGGCAAACGTTCATCGATTTATGATACAGGAACATGAGGTTATAAAAATGTCATAACCCTAGTGTACATATTGTAATACCAATTTTATTTTTGTGTGATTAATTGAATTTATATGTGATTCAGTGACATTTTTTTCTTTTTCAGGTATTAGAGTTGTGTGAACAATGGCAGACCAGTCCACTTACACTCTGGAGGAAAGGATAGTGATGAACACTTGGGCTCATGAAAGGTCACACACTAGCAAAACGATGCATGATATCCAGAATGATTTCAACACAAGATTCAATAAGGCTGTACCACCAAACAAGACGGTATTACGCTGGGAGAAAAAGCTGTTTGAAACTGGTTCCATCAAGGACAGACCACGGTCGGGAAGACCAACAACGGGAGCAGAACAATGTGAAGGTGTGATTGCATCGGTGGCTCGTTCACCGAAAAAATCACTTCGAAAACGATTACAAGAACTCGCAGTCCCCATGTCCACAATGAGAGATCACCTGACAAAAGATCTCGGCATGAAACCATACCGGCCGTCATTTGTTAATGAATTATGCAAAGATATTGACACAGATATTCTTGATTAGTAACTGAAATTAGTAACTGTATTTACTGTAATTAAAGTAATTGTTTCTAGTGAATTTTTTCTTAAATTACACCTACCACATATAAATTCAATTAATCACACAAAAATAAAATTGGTGTTACAATATGATATGTACATTCTGAAGTGGGTGACGGGACTTTTCGAACACCCTGTACATATATGAAATTTTCTAATGAAAGTATTTCCCAGAGCATATAATTGTCTACATTCCCATAGAATATTACAGTCATCTGAAAGACGATCAACTCCCCTTGCTGCAAAGGGGACGTGGGGGAATGTTGCAAGAGGTTATGCAACAAAGGGGGAGGGGTCTTGCAACAAGTGAATGCTGCAAAGCGGGTTTATACAGCAAGGGGGAGGGGTTATCCCCCAAGCTGCAATGAAGGGGGGAGGGAGCTTTTGGGGGAGAAGGGAGGATGAAGGGGTAACCTTAACCCAAGAGACGGAGAGAAAGGAGAAGGAGGAGGGTCTCTGGGGGAGAAGCTGGGATGTCCTCACCCCGCAAAGAGAAACCTAACCTAAGAAGGAGAGAGGGGTGTTCGCCTGGCTCCAGCCAGACGCATAATGAGAGTTCATCCGAGCGCCCGCTGTCTTATAAGGTCCTAATCAGCCAGTTGCCTTAATCCGCCAGTTGGCTTAGAAGGCATAAATGGCCTCTATATATTAATAACCTTCGAACGAATTAAAAGCACACACAAACGCACATACACTCCACGACTATACGCCCATAAAGCCCCTGTTACCACACACACACACACACACACTTATATATATATATATATATATATATATATATATATATATATATATATATATATATTATATATATATATAAACAGATGCATGTAAAGCCCAATAGCAAAATATATACGAGCACAACCACCACAAAAAACACCACATCACCACCAATCGTCTAAGTATAGACTTTTAGGAGCTCATCCCATCAACAGCACATGGTGAGATGAGGGCTACAACCAATCGTCTAAGTATAGACCTTGAGGAGCTCATCCCATCAAAAGCACGTAACCGATATGAGGGCTACAACCAAGCGTCGAAACTTACACGATTGGAGGTGAAACAGTATTACCACAGCACCACAACTACCTTCACAGCAACACAACCACCCAACCACCTCCACAGCACCACAACCACCACCACCGCTTTACTTACCTGCTCCTGGTAGACCGACAAGGTCTCTAAATACGACCCAATAGACATAGCTATTAAACATAAACAAATACGTTTATGGGGCCAAGGGCGGTAGACCGACAAGGTTTCAAAAAAGGCAACGCCAATGTTTATTATTTGATCCGGGTAACCTAATCGGCATTTTATCTTATTGTAACTCTCTTCCTCTATATATATATATATATATATATATATATATATATATATATATATATATATTAGGCCGTTTCGAAAAATCGAAATTTATGATGGCTCAACGCACACATACTAAAAAAGTAATATGTTATGAATAAAGACTTCATGCAAAATATTAAGACAAGAGCTTATTGTTATCCCACCCCTCAATGCATATCTATTTTACCCCTCATGAGAAAATTTTCATTTTTCTGGCAAATATATTTATTTATTTTCTGATGTCCTCTTAAATTTGGTATATAAAATTCATAAATAAAATTGGAAGATAAGTAGGTCATTTTCAGGAATGGTCCAGTAACCCCCCTATATTCTTTAGAGAGAATTCTAGAAAATTCTTCCTTCAGGATAACTATTCTAGAATTTCCATTTTTTCCCTTTATGGATTATATGATGTTTCATTTGCTTTTTCATCTATAATTACTGATATTTTCACAAGTTTACTGTTCTAGAAAGGTTACTTCATGTTACTTTACAACTTTCTTACAGTAATCAAGTCATAATATAATTTAGGTGAGTGATTAATGATTATATTATATTATTATTAAGACTAACAGGTGGTAAAACTTTTTCCCTCAGAATTATGGCAAAAACCAGAAACAAGTGTGAAGTCTGGTTGGTCGGACAAGTGCTGGAAGAGGGTTTTTCTGAGAAGCAGCTTCCAACTAACAATGATGTCCTTAAACGTCTTTTTTATCACATTAAGGTGGGAAAGCAAAATGTCTCTGTAGCTTGCGCAACTGTAGCCAACGAAGTTATTGCTATGTGGGAAAAAGCCTCCTTAATTACATCCCACAAGCCTTATATTGTCTCAAAGCTTAAAAGGCTTTACAATAAGCATGAAGGGCTGGTCAAGAACCGAACTCGACGAACTCCTACCCAAGAGAAGAATGAAGCAGAATTTGTCACCAGCTTAAAGAAGCTTTTCGATGTAGCTCATTCAGAAGTGGAAACAGAAATAAAATTGCAGGAGGATAAAGATTTTCTTAAGGATCAAAGGAACGATCGGAAAATGATTATGGGTCCAGACGACAAGGAGTTTTCAAGAAAGGCAAAAGCACGACAGATAAGCATGGAAAGAATGGAAAAACTTCGCAGGAAATCAAAGGAAGAAATGAGGCAATTGACAAAGGTTGTGGATCTCAACCAATGTGAAAATTCCGGTTCAGGAGGAAGTGAAGAATCATCTGGTGATGAATTGTTCTACAGAGCACTCTCATCATCATCTTCAAAAAAGGAGAAGCTTGAACCAGGTGTAATTGTTAGGGATAAAAAGTTCTTGGCTGCTCTGGACCGCACTGGAACATCTGCAAGAGCTGCTATGCACATTGTGGCACCTGCCCTTTCAGCTGCTGGAGTGGAAATTGAAGAGATCACACTTTCATCATCCTCTATCTACAGGTCTCGGCGATCAACACGGATGCAGATGGGAGAAGACATTAAAGCCAGTTTCCAACCAAATACCCCTTTAATAATTCATTTTCATGGAAAGCTTCTTCCATCCATGCATGGGGGTAAGATTGATGTAATGCCCATTGTTGTGACTGGTGCAGGCGAATTAGAAAAATTACTGTCTATTCCAAAGCTTATTTCTGGAACGGGAGAAGAAATGGGGAGAGCAGTTTTAGATGTCTTGAAGCAATGGCCACAAGTAAATGAGTGGGTAGCAGGCCTTTGTTTTGATACTACTGCAAGCAATACAGGTATCCATGCTGGGGCTTGTACCATCATCCAAAAGGCCCTTCAAAGATCACTCCTTTTTCTGGCATGCCGCCACCATATCCACGAGCTTCTTATCACTGCAGTTTTTGACATGTTTTTCTCTTCTTCGGGTCCACAAATTCCCTTATTCAATCGATTCAGAGATTGTTGGGATAACATTGATCAGCAGAATTACAAGCCCTATGAACCCAATGATCTCACCTCAGAATCTTTAGATCATTGGATCTTGAAGCACAGAGACAAGCTTATTTCTTTCATCAACTCCAAACTTCAAGAGGGCCACACTCGAGGTGACTACAGGGAATACTTAAAACTTGCACTTATCTTCCTTGGTTGTCCAATGCCTAAAACAAATAAAGGCTCTGATAGCAGATTCCACTACCCAGGAGCTTACAGCAGAGCTAGATGGATGGGAAAGGGCATCTATTCCTTAAAAATTTACTTATTTAGGAACCAATTCCTTCTCACCCCTCATGAAAAACAAGCTCTGATACGAATAAACGCCTTTTCAGTGACAGTTTATCTTCAAGCTTGGTATACATCTCCAGTTGGAATTGATGCTCCAGCAAATGATTTGGCCCTCCTCAAGATGCTACATATCTACAAGATCCAGGTTGATAAGGAAGTGGGTGCTACAGCCCTCAAAAAACTTCAGAACCATGGTTGGTACTTGAGTGAGGATCTTGTAGGATTTGGCTTTTTCTCAAACCTCGTGACTGAAGATGATAAGGTTCTAATGCTCCACAACCTTCACCACGCGCCTCCTCGAAAAGTGAGGGCAAGAAAGGTGGACCCCTGAATGTTGCAAAACCCCAATGACTTAAAGATTACCAGTTTTGTCACAACTCAAACACAAGACTTCTTCAAGTGTTTGAAAATAGAAATTCCCAAGAAACTTGAAGACATTGAGGAGCACCGTAATCGGGTCATGGCAGTCAAAGTAATCAACGACTGTGCTGAACGAGGAGTCAAACTGGCTACAGAGTTTAATGAGAAGCTCACAAAGAGTGAGGAAGAGAGACAACTGGCCTTTCAAATCATTGAAAATCAGAGAAAGGAGGTCCCTCAGCCACTGAAATCCCTATATTCTTAATCAATATATGTCTTAAATAGAATTTAAGTCGCTTTGTTTTAAAACATATTTTTCGTTCAGTCTTATATTTCCTCTAATTATCCATTAATGTAAAAGAAGTGCCATCTGAGGGGTGCCTTTTTATCATTCAAATAAAATGATATTTTGTCTATTTGTTTTTCTTCCTTTATATAAAAAAATAAAAGTGTGTGCGTTTATCAAAATTCAATTTGAAAAATTACCATATAATCGTGAAACGGTCTAATATATAAATATATATATACAGTATATATATATATATATATATATATGGAAGTAAGTATTAACAACCCGGTCCCGGGCTCGTTACCCGGTGCTGGCAGATGATGCGTAGTACACCCAGCTAATCTTCCTTTTAAGCCCAGTTAGGATAGTTGCTTTGTGTTTATTATTTGATCCGGGTACCCTATCCTACATTTTTTCTTATTGTAACTCTCCCCTCCCATATATACATCGCGGTGTCCTGACATATAACTGCATGTTTACTGCAGGATACTGTGCGAGACTTTCTGTAATTAATGTATTCTATTAAGTATTTAGAGAGTGAATTTCGTTTATCAAACATTTACGTTTAGTAAATTTATAGAAAGTTCTACAGGTTGGGTAATAGAATTACTAAAACTTTAAACAATTCCAACGGTCCTGGGCTCGAGACTATGTAATGGAGGCAATGTGTAGTATGTACAGTTAGGATAAAAGTATTTCCAGCGCTGTAAATTAGTATACTTGTAACGCCTTGCAGCTCTCTCTTTCTTCATATATATATATATATATATATATATATATATATATATATATATATATATATATATATATATATATTCCTCTGTGTGTATTTTGGTGAAAAAAATAGGTTTTTAATTATTGCCCATTCTGTGTCTCTTTCGTGGTTATTTTGGCATATACATATATATGGTGTAGTTGTAATAATACATTTCTACTCCTCACATTTTGTTGCAAATGTTTCATAGCGGGTATCCTCTTTTATACAGGGTGTCCTATAAGTCCGGCATCATAGGAGAAATTCATATTTTTCTATTTCTACAAACCATAATTCGTATTTTTCTCTTTCTACAGGCCATATGCTCGGGATGCCAATTTCCCGTCCGTCATTCTGTTCAGTGACGAGGCTGGTTTTTTATGGAAATGGTGAGGTAAATCGACAGAACACCCGGTACTGGTCTCAAAACAACCCTCACTGGTATACTTCTTCAAAGGAACAAGGTGTATCTCGGGTGATGGTATGGAAAACTGATACGTGTGGGTAGTTGGGAGGTAACGAAAATGGTCCACTGAGTAGGTAGGTAGTTAATCTAACAATTATTAAATTCCTTTTATGTCAATAACTTGGTGGATGAAACCAATTGGTTGCTCACCAGAGTTATTCTCCACATTAGTATTTATATACTGTGTGATAGAGCGTGCACGGTAATACACATACATTACCGATCAACCAACTGAAAAAAACCAAGAGGACGCTGGTGGAAAAAGCCCCGCGAAAAAGGAGGAGAACAAAAAGAGCCAACGAGAGAACAAGACGGAACGGGGAGAAGGAAGAGGCTAGACAACGGAAAAAGATCCCCACCAGCAAGTACGCTCTCAACAATTGAGAAAAGAGAAGGACTGTCTAATAACACTCGGTAAGTGATCAGTTGTGTTTTTAGCCCAGTTAATTAAGGGACATAAATTAAGCTGGGTCAGACAAATTAGGCCTACATTGTGGTCTAAGACCTAGCATCAACTCATAGCTTAACAAAGGTGAAGATAAATTACCCTAACCTAATTTGGTGAAGAATCCTACTGTGGACCTGAATTTACTCTGCCCACTCTGGACCATTTCCGGAATCTCTAGGCTGACCCCTACAAGGCTAGGCTTAATCTACTCTATAGTTAGACTGGAGATATTAGAGGTGGGTTAATTGGGAACCAATTCATACAGAGCATTTTTCACATTGGTGGCCCGTGTGTGGGGAATTTACATACTTTAGGCTTAACTTTACTTACAAAAATTGTAAAATTAGGCTAAATGGTCTAGCCTAAACCTAACCTAATCAAGCCTAAAGTAACAAACTTGCCTAATTAGGTCTACAACCTAGGGCCTAACTAGGAAACATTTACATTTAAGGAGTTCCATTCTCTTATAAGCTTAGAACTGAGTGGCACATAAGTACTTGGGGGGGGGGATTTAACTAAATTTAAACTTGACTGTTTTGTCTGATTACTCAATTTATTTGATCTCTCATCTGATAATTTCTTCTTGCCCTATATTTCATTACGATCCCCAGTTAAACAATTTTGACTTAAACATGGACAGTGAGGAATTGAAACAATTAAAAAAGAAAAAGAGGGGATAGTTGGGCGCTGTTACTAAGGCCATCAACACTTTTAACAATATTACACAACCAGGCAAGGAAGATTTAGAGTATGTAATTCTTAAATTGGGTAGCTTTAAGAAGGATATAATAGCCATTGATGAGAGTATTTCAAAGTTAATTGAACCTGAAATGGCTGATGAACAACTTATAGACCTTTACTCTGATAATGAGCATTGGGTAATCTCAATTGAACAGCACATAAGGAGATTACAGTCTCGATTGACCGACTTAACACCAAATAAACCTATTTCTGATTTTAATCAAAGTAGAGCTAACCTTCAACAAAATTTAAGTGACATGCCAAATCCCGAGTCACAAGAATTTAGGGCTAAGTTACCCACTTTGCTAGTACCAACATTTGATGGGGACATGGTACAATTCCCATCTTTCATTGAAAAAATTGAGAGTTCAATAGGTAATAAACCTTATATTCCAACTGTTGATAAGTTTAGCTACTTAACTAGTTTCCTTAAAGGTCCAGCTTATAACATCATAGCCTATTTACCAGCTGTGGGTGATTCATATGAAATAGCTATTGATCTCTTGAAACGTAATTACATTAATAAAGATGAGATTATATTTGAATTAGCTCAACAAATTATTGATTTTGCACCCGTAAAAGATAATCATAGTGATATGGAAAAATTTTATTCAAAATTAGAAGCTATTATGGGACAACTGGTTAGCAATGAGATAGATGTTACAGCTTCATCTTGGATTATACAAAGCGCAGTTCTTAGGTGCCTTCCTTTGAGGGTTAAAGATGTTTTAGTTCAAAAGACGGGAGAAAATTATCCTAATCTCGAAAACATCAGAAAACACTTTCCAACTATCCTAAGTAATTTCAAATTGAGAAATAGTTCAACACAAAATAAGACCCAGACTATGGATAAACCAAAGACTGTTCCCAGAGACCAACTAGCTACAGCCAAACAGACAAAACTTGATACTGTAGAATCAAATGTGACCAACTGTAACACACGAACACCTACATTACAGAACTTTAATGTAACTGCTGCCTCAACTTACACACCACATTGTAAATTTTGTGCAAGTGATGAACACAGTAGTAGTACTGGGTGTGGCAAATATAAAGACTGTAACTCAAGATCTAGAAGATGTGAACAGTTGAACCTATGTAAAAAGTGTACTGGCCAGGGACATTATAAGAAAGACTGTAAATCTAGGTTAAGATTCAATTGTAAGTTTTGTAAAAGTTCACGACATGTCTCATCAGTGTGTGATTCACTGAAGTGTCCAAACAACAATACTCAAACTCAAAAGATACCTCCTCCAAACAAAGATAATCAAGAAAATGCCACTTTCATGGGACATTCTGTTTGTTCAAACAACGTAACAAAAAACACTGAGGTTCTTTTACCAACTATTACTTTGGAGTTAGTGAATGGTGAGGGTAGCACCACTCCAGTGAGATGTCTTATAGACTCTTGTTCTCAACAAACATTTGTTTCGCAAAACTTAGTTAATAAATTGGGTTTGACACCAAACCCGAATGAACAAGAACTCAATATTACATCCCTTGTTAAGGATAACTCAAACAAAATTAGCTATAAGACAATTGACCTGGAATTACATGTAGAAAATGAATTAGAAAAAATTAAAACAGTCATTATTCCAAAAGTAGGACAAAACAAACTGGTTGTACCCAAACTAGAACAAACCATCAATCATTTGAGGAAACAGTACAATATAGCTGATAGACATATCACAAACAACACAGTAGCTAACATTGAAATGTTAATGGGGCAGATTATATTCATCTTATTCATAAGGGCATAGTGAAGATAGGTAATGGAATAGCTTATCAGACACCATCAGGGATAGCCCCTTTGGGTGACCTATCCAGATACAACCTAGATCTAAACCAAAATAGTTCATGACTAAAAAATACTATGTGCCTCAACTCAGTCCTACATAACACCTGTAAGAATAGCAACACTTTGAATAATATTATAACAACTGAGAACATTAATTCATCACTATCAAATGAAACTCTGGATGAGGCAATTCAAACTTTATGGTTGCTAGAATCTGTGGGTATACATGACACAAATCAAACTTCAGAAGATCAGTTAATGGTAGAAAGATTTGAAGACCATTCAGTGCAAAGACAATAGTTATTTTGTTGAGTTACCTTGGAAAATAAATTGTCTAACTTTAAGAGATAATCTCAAAGTAGCTAAAGGACATTTATATAAAGTAATGAAAAAGCTCAAACAAGATAATAGATTCAAATGTACAGTGATGTCTTCAAAGAACAGCTACAGAAAGGTTTCATTGAAGAAGTAACAAATAACCCTTTTAAAAAAGATGGTTGTCATTATTTAACCCACAGGGGGGTTTATCGACAAGATGCCCCAACAACAAAACTCAGAGTAGTATATAACTGTAGCTTCAAAGACAGTGATAAACACAGTTTGAATGATTGCTTGATTGAGGGTCTTAATCTCATTTCTGACCTTGTGAAGATCTTACTCAGGTTCAGGTTAAATAAATATGCTTTACAAAGTGACATTTGAAAGGCATTTTTGAGAATAAATCTTAAAAATGAATATGACAAGAACTAACTTAGGTTCTTATGGTTCAGGGATCCATTTGATTTGAATAAAGGGTTCATAACCTATATATTCAATGTTGTGTTGTTTGGAGCCAATTGCTCACCTAACCTATTAGCATTGACAATTAGACATCATTTGAACCAGTTTAATAACTCCTTAACACTAAACTTCCTCAAGGAACATTTTTATGTAGACAACCTAATAGGCTCATCATCAACAAAATCTGAATTACCTGAGGTCTATGAACACTCTCAAAACATTATGCAACAAGGTAACTTTGAACTAAGAGAGTGGATTTCAAATGATGAGGATTTAAACAAAAAGATTTTAAAGGATAATAATGGTCTTACTGAACCATCAGACAGAGTTAAAACTTTAGGTATAAACTGGTATTTGGATGCAACTTCTAACAATCATGATTCAATCTGCACTAAAGGTTTTAAACTTGATGAGGAAGCTAACACTAAAAGACAAATATTATCAGAGGCTTCAAAGATTTTTGATCCCATGGGTCTATTCCTCCCTTCAACAATAAAATCAAAGATTCTCCTCCAAGAAGTTTGGAGGAAAAATGTTGGGTGGGATAAGCCAATAACAACTGAAGATCAAAAATCTTGGAAGAAGTTAGCTGCTGATTTAACAAAAGTGCAGAACATTAAAATACAAAGGTGTGTTTGCTGATGCAAGCACACAGGCTTATGGGGGCTGTACGTATCTTGTAAGTCCTACAGAAAGTCATCTAATTTATGCAAAAGGGAAAGTTGCACCTCTCAAACCTACCAGAACCATACCTCAATTGGAACTATTGGCTGCTGCGTTAGCCATTAAAACCATTTCATTGCTTAAGGATGCTTACCATGATGTGAACATAACTGATATCCACATCCGGCTCGACAGTCAGATTTGTCTTACCTGGATACGGAATGATAGCATTAATAGTAAGAACATCTTTGTAAGAAATAGGCTAAAAGAAATAGCTGAAGCTAATGAAAGCCTACAAGTCAACTTTCACTGTGTTCCAACTAAACAAAATCCAGCAGAATTTCTGACCAGAGGGTTTATCCTACAAGTTGTTGAAGTCAAACAAAACTTGGTTCATGGGACCTAAGTGGCTCTGTAATACAGACCAATGGCCTGTGGAACAAGTTAACTTGACATTAAATTCAATCTTTTCAAATGAAAAGGTTGAACCAATCACTAATTATGAACATTATTCTGATTTCAACAAACTTGTCAGGGTCACAGCCTACTGTTTGAGGCTTGCTCACAACTGTTTAACTACAATTAACAAACAGCTAAATAAGAACAATCACAATTATACAGAAGTTGCAACCAAGTACTGGATAGGGCATGCACAACAAAAGGAGTACAATAAAGAGTTAGAATTCTTCATTAATGTGAAACAAACAAAAGAGCCTGTACCATCAGTAGTTGTGGATCTAAACTTGTTCAGAGATGAGGAAGGTCTTCTAAGGTGTAAAGGGAGATTAGACAAATCAAAACTGTCTTACAAAAGCAAACATCCAATCCTTTTACCAAGATTTAGCTATCTGACAACATTAATCATCAGACAAACACACAATGATGTACATCATATGGGGGTACCACAGACACTAACTGCATTAGAAAAACTTATTGGATACCCAAGGGAAGGATCGTTGTTAAAACAGTTCTGAATGAGTGTGTCGCATGTAGGCGTATTCATGCTAGGCCCTATAAGAAACCAAATCCTCCTGCTTTGCCAGAGGAGAGAGTTACTCTCAACAGACGCTTTGAGACTGTAGGCATTGACTATACAGGAGCATTGACTGTAGGGTTGGTTGACACTGAACAAAAATGTACACTGTACTGTTTACATGTGCTGCCTCACGAGCTGTTTATCTGGATGTTGTGGAGGACCTTACAGCAGAATATTTTGTTGCTGTCTTTAAGAGATTCTGTGCACGACACTCAGTACCCAAGACAGTTTGGACTGACAATGCTACATATTTCAAGGCTGGTGAACAGGTCATTAATCACTTGTTAAGCAATAAAGTCACACAATTATAGGTACAAAATTCAAACATAAAGTGGAAGTATATTCCAGTTGTCTCTCCTTGGTATGGTTCTATCTGGGAATATACAAATAGTAAAGAATTGCTTGAAGAAAGCAATTGGCAAAAAACAGATACACTTATTTGAGTTGCTCACTCTCCTGGCTGAGATTGAGAACATCATTAACAATAGACCACTCACTTATGTGAGTGACAACATTAATGACCCGGAACCATTAACTCCAAATCATTTGATTCGGGGAGAACAAGTTAGTCTCCTGCCGGACTACAATATAGACTCTTCAGAAGACCCAAACTGGACGCAACGACATGATGAACTCCAGACTAAGTTACAACACTTAACTAGCGTTAAAGCTCATTTCATTAAACAGTGGAAAACTGAGTACTTGATGGGTCTAAGGGAGAGACATAAAGAAATGACTAAGAAGGATTGGTCTGACACAATTAAGGTAGGGGACCTTGTTCTCATATATGACAGTACTCCAAGACAATACTGGCCTCTGGCTAGAGTTTTAGAACTCAGACCAGGGACAGACGGGGTAACAAGAATGGTCAAATTAAGGACTTCAACGGGTGACACCACAAAAGACTTCTCTTTTGTACCCCCTAGAGTCTGGACCCAAAACAATGGACTTTGGAGAGCCCTCTCCACCAACAGTAACAACTGGAGACACTGAACTTCCAGTAACTATCCCCTTGACAGTAGGAGCGGTAACGCATCCTACTACAACAATGACAGACACAAGACCTCAGCGACAAACAGCGTTAAAGGCGCGACTAGTTTTACAACAAAAAATAGATGCTGGGGAATTGTAATTTTATCTTCTAACTTTCACTTTTCCTTTTCTTATGGTAAAGACCATGAACAGTTTCATCCTATGGATGTATATTTTCTCTTCTAATTAAATGCTACATCTTCTCCATGAGAGGGTGAGGATAGTCACTGTTAATGAGATTAACAGGCATTTACAGTCAAATAGTTAGCTAGTCTACACTCAGACATAAAAATTGGTGACAATGACACCAAGATTTTTATCTCCCGGGGCCCACAGTATATGGAAAACTGATACGTGTGGGTAGTTGGGAGGTAACGAAAATGGTCCCCTGAGTAGGTAGGTAGTTAATCTAACAATTATTAAATTCCTTTTATGTCAATAACTGGGATTATGAAACCAATTGGTTGCTCACCAGAGTTATTCTCCACATTAGTATTTATATACTGTGTGATAGAGCGTGCACGGTAATACACATACATTACCGATCAACCAACTGAAAAAAACCAAGAGGACGCTGGTGGAAAAAGCCTCGCGAAAAAGGAGGAGAACACAAAGAGCCAACGAGAGAACAAGACGGAACGGGGAGAAGGAAGAGGCTAGACAACAGAAAAAGATCCCCACCAACAAGTACGCTCTCAACAATTGAGAAAAGAGAAGGACTGTCTAATAACACTCGGTAAGTGATCAGTTGTGTTTTTAGCCCAGTTAATTAAGGGACATAAATTAAGCTGGGTCAGACAAATTAGGCCTACATTGTGGTCTAAGACCTAGCATCAACTCAGAGCTTAACAAAGGTGAAGGTAAATTACCCTAACCTAATTTGGTGAAGAATCCTACTGTGGACCTGAATTTACTCTGCCCACTCTGGACCATTTCCGGAATCTCTAGGCTCACCCCTACAAGGCTAGGCTTAATGTACTCTATAGTTAGACTGGAAATATTAGGGGTGGGTTAATTGGGGACCAATTCATACAGAGAATTTTTCACAGATGTTATGGTGTGGCATTTGGAAGGATCGCATCATAGGCCCCCTCTTTTTCGATGAACATGTCACTGGAGGCACCTTCCTACGTATGCTCAAGGAAGAAGCATTTCCCTGTGTCTTGAACGAAGAAGGAAATTTCCCAACATGGTTCCAGCAAGACGGCGCTCCTGCACATTACAGCACCCAAGTAAGGGAATACCTGTACCAACAATTCCCTGGTCATTGGATAGGACGTCGAGGGCCTGTGGAATGGCCAGCTAGAAGCCCGGATCTCACGCCACTAGATTTTTATCTCTTGGGCCACTTGAAAGCGCTGGTATACGCAGAGAAAATTAGGAGTGTTGAACATTTGCGGCAGCGCATTATTGGGGCATGTAACACCATTACTCCTGACATCATTCACCCTGTGCTTGCTGACTGGGTATCACGTCTGAATTTGTGTATTGAAAACAATGGTGGACATATTGAGCACGTTCTGTAAATAAAAGCTTTTGTTTTGCCTTTTTTTATTATTTTTCCTATGATGCCGGACTTATGGAACACCCTGTAGATTAGTTTGCATTAGTACTGAGCTAGGCTTTCTGAATACAATTCAATTTATGAAAAAATTGGATTTTAACTAAAAAAGACTCAGTATGATGTATCATGTGTCAGTATCATGTTAATTTCTCCTTAAAGGACCGATGCGGAACTTGATCGTGTTATAGCTACTTTTCGCAGCAGCTTTAAAGAAAATCAAATAGTCGACGGCGATTTGGAGGTTTTACCGCGCAGCCAACCCAGTGACCTGAATGCGGAGGTCGAGGTATTGGCTCACATCCGGACCAACGAATGCCAGGTCATCGAGGAACTAATGTAAGTTTTTTGTGGTTAAGAACAAGACATATTGTATTTTCATCAATTTATTAAATGATGGAAATCATAATTTAGTACAATTCAGCTTACAGAACTAGCGTCCATTAAATAAGCTAACATTAATGGAGACATTTTACACAATATAGTTAAAATTATATACACACGCGTAAAACTTTACACAATACAGCGAGTGCGCACAAATGGGAACTTTTTTATCTGTCTGCATACCAATTCATCATTCATCTCAGTGTCGCACAAATCGAAAATTTTTAAAAAATTTATAAATCACTTCCCACGTGACATGTGCAGGAGAAATGAAAGACAATACATCCCGCAAGTATTACTAAAATATCCTTGGATCGGTAAGGATTCCAGACAATTTCAAGGACATGCAGTTGTTCGCGAAATTTTACAACAGGTCACTCTAGGAAGAGTACCGAGTGAATCAAAATAGTACATTCTTTCCCTATTTTTAAAATATATTGCAAACCAATGAATCCCTTCACTACCAATAACATCTGTGTTCAAAATAAGACTACCCCAATCTCTCGTAGTTGACAAATTTCAATGTTTCATTCTTCGCAAACACACCGATAAATTTGGAGCGTGTGATTCGGTCACTTTTCATTACTCTCTGGAGTGTATTCGCGTCCATTTTAAAAGTCTGTGACTACGTTCTCGAAGCGGTCGATCTCAATTAGGGCTTTTGACTCGAGGTATACTAGTACACTAATAGGCGCGTCTATAGGGTTGACGAATTCCAATCTGACTGAGATGTTCCCACTTTGTTGTGGACTTAAGTGTGTATTTACACTAGCAGATAAGTCGGGGGTGATATCAAACGGGTAAAGGTTAAATTGATCGACAAATTCTTTCTACTTTACGCCAATCCCAAGCTCATCACAGCCACCAGTAATGTGGGCCAGATTACTATAAGCTCTCGCAGAAAGCGGGAACACAACTTCTGATGAGTAGTCCGTATCCATAGTCCCACCTAAAGCAACGCCATTTACGTATAGAGTTATATTTTTAAGGCCTAAATTCTCGAATTTAAAGGCGTTCTTTTTATATTTTTCATTCGTCGAAGCGTCATCCTGCATTCCAAATAATAACCTTTTAGGTAGAACTCCCAGGGCCACGATTTCTAGCTGCTTCGAGGCTAACCCGGCGGGCATCGTGTATAGTTTGATATGTACTCTGTTAATTGGGTATTTTACTGTTGCGTGTATTAAATTTTTTTCAAATTCTACATATTTCGGGGAACTTAATTTCACTCGTCGTACGTGCACATATGTTTCCATGATGTGAATCATAACGGGTTTTGCGCCCTCTTTTTGATCAGGCCACAGATTTATGCAGATCTCAGGATTCGTGCGGGTGAGCTTTAACTTCATATCCACCCCATTCATAAGAAGTTTCTCCTGGAACTTGAAGTCTGTATGCAGACGTCCAAAACACTCGTATATCTTCTTTTTAGAATTTTTAAATTTATTCTTTATACTACTTTCGTCTTTAGTCTCATAATAGCCCTCGGTAGATAAAAAGGTATCCTTCGCTTCTTTTGAAAAGTTGAGGACACTTTCCAGATAGGATCGTAGGTTCTGCCGAGATGTTGACCTGGTTTGAATACACCTCACACTGACTGAATATGGAGTGTAGAAAGTTGGTTTTAGGGTATGCAGAGTAACTATCATCGCAGTCCGGTCCATCTGAATGGGCTACACGCAGTTTAGCGAACATGTGCATGCAGCTTGGATCAAAAAGTATGGGCCTGAGCTGTGTATCACGAATTCTATTGGGGCACTAGGGGAACTAATTGTGTTTAATGGTTTAATTGTAAAAAAGTCACTGTGCTCAATGGAAACGTGTTGCGGGCATATCAAAGAAGGACAGCTCCGATTTACAACATTGTGAGCTACACGGATGGATGAAGCGTGCCATGACGAATCAGAAATAGTGCCACCTCTCTCGACAAGTAGTAATCAGCCTATGATTCGTGAGAGCAGTGTCCTCAGCTTATATCAGTTAAAAAAATGATCAACCATAGGTTTCATGCGCTTAGAACACTTCTTCGATGTTCTTTTACATTTAGCGCCACGTGTTGGTAACCCCTACTTCCGGACAGCCCTCTTCTTCTTCTTTCCGCCACCACGCATTTTTCTTTTGCATCTTTGATGATTTCGTCCCATGTACGTTTTAAATGTTTTTTTTAGAGTTTCTTTAGGTTTAGCTCCACCCATTATGTATTCTACCGCGTTAAAACCTGATTATAACGCCTTCCTGCCGAGGTATCAAGCCCCCTCTTCAACAATGGAACAGCCGTGCGTAGTATGGTTGAAAAGTGGAACCAAGCCCACTCCCACGCTGATATCTCACCCCTCGATAGATTGTGAAAGGCCTTCGGGTCATTATAACTGAATGCGACGAAAGTGTAGCTTCACTGTTAAGCTCCCATCACCGAATAGGAAAATTTCCCTCAATCGTTCATATATATATTGAGATATTGGTTAATAGATTAATTGCAATATTCACATAATGGGGATTGTCATATGTAATGCTCAAACTCTTCCCTCTATGGTTGGGAATGTGTGCAATGCGCAGCAGGCGCGCATGGGTATTCCCAACAAATTGATGCTCCACGATATTGCTGTAAATATAGCATATGTCTGGGGATGGATAGCCTTCACAAAATTTCTTCAATTTCAACTGATACATTAAGCTGGACAAGTCATGTTGTGCCTCGTGAAAGGTGTCTCTTTGGAGGGCTGCACCATATCGACCCTTGGCCACAATTGTGAACAGCTCTTTGTCTTTAATATTTCTACTTATCGTTGATTTTAACTTCAACGTGTGTGCAGGCGTGTCTATGTTTACGACTTCGAAGAGTAAATCGGCGGTTAGGTACGACTTTTCAAGACTCTTGTTTAAACCCCTAACAATGTCTGAGGCTGTCATAATGACCGAGTCCTAGTGTTACTTTTGTACTATAGTACTGTACCCCACCGAACATGACTGATCACATAGTATCATCTAAAGTTATACCTAATTTTTCACACTCGTCGAATCTTCTAAGAATCAGAAATATGTCCGGTTCATTTTCAAGAGTAAAAAATTTGGTGGCTAACTGGAATTCACAAACACCACTTTCGTACGAATCACGTTCCAATTCAATGGGCCGATGGAGTTCTGTTACAAAGTTCGCCAGGGTGTTAGGATGTACAAACAGAGAAGAGGACTGGAGTGTGACATAGACGTGGTTAGGCGCCATGTTGCATACTAATTAAGCTTCATTATTCAAGCAGCTTTTATATAGGGGTTGAAGCTTTCTGGGTACCCTAGCCATTTCGCCAGGTCCATTTTTCTCTTTCCTGAACCCATGCTGCCTAAAATGTTTTCAATTTTAAACACACTTTTTCCTAAATTAAATGCCACTTACTTTCTGCAACTCCTCGCGGTAAAAGCCTCCTGCGATTTCTTCCCCATTCAAATCTTCAACGTAATGCATCATTATCTCACCTTTAGGTCTCATCGCACTAACTTTAAAAATCTCACGTGTCCATCCTTGCTCAAATCCCTTCGCGAATTTATTTCTCGAACGTGATAGCCTTACACAATCATTGATTTTGAAACGTGTAGAGTGTGGTGGTGGTGTTCCATCTCTTCTCACATCAGGCTCTGGGCGCGTACCTCTTTCTAAAACTTCGTTAGGTGTTGTGCCAATCGCGCGATGGTGTGAACGGTTGTATGACGAGGCCAATGACCCCAGAATGTTTATATATCTGCATGTGTTTTTATGTGTAAAATAGCGATGCATGCGTTCCTTTATGGTACGTTGAACTCTTTCAGCTAAAGAGGCCTTATGTATAGAATTGCTAGAGTAGTAACTGATATTAAACACTGTCAGCATGTTCTGAAAAACGCGGCCTATAAATTCTTTCCCATATCTGTACAAAAATAGGCAGGAAATCTGTTTTCTTTCAACATCAGCGTTTTGTTAGCTATAGCAACTGTTTCAGGCGATTTATTTCTCAGAGGAATTAGCCACAGATATCTAGAGAATACATCTATTATGAATAGGATGTAGCGGTAGCTATCATTATACACTGAATATCTTTGCATGTCTGTTAAATCCGCTTTCCAAATAGAGTCAGTTGAGGCCGCTGTTGTCTAGGCAGTTTTAAACCTTTTTCTCACCCGCTTATGAAGTGTATAAGCATCCTGCTCCCACAAAAACCTCTCAACATCTTTTTTCCCTACTCCATCATTGTAAACACCTCTGCACAGTCTATGAACACCACCAGAGGAAGCTGGGTTAGAAATGTCATAATAGCGTTTTCTTAATATGTTAGCCATTTGGTATTTTAGAGACACGTGGATAGGGTTGGCCATTGTTGTTTGCTCTCTTCTTTCTCCTCTTCAGAGACATTACTGTTGGGGCTGATGGCATACTCAGCTGGGACACATGCGAGACTTGCTCCAAACCTTTTAACCTATTCAGGTTTCCTTTCAATGTTTTGAGGACATTTATTTGTTGGTCTTGCTTTAATATGCATCGGTCCTGCGGGTGAGCGCCTGTCCCACTTTCTCACCAGATCATGGAGAATGTCGACGATATTCAATCCCTGTACCCTTGTTCCTTCAACAATGACCTCGTCTGTATCGGTCCACTGTATGATGGGGTCCTCACTCAATAGATTATAAAGACTTAAGCCTTCATTCCTCCATATATGTGGGAAACAGCTTTTTAATACATGCTCGATGTGTTGCGTTCCGTTATTCTTTGGTTGGTCATCTCTAATGTTGGCCCAGGTCCTATGTCGCCATGCTCACCGTTGCTCGCGCTGTGCCTAATAACCACGGGGAGCTCGGTCGGATACTTATAATCTTCGTACTCAAGAAATTTCTGTAGAGCCTCTTGGTACAAGATACTTTTCTCATCAGGTGACTTTTTACTGTCTTAATAGGTCTATCAATTCGCTTTCAATTCTTTTAAGCCTGCTTTTATGGGGCTCTAGAACCGTGTCTGGACTCTTTGAACTTTGCAGTGAAGCATACACCTCGTGCGGAATCACTACCACTTTCTTCATTGTATTAATCTAGTCAGTAAAGGTCCCAAAACTGAAAATAAGATGGGGAGGAATGATCCCCTCTTTGTACAATAATTCGCTTTTTCTTCCCCACAGTTTGACTTTTACGAGCGAGCGTACGTATTATGTTCTTGTAAACGTAGCGAGCCTTCTGAGGGGTTTCATTGGCACATTACATTTTATAACATTAAGCAGATTTCACAGATGCATTTTAAAAAGTCGGAGTCGATATTTTTAACAAACATCTGCTGCAATGCCCGGGCAATCGTTGATAGATTTTTATTAATTCAGGTATTTCTTTAGCCTCTTTGTCATTCTGGAATATACACCGTTTCAGGCTCGTTTGGGAATATATTCGTTCTTAGAAGCACTCTAAACGTGTTTCGCGGGTGAAGGTCACAAAGCAAATATCCGTAACGTTGACGTGTAGCTTCTTTATAAACTTCCAAAAACTCCTTACGCTGATTCGGGAACATTTGATTGGCTAATACCCCCAATTTGTGACACATCTCTTTATTGTACGAATAAGACTAGATAGTGTGTATTTAACGACACATCGCGCATGTATCTATTTTTGAAAAATAGATTCTGATTGATGAAGAATACGCTTATGTTAAGATGGTGGGAGAACACTGTATATGTCTCGGCAAACGTTTTATCCATTTTCAGCATGAGATCGTCAATTATGATACAATGACTGTATGCTCATTTCCCTTTAACGAATTAACGTCATGTACACCTTTTTGGAACAAAATATCATCTTGATACTCGTTGAACACTGATTGGTACGGCGAATAGCACAATATTACTTTATGCAAACATTTTGAGAAGATCACCCTTATCTTTAATGATTTTAAGCATAAACACAGTTTTACCACATCCTGTAGGGCCAGATATAATACATGTGGATGGGCTTGCAAACCTGAATTTTTCTACAGATTCCATCTCTAACACGTCACACGCCTAAGTGGAGCATTTACAAAATATAACAAAATTTAAGTGCTGCTCCTAATATTCTTGTTTTTCTTCTTCCACCGAAACGTGAATGGCACTCCATCATCGACATTACAGAAGACCCAGATGATAGTGTAGCTACAGACTCCACCCCCGCTGACGAACCCTCACCAGCGACACCTCCACCAAGTGGCAGTTCAAAGCGGAGGCACGATGATGAAGAACCTCCCACGTCAGGTATAAAACGTGCCAGGTGTACACCGGTTGTTAGACCCCAGTAATATAGTCCCAGCCCTCTACGTTTTGCGACACAAACCCCACACTAGCTCCTTCCTCAAATATACCCCTTTGTTTCTGTTCAATTCCGGGTGCATCCTCGACACCAGCAGCTTCTCGTGCTGTTGAGGAAGGTATAACATTCGAACTGGTACGCACCACCAACCCCACCCCTGCCCTGACTAGAAATCGGTACGTGGTCAGGGTTGACCCTGGAACCCTGTATAGCAACGGTGTTGGACTGTGGCGGTAAGTTGAGCTTATTGTGGAGTTTGCCCTTCAGAACCACGACGAACGTGAAGTCCGGAGGAAGTTGTCCTTCGGGTTCGGGTCAGATGACAGGGATGTAGATGATTTTTGGGTAGTAATACCGTTCAGACGCTTGACAGCTGTAGACAGAATATATCTTGGGCCGTATAATGCAGACCTCTCAAAGTAGTACAGCCTTCAATATGGACAACTTCACGGTAGATATTGACAGAGTATTCCGGGTTGCCGGCCATAGTGCCACACCTTATACTCTTAATTTCAAATCTCCGGTTATTTACAGAAAGCATTTAAACATCGATCGTGCCCGTAAACTGGCTTCAGATTGCAAGCTTGAATTTGAGTGTAATATGGGTCCTGAAGAGCTGAGAAGGGTAGAGCAGGAAATAAATGTTCGTATAGTTGTATTTGGAATGGATGATCGTCGTAGGATTGTGTATGTTTTTAAAAGCTGTGTGAGAGATCGTACAAGGTCCCTACTTATTTTAGGATTGCCAGGAACAACGTATCTCCCCATCCATAATATAAGGACTCTCTACGCTAGTTATGATAAAAGTCGAAAATATGGAAGGCATCATGATTTGTGTAAAGGATGTCTGGAGCTTGCGGATGATATAGTGAAACATTGTAAAGAATGCCACATGGTATGTGAGCAGTGTAAAAGCCCCCAAATTTGAAAGTCGTGTAGTTGTAGCCGAGAAGAGGGAATGCAATGTATGTAGACGTACATTTTTCAATAATAAATGCTTTGAGCTCCATAAGTCAATTGGCACTTGCAGGAAAATGAGAATCTGTGAATGTGGCATGTTTCATATGAGGGGTAATTGGGGTAAGTTTGAGCATAAATGCGATGAAATTCACTGTTCTCCATGTCATGAGAAATATGAGGCAGATGGTATAAAGCATGTATGTTATATGAAAGATGCTAAGCCTAAAAATAAACCCTGTATAACCATGTCCTACGATATAGAAACTTACACAAATCTAGAAACCAAAGGGGTTACCCCACATCTACTCGTAAGCCAGACTATCTGCGATGAGTGCATGGTGGTTGAGTGTGATGAGTGTCACAAATGTGGTAAACGGACAAATGTTTTTAAAACGGTCGCACACGACAGTCCTGTGAAACTCTTTGTATCCTATATTGTCAAGTTAGCCGACAAGTTAAAAAAAATGACTGTATATTCTTGTCCAAACAGGGGCAAAATTTGCCGCACAGTTCCTTTATAAGGAATTGCTTGAACACGAGTAATCGGAGATATTTACAGGCGGCCCCTTGGAAAGGGGAAACAAACTTACACAAATCTAGATAAGAGGTAATGTTCAGTTTAAAGACACTTTATTATTCACACCTTGTAAACTAGCCAAGGTATCCAAGGTGATGGGTGTAGCCGCTGAAGTTTCAAAAGGGTATTTCCCTTACACTTTCTTTATTAGCGACACTTTAAATTACTTAGGACTACCTCCCCCCAAACATTACTCAAACTACACCAACATGAGTGATAGTGAGCGTGAAGATTTTGACCGCTACAACAACAGTTTTAATGAAGCTTATCTTTACAATATAGCTGATGAATGTGAATGTTATTGCGTGAATGATGTGCGCGTGCATAGAGTATGTTTCCAGGCCTTTAGAAGGATGTACATAGACCGATTCAACTGCGATCCGCTGCAAATCCCAAACACAATCGCCTCATTATGTTTTACGGTATTCAAGAATAACTTCATGCCTAAAGACAACTTAGACTTCATTCACAGAAACAACCCTCGTAGTTATGGTCACAAGGCTATTTACTGGCTCATACACATACAACAGTAGACAGGTGTATACATAAAGCATGCCTGCAACACCGGGGAAGTACCCATTAAGGTTATTGATCATGTTTTTTGGGTTGATGGTCTAAGCGAAGACCGTGCCACTGGTGAGACGACTGTGTACTCCTTTAACGGTTGCTGGTGGCATGGATGCCCAGTCCTGAGCGTGGAATCGTAGGAGATATCCACGGTAGATCTCCTGCCGACAGTCTTCCATGGACCCGCACCTGCGATCAACTTATAGGCTCTCAGTTCACTCATAAGACCTTGTGGGAGCATATGATCCACGGATGAAAACAGATGGACAGTACCGTGACGAATAAACACTATCAAGTGTTCAATGGTGTTGAATCCTCTCAAATGCGGTGATAGCTTGTTCGGAGGGCGTACAAATCCCTTCGAGCTATACTTTCCGCGTACAGATGGCGTGAAACTCCATTACTACGACTTCTGTTCTTTATATCCCTTCGTGATGAAGAACAATCCGTACCCCTTAGGTGCACCTGAAAAACTGGTGCGACCTGACCTGCCTCCCATCGAGGTGCTCTCCACAAATTTGAATGGGTACTATTTCAGCCTCTCTTTCGTAGAAGTGCTCACCCCCCCCTTGCGATTTATGGATGCCGATCTTACCGTCGTTATAGATCACAAGCTCATGTTTCCCCTGTGCGTGAAGTGCGCAGAGGAGAATAATGGGGATTGTAATCCTACAACCAACCAACGTAAGATCAGAGGTGTATATACAAGCAATGAGCAGGACGTAGCCGTTCGCCATAGATACAGAATATTGAAGATACCCAACCTTTCCACGCCGTATATAAATACTTTTTTGAAGGATAAATTAGAAGCATCAGGCTACCTGTGAGGAATTGATACCGAAGATGAAAAATCGGCTTATATTCAGCATTACTGTGACCGTGCAAAGTTGTGTCTAAACAATGTTTGGGGAAAATTTGCACAGAACACTGGCAACGGGACGTTCATTTGGCTCAAAGTTATAGTGAAGTCTGGGATTATGCCAACGCTCCCGATAAAGAGGTGATGGAGAGCGTGAATGTAGGTAATACTTACATAATAAAGTACAACATCACCGAACTGGCCACAAACACACCACGGGTTACAAACATACCTGTAGCCAGCTTCACAAAGGCATACGCACGCATCAAGCTTTGGGGACTACTGCACTCTCTTGGGCGGGGGGTGCTATAAGCTGACACAGATAGCGTAACATCCACAGAAAGGGAGGGTGAATACATGCAGCCTATTGGTGAGTTCCTCGTAGAATTGACTGACGAGATCAAGGATGAATATGGTTATGGTGCATTGCTAACTCCTTTGTATCAACAGGACCAAAAACTTATTGGGTACGGGTGAGGGTGGGGGTGGATATGAAATATATTGTGAAGGCTAAGGGTGTCACGATTAACCATGCGAACCGACAACTCGTTAAATTTGACTCGTTAAAGGATCTAGTTTGCATGGAAGATGAGGGCGACCATCCACCCCAACTAACTGTGGGGACCCACAATTTTCGGGCGCAGAAACTGGGGGGCGTGAAGGAACTTAGGGCTATGAAGGTATGTCGTAACACCAATAGGAAACGTTACCAGGTTCCTGGTACGTATGATACCGTACCCTTTGGTTACCATAATCCTTGTTTGCTTTATATATATATATATATATATATATATATACAGAGGGTGTTTCAGGAGGAAAGGTCAATACTTCGGGAGGTGATAGTATCAATCATTGTGAGAAAAAAGTTCATATGAACATGTGTCTAATTCTGAATGGTTACGGAGATAGAGCTGTTTGAATCTGATGCGCGCGCAGCTCTTCCTCCCCCTTCCCTCCCCTATAACCTTGAACCATGTAAGCTGTAATGTAAGCATGTAACATAAGCCAATCGACAGCTGACTGTTGTGAGTGACATTGTTTGGTGGTTGAAGCAGTGTTAAGAATGCCACACACCTTCACACATGCCAAATATGCAGATATGGTGTATGTCTACGGTTTTTGCGATGAAAGTGCAGCAGCTGCTGTTGCAGAATACCGTCGACGGTTTCCGAACCGCAGAATTCCGGATCGAAGAGAGTTTACCAGGGTTTTCAACACATTGCGTGAGAGTGGTACACTTCCCAGTGCTCATGTTTCATTTGAACGTGAAGGTCAACAAGATGTGGATGAAGTGGAAAACATTCTTCAGTTGGTAGAGCGTAGTCCTACTACTAGCTCACGAAGAATTTCTACACGTCTCGGTGTACCACACACAAGAGTATGGCGAACTACGTGAGGAAGGCTTGCATCCATATCATGTACAGCGTGTACAACACCTTCAACCAGGCGACGCTTCCATGCGACTGGAATTTTGTCATCGGGTAAATGCTAATCGCCGATTGCTTCGATTAATACTCTTCACCGATGAAGGTACTTTCACCCGTGACGGTCTACAACACCCATTGGGCAAGTTGTGAGAATTTCGATTTGGCAGCATCCTACATCACATTGCTACGGGAATTAATTCAACCGGTAGATTCCGTGAGAGGGCAGGGACTAAAACTCACGATCTCACCCCTTGCAAGATGTTACCTGCCTGTTGAAACTCACAAGATTTCGGGCGCCTTTAGAGCCCAATCTGCGACCTTCCATCTTCTACTTATTGCTGATCGCTAGCCCTATGGGCCGCCATAGGCACCGGGGAGACAGTTGCTCCGACGAGCCGAGGCCTTGGGCGCGCGATTGATGGAAAATTTTGGCCGAAGTCATAGGCCCTATGACGCGCTACTTATAAGTCAACGAGTGGTTTATAGAGGGGTCTGCTGCCGGGCTGGGATCAACCCGGCCCTACCTTTTCATAGGTGCTTTCAGCCACGGTCAAACTTCGATAGGTACCCGGGGGACGTGGACCGAGAATTAATTGAACGGCTACAGAGGCTACTTTGCGCGGCTACTAGCTCCATTCGCAAAATTCTCCAGGTTGTCCTCGGCACACGCTTAGACTCATCGGCGATCCCATTACTCCGGGAACCCAATACGAGGCCTATCCATTAGGCCTATGGCTCTGGGGAGAAGATTAGATTAGATTTCTCCCCGATTCCTGGCCTTACAAATTCATGGAATCATAGGCTAACCGACGTGGTGCAAGGTACGGTTTTCGCGTGGTGTCGTACCCCCGAAAGACTTATCGGGTCCCCTTGACTCCGGGAACCCAATACAGCCTATCCATAGGCTTATGGCTTGGGGAGAAGAAGATTCCCCCCGACTCCTAGCCCTATAAATGGAATCATCGGCTAATCGCCGCAGTGCAGTCGTCAATCACCTGACCAAAAAGAAATCTATCTACCATTTCATAGGTGCTTTCAGCCACGGTCAAACTTCAATAGGTACCCGGGGACGTGGACCGAGAATTAATTGAACGGCTACAGAGGCTACTTTGCGCGGCTACTAGCTCCATTCGCAAAATTCTCCAGGTTGTCCCCGGCACACGTTTAGACTCTTCGGCGATCCCATCACTCCGGGAACACCAATACGAGGCCTATCCATTAGGCCTATGGCTCTGGGGAGAAGATTAGATTAGATTTCCCCCCGCTTCCTAGCCTTACAAATTCATGGAATCATAGGCTAACCGACGTGGTGCAAGGTACGGTTTTCACGTGTTGTCGTACCCCGAAAGACTTATCGGGTCCCCTTGACTCCGGGAACCCAATACAGCCTATCATTAGGCTTATGGCTTAGGAGGAGAAGATTCCTCCGACTCTTAGCCCTAGAAATGGAATGATCAGCTAATCGACGCAGTGCACTGGTCAATCACCTGACCGAAAAGAACACCTCCCACATCGGTAGGGGATGGGGGATCTCCTGAGCCCCGGACCCCTTCGTAAATTGCTTCGAAATCTATGCTGAGGGGGAGAAACCCGTCGTTCCCCGATAGGGGACATAGGTCCTATGCCTGAGGAACTCAAGGTACCCCAGTTTTACTGCCACGACGGTATCAACAACACTCGTAACTCTCATCGGTGGTCAGACGAAAATCCAAATGCCACTGTGGAAAAAAAATTTCAACATCACTTCTCTGCCAATGTGTGGTGCGGTATCATCGATGATCAGCTGATTGGCCCTGTTACTTTAGAGAATCGTCTTACATGACAAAGTTACCAAGAATTTGTGCAAAATGAATTGCCAGGACTATTGGAGAATGTTCCTTTGGCTACACGGCTGGTATGTACTTTCAGCATGACGGAGCTCCTCCACCTTCTACCCGTCTAGTGATGCAATACCTAAATCAAACTTTCCCTGGTCGATGGATTGGCCGCGGTGGTCCCATTCAATGGCCACCAAGGCCGCCAGACCTCTCTCCGTTAGATTATTGTTTGTTGGGGTGAATGAAAAGTCAAGTTTACAAAAAAAAGGTGGATACACGAGACGAATTGCTCGCGTGCAATTTTGGATGCTGCTGCCCGCATAAAGGAACGTCAAGATCAACTCAGACGAACAACACGCGATGTTCGCACACGAGTTACAAAGTGCATTGAGGTTGACGGTGGGATTTTCGAAAACATATTGTAAACTGTAACAAATTTGTCATTTCTGTATCTGATACCATTTAAAATGCCAATGTTTAAACATTAAATGTTAGAAACAGTAATTGGTTTCTCTTTCTTGATTACCATGAACAATGCTTTTGTATTTATAGATTCAAACAGCTCTATCTCCATAACGATTCGGAATTAGACACATATTCATATGAACTTTTTTTCTTACAATGACCGATACTATCACCTCCCGAAGTATTGACCTTTCCTCCTGAAACACCCTGTGTATATATATATATATATATATTTATATATATATATATATATAGTTAACGATATGTTTATTTATTACGTATATTTTTTCAATTAGGGTTTCATTTTCTCATTTCTGCGTGTGAATGGACAGTCCTAAGCTCCGCCCACTATAAGTTCAATCAAAAGGTCACGTGACTCCTGCTAATACCTTGGTATATCTCTACCCCTGCGCACTCAGTTGACCTCTGCAAGCCCTGGAACTCAGACGTATTTTCTCATTTAGACGAAAATAGCGATTGCTACTTTTGATATTGCGTGTTCGACGTTTATGAATTGTTTTTCGGTAAAGTCAGAAGATGTGGTGAATACTGAAAGACGCCCTAGTCCCCCCTCTTTTGAGAATTTTAAGGCTACATTGAATCGCGCGAAGCTTGAGGAACAAGATGTTCAAATACTCTATGGATATTCTGGCGAGAGTATTGCCGGATTTTGCGGCACGAACGATGTAATGGACTACGTTGTAGGGCTAAACTGTATAAAACGTACATATACCGTGAGGTGAAAGAATAAACACGTGCAAAATAGAAGCAACGGGTATGGGTAATGAGTCTTGTTGATGAGTGGTGTGATAGCCGGTATTATATCATGCTGCATCATACCGAGTACGGGTACCCTGCGGCTGTGAATGTAAACCTTATCATCATGGACAAGCTAAAGTACTTTTACCACGAGGGTGAGATTGCGCATTATATCGATAGGCTAAAAGTTAGCAAGGCTCCAGGCCCTGACTGTTTTTATCCCAGACATTTGAAACATTTGAAAGACGTTATTGTAGGCCCCTTAACGAAGATTTTTAATCAGTCACTCGAAACCGGGATTATTCCTGAAGACTTCAAATTAGCTAACGTTACGCCTATTTTTAAAAAAGGCGACCGCACACTAGCTAGCAATTATAGGCCCATTAGCTTAACATCAATTGTCGGTAAACTTTTGGAACCCGTAGTTAGGGATGGTATCATCGATCACTTAGAAAGTAGAGATTTGATTAATAGTAGTCAGCATGGGTTTCGACGCCATAACTCGTGTTTAACTAATTTGTTAGAATTCTATAACGAAATAGTGCGCGAATACGATAGACATAGAGCGGCTGACGTATTTATTTAGATTTTAAAAAGGCGTTCGATACAGTTCCGCATAGAAGATTAATTGCGAAGGTTAAAGCGTACGGTATACGCGGTCAGGTAGCTAACTGGTTAGAGGAATGGCTTCGTGCTAGGAGACAGAGGGTCGTTGTTAATGGTAGTGAATCGGGGTGGTTGGATGTAGGTAGCGGTATCCCACAGGGTTCAGTGTTAGGCCCATTGCTATTCGTAATCTACATTAACGACATAGATGTAGGATTGACTAGTAACGTATCAAACTTCGCGGACGATACTAAAATAGGCGGAAGGGTTGTTAACGAGGACGATAGAAATAGGCTCCAAGATGATGTAAATAGGATTATGGAGTGGACGGCTAAGTAGCAGATGCAATTTAACGTAGACAAATGTAAAGTTTTGCATATACGTTCTCGTAACAATAATTACACGTACACGATGGATGGTAGAGAGTTAGCGAGCGTTGACGAGGAAGTAGAATTAGGCGTACGCGTATCTAAGGATTTAAAGGTTAGGAACCAGTGCCTGGAGTCTTGCGCAAAAGCTAATGGGATGTTAGGCTTCATAGCGCGTAATTTCGAATTTAAATCGAAGGATATTATATTGCCCCTTTACAAGTCCCTAGTCAGGCCTCATTTAGAATATGCCGTTCAGTTTTGGTGCCCGTATTTGCGCGAGGATATTGATAGGTTAGAAAGGGTTCAGCGTCGTGCCACGAAACTAATTCCGTCATTGCGCAACAAGCCTTATGAAGATAGAATTAAAGAGTTAGACTTGCATTCACTCGAAACTAGGAGATTAAGGGGGAAGCTTATTGAAGTTTTCAAAATCGTTAATAACATTAATAACGTAATTTTGACAAACTCTTCACTTTCGATTATAGCAATACTCGTAATAACGGATTTAAGTTGCGTGGCAGACGTTTCATTACTAATATCGCTAAAAACTTCTTTACGTTTAAAGTAATTGATAAATGGAATAATCTTCCCGCGTCAGTCGTTCAATCTACCAGCGGTAATATGTTTAAGAACCGTTTAGATAGGTATTTCAAAAATATTAACGTCGTTTAAAATAATAAAAACAATTAGTAACAGGAGCTCTGGGGGTGGTGGTCGAGGATGAGTCTGTTGACGATTAATGCCAGCTTGTGACATGCCAGCGTGTGATGCCAGCAATAAAATTAAATTAAAAAAAATTAGACTAACATGAACGTAGATGTAGCAAGTAGAGTAAACTAACCCACTTTTTGTTTAACTTTACGTACTTTTTTGTCTCCTTACTTGCATGTCTGTAACTCTCTTTACTAGCATGTCTGTAGTCTGCATGGTATGACTTTGAGTTCAGATTGTGTTTGCATGGTTTGTCAGCGTTCTTATTTTACTTCTTTTCATCTTTCACCCCTTTTCTATTCTCTCCGACTATTTTTCTGACTTGTCGGCAGTGGCCGGCGGATGATGATGGTGAGTCTTTTTTCTCTTTTTCTGAATGAATGTTAACCCATGAGTGATAGGTGTTGCTACTTATTTAACCCCTTATTTTCTTCTCGTAACCCTCTACTCTTTCCTTTCTCTCGGGCTAACCTTAGAGTGGATCTTAGGGTCTTTGTTAGCCTTAGCTTCTGTAGATCTGTAGATCATGAGGTTCGCAGTGAGGTTGTGGCTAAAGGCCTGTGTGAGTTTTTAATTGAGTTTAGAGACGAGTATCGATTGTTAAACAAAAAGGATAAATACGGCCACATGTTTCTCTGAAATAGTACACCGGATTGTTAATGTGTAGAGATAATGAACGTCTAGTAGGCATTCCGATAAAACATTAAAACTGAAATTACCCCATGTGTCGGAAAAGTTGTCCGGTATAATGTGATTCATGCTAGAAGAAACCCGTACACGTTTTAACAACTTATGGTGTGACTCACTACCCCCGTCGAGCCGATCCGCCCACCCGTGGCTCATAGTCATCTTAGAGCTTTACCCGACTGGACGTGCACTCCCCGAATACGATGGAACTTCCTTTGAGAAGCATTCTCAATGCCATGTACGATGTGTCCGTGGCGAAGTCATTGCGCGTGTTCAGTGGTGAAACCGGTGCCATTAACTATGTACTTGAACCGAATTGTAGACAAGCAAACTCTGGTAAACGTAATGTTATTTATTTAAGTGTTGAGGAGATGAATAGTCTTCGTGATAGTTGAGAAGTGGGGTGAGGACCGTTATAAAATACCTGCAGATGTAGGTACAAGAAGAGAACAGATTAGTGAAGCCCCCTCATATACCATTGTTTGTACATTGTTTATAAATAACGATCAGCCATGCATTGATATACGACTGATGTGGAAGAATGCATCTGATAGTAACATTCTTGTCCCCACGCGAAACCGCTTCATCCTCGACAGGAACGTTTGAAATCGTCGGATTCCGCAAGCTGAAGCCTATATTAGACGCTCGTGTTACGGATATGATTTATTTTGGCACGGTTCTTAAATACGCATACACCGCTCTGCTCGATGTGTTTACCGAATGTAGGAATGAACAAGCCGAGAATGGTTTAGAGCTGGATGCTTATTTAAAAGGTTTAGACTCTTCGAAATATCATTAACTTTGGTACAAAGGACTTGCGGGGTACTATTCACTATTCACCCTGAACCTGTATATAATGAGCAGCTGTCGTTACGACTTAGAAGATTATTTCAATTGCCGCTATGCGTTGTGATGAGAAAACCCTCGATTGGAAAGGAGTGTTATAAACTTATATTTAATAATGATATGGTGCTAACGATGACCTATTTGTGCGTGCTTTTGGATGTATTCTAGCCGTTTTTAAAGATAACTTGCCAACCGAATGTAAAGTGGGCACAAAAAAATATTGAATGATATGAAGGCCATTTACATCGAGTATAGGTATCCCTATAACTTGAGTGGTGAAATAATGTTAAATCGTATTTACTATGTAGTGCAAAGCAATAATGATGTGACTGTAGATTCGATTACCTGCGAGTTTAGTTTTAGTTAATCGCAGTTGAACATAAAGTGAATGTATTTTGATGTATATTTATTTTCAATATATTTAATTATTTAATATAATTGTGTATATATATATATATATATATATATTTCTCCTGTACTGTTATATTGATGGTTATACTCCATCGTTTGGTATTATATTATATTTTTTATTTTATTTTTTGATTATATATAGATATATATATATATATATATATATTCCTCGTTCGTATTTCTTATGCTATTATTATTTTTTATTTTATTTTTTATATATATTCTATCGTTTGTATAGGATTGTATATTTATTTTCTATATATTTCGTGAAATTGCTTCCAATAATTTGTCTAAATAAACAGAATGATGTAATGGTGTTTCATTTAATTCTTTTGGTTATATATATAAACGATATTATTTAATTATATATATATACCAAATGACTGATTACGCCTTCTAAACCGACTGACGGATTTATAAGCCAACTGTTGAGCATATATGCTTTAATTAAATAAATAGCGCAATCTGGCAACTCAACCCTAATAATGTACACCTGAACAAACCATTTACGCCTTCTAAGCCAGATTAAGCCTTCTAAGCCAACTGGCTGATTAAGCCAGTTGGCTGAATAGGACCTTATAAGACAGCGAACGGTCGGATGAACTCTCGTTATGCGTCTGAATGGAGCCAGGCGAACACCCCTCTCTCCTTCTTAAACCTATATGGACACAATTATGAATTTTTATTTTTTTATTTTTTTAGTATTATCATATCATCTGGGCTCATTTTAAACAGAAATAGGATTATTTTAAAATTTATATATATATTTCTTGTTTTAGTGAAACGTTACAGATCTGTAACATCTGACATCTGAGACTCAAAATTTATATATTACAAATTTGTAAACTATGAACTCTGAGGATATAAATAAGTAACTTTTTTAACGAACTTTATTGACAGAGAAAGAAAATAGTAACTTGTATAAATTATAATCTAAACAGGTAATATTTTGTAATAAAAAATGTTTGAAAAACGAACTAAAGTATGAAAGAAAATAGTTTACTCTTTGTGAAATTTCAAGAAACAATTTTTTTTACCATCAATGCAAAGATAGGCTTCACATTTCTGACAGTATATGTATGGACTGCTTTTGCATCCTGGCAGCTTACACCGTCCCCTTTTTTCCTTATAAAGTGGGAAATGGTCCACCATGTCACACCTAATGGCTTTTGGGGGAATTGGTTTACTACCATGACCTGCTCGCTTTTTATTTTCATAGTCCATGTCCACTGATGAAGATGGACGACCTCTTTTTCTTTGCTCTGAAACCTTACCTTCTCTATTCAAAGTATCTGCTATCGAATGTTTGAATTCTAGCAGGGTCAGTTGTTTCTTTTTCGGTAAACCTAAGTCTGTGCAGTCTCTTCTATAGAGTAACCAGCATGTCACTACAGTCATATCAAGGAAATGGAAGAAGATCCTATGATAGTATTTTTTAGACCGCAGTTTGATTCGATACAACCCTATTAGTGAGTCCAGGAGATCCACACCCCCCATAAACTGATTGTAAGTCTTCACTGCATTGGGACAAGGAACGTCTATTTTGCTTTTGCTTGTTTTATCCCATCTTTTGACTGTCTGAATAGGATTTATGGATTCAAAGGTTGTTAGGAGTAGGACAGCTTTGGTATCCAGCCATTTTATTACCCTTACAGTACTATCTCCCATGCTAGCCTCTTTCTGATCATAAGCTCCCCTACCTTTTTTTTTTCAAGTCTTTATCAGACAAAATAGGGCAACCTTTTAGCCTATTGGCTCGAACAGTCCCAAGGCAGTATATCCTACGTTTTGCTAACTCACATACTAATGGAATGGATGTGAACCAATTGTTGAAATATAAGAGATAGTTTTTGTTTGAAGGAATATTTTGTGCTAACCTTAGTACTATGTTTGAGCTAGCACCTAAATCTACACTGTTGTCTGGTGGGGCAATCATTCCTGTATACATTTCAAAATCATGAATAATACCTTTGCTATCGCAAAGCACAAAAACTTTATAGCCATATTTATGAGGTTTACTTGGTATATACTGTTTCAGAGATGATGCCCTTTGAACGGTATCATTTGCTCATCAACACAAAGCATTTGATCCATCGGAATGTTATTGTATTTTTGTCGCAAGTGGGATAAAGTGGCCTCACCTTGAAAAGCTTATCAAAGTTATCATCTCCTGGTTGAACCATTTTACTGTTATCATTGAAATGAATGTAACTTTTAATCTGCTCAAACCTAACCCGGCTCATAATCTGACATATGTACCCAATACTAAGACTCTGTGACCAATATAATCTTGTACGAGGTAGAGGAACAATAGACATATTCAAATAATGGAAATGAATAGCTCTCTAACTCTTGGGTGGTTAGATCAAGCGGTTTTGACGGATTTTTTTCAATGGAATATAAATTAGACTGTTGTACAATATGTTCCATGATGGCATCATCAACAAACAACCTAAAATATTCACAAGGTGATAAAATGGATTCACTTGCGGGTAGCACACCAAGCCAGTCGCAGGAAGATACTGGGGAACCATCATCTCTGACTGACTTCCAAATCACTCTTCTTTGGTTATGTGCAGTCATCAAAGGAGTACTAGAAACAGTTTCAGTGGCATTATCTGGAAAGTATGTATTGAATATATATATATATATATATAACGGATTCTATCGAATAGTGTCACTAAAATTTTTCAACTTTAGTGATACTATTCGTTTGGTGAAACTATTTGATAGAATCCGTTATATATACATACATATATACACGCACTGGAATGGACCACTATGGGAAGACGCAGGGGAGGGAGACCTAAAGAAAAGTGGGTAAGAACTATGAGGAGAGAAGCTGGAGAAGAGTGCTGGAGATATTTCATTGAGGCGCTATGCATCCCCTGGGGTGCCGAAAGAATTTATATATATATATATATGATAGTAATAATAATGTTACAGCCATAATTGATAATTTTATGTAATAATAAATAAAAATGCATAGGCAAGGTCAAATGCTTGATATCCTAGGCCAGAGAGGTCATTGAACCTTTGGCAATAAAGAACTAAGCTAAAGGAAAACAAACCATTGAGGTTTATTAGCTGCAAAATAATTTCAATTGAATGCAAAGACTGAAATTTATGTGATGTCAAATAAAAATATAACGAGAAATCACCTGAATCACCACCATCATCACTCAAATCATCATCAGAGCTGCACTGCTGAGGGACATATTCATCTTCAGAATCACCATCCTGTAGGCGTTCGTCATCGCTTTCTCCCCATTCTCCTCCAACCATGGGTGTTCCACTTCTTCCATAAAAACAACTGGTGTCCATGACTAAAAAAATAAAGCATTTGTTGTACATTCGTCATCATAAATATTATATATATATATATATATACACCGTATATATATATGATACATACACATAGTAAAGCCTACAAGATGGCTAAATGGGCTTTTCTTCTTTGAGGCATAAGCCTCGAGGATTGGCCTAGATGACAGAGTAAACAGATATGCTACATCTCGATGAAGTCTAACAAGTCTCCTGATTTTCCACTACGAATATATTCTACTACCTAATCCTGTCTAAGAGCATATATTGAACTAATAAAAAAATCATTCAACGTACCTTTATTTCAATGAAGCACAAAATGAAGCACAAAATGAAGAAAAAAAATTCTTGGTATACACACTCTTCCAGCTGCGTCGAAATACTAACTAAGCGTTGGGATATCCGCACTATTTACTTCCGTAGGAGTTGCCAATTCGAGATATAAAATCTTTGAAACGTTACAGAACAGAGGATATCGGCACTTAAGTAAAAAGAATTTATTTTCCTGTGAATAACTCATAGGTTTTGAGGCGTTATAGATCTGTTACAAATGTCCATATAGGGTTCAGTTAAGTCTTAGGTTAGGTTTTCTTTGGGGGTTGAAGACATCCCACCTTCTCCCCCAAAGACCCTCCTCCTTCTCCTTTCTCTCCCTCTCTTAGGTTAGGTATACCCCTTTGGGGATGAAGCCGTCCCACCTTCTTCCCCAAAAATGTTAGGTGAACTCCCCAGCTTGCTGGGGGAGTTCCCCTCCCCTTTCCTTGCAGCTTGGGGAAATAACTCCTCCCCCATGTTGCATACCCCCTTCCACCCTTTGTAGCATTGATTTATTGCAAGACACCCTCCCCCCTTTGTTGGATAACCTCTTGCAACATTCCCCCATTTTGCAACATTGATCAACATTTGCAATTGCATTGCACTCTAACCTTTTGCAGCATACTAATTGGGTCACTTCTGACAACACCTTTCAGGAAATTTTTTATACTTGTCGCCCTTTGGCCTCATAATCGCAATATGACTTTCAGCAAGATTACAGTATATTTTGTTGTTATTCTCCCCATACCTTTCACAAACTTTCAAAAGTGTGCTGAGTCCTTTTACAGATCATACAAGATTATAAGGCCAAGTTGTTGACTACAAACAGCATACAGGGAACCATTTATAAATCTTGGAGTTCTTAATACTGTAAGTTCCTAGATATGATATTTGTTTAATTATGACAGAACCTTCAAATTCGATTTCACACAATCATCTCTAAATTTCCCAAAGTATCGTTTTCTGTATACGTATTCAAACAGAAAACAGTAGCTAGTGGACAGTTCTTAAAATTAAATATGATTGTTTACGTTCATTCATTTTTTTAATTTTTTTTATTTAATTAATTTATTAATTTTGTGTTTATTAATTTATTAATTTTGTGTCAACGTGCAGCTGTTTAAGACTAACTTAATTGGAATTACCCTTTAATCCTTTATATCGAAACCGACCGAAACCCGGCGAAACCGAGCAAAATCGACCCCCAAATACACAGGTGAACGGTGTAAGGTGTTCATATCGAATCTTTAACACTGTCTCAGATCTCTCTCGATTTCTACGATAGTAAAATACGTGATCAGCACCATGCCACTTGTGACCTTCCCGTGGAGCTTGTGTGAGGAGAATTGTGCGAACAACTCTATAGAGTGTTCTGATTGTGGAAAGAAGATTCACCGACGTTAGGTTAGATTAGGTTAGGACTATTGATACATCGATCGACAGTGGGTCCACCTAACGATCACTCCTGAAACAACATGGCAGTCAATGTTGACGATCCGCGATCGGGCCGGTTTCACACAATAAACAACATATTTACCACTCGTTAATTTATTATAGCACCACTATTCGGTGCAGAAAGGTTTCGCAAATTATAATCAGTTTTAAAACCACTTTGAACTTTTTACTTGGTTTATTGAAGGTCAGTTTCATTCGGTTTCGTCAGGTGTCGGTCGGTTTCGACATAAATGACGACCCGCAATTACCTGCTTCACAAAGATTTTTATGCCATCTTATGCGAACTAATTACTGAACATAACATTTATATGTGGAGGATTGTGTATATATATATATATATATATTGTCGTGATTTATATAAGAACATTCTTTCCTTCTACTCTTCGCTTTCTTTTCATTATCTTTTTCCTTTTCTTTCTATTATCACTCATTTTCTCTGCGTCTTTATACGGACGCGGGTAAACCGCTTAAGCCGGTGAGCGCCATTAAACTTTCAAACAAAGCAAAGGGACCGGGGATAATTATAAGTTTTTATTTACTGTTTACTGACTTTTTATTTATACCGAAACAATTTGGACAAACGGAGTAAAGCGAGTGTGGAACATTTAATCGCGGAGAGAGACATAATTAATAGTTTAAATAAACAATAACATTCTAATACGAAAAAATATTAACCCTTTAACGCCGAACTTTTTTGTAGGGTTAAGTCTAAAATGCGTGTATTTGAAACTGTACGTATTCGACCAAGTAGGTTTTAAAGGGTTAAGTACGACACATCCTGCCCAAAGACTGGATTTTTAGGGCATTCTGCCTTCTCTGGGCCCATCTCAGGCATTGCCAACCAGCATTTTATATTCTTAATTTCAAACAAACTATTATTAATTCTTATTTACTTACAAACCATACTTAACTTTCTTATTAAACATTATTTTCTTCTTTATTAAACAAAACATTATTGAATTCTTATAAACAAAACACTATTATCTTTAAAAAAAAACCAGTACACTACAATATATATATATATATATATATATATATATATATATATATATATATATATATATATATATATATACAGGGTGTCCCATAAGTCCGGCATCAGAGGAAAAATAATAAAAAAAGACAAAACAAAAGCTTTTATTTACAGAACGTGCTCAAAATGTATTGTTCCGTTGCCCATTCACAAAATTCCATCCGCCGGTCGGGATCATCTTCGCTTAATTTCTGTAGGATCTGAAGTTTATATGGATGCCATTTGTGAGCCTGAAGAATGCGATGGATGCTACAGTACTTTTCGACACTCCTGTCTCGGCGGAGAATCGCCGAAGAGACTTATTGGGACTTCTGTTAAAATGAGCCATGATAGCAGTCGCTGTATCATCGTCAGTGGACCTCCTTGAAGGTCCACTGCGTGGTTTATCTTCTATGGATCCTGTTTCCTTAAACTTTGCAACAAGTCTGCTAACACAACTCTGTGTTATTGGCTCGTGGTCTGGATGCAATTAGTTAAATTCAGCAGCGGCCTCTCTTTGACTCCGATTTCCTATGAGTAGGATTATCTGGATTCGTTGTTCCTTGCTCACATACATTATGGCCTGTAGAAAGAGAAAAATAAGAATTATGGTTTGTAGAAATAGAAAAATATGAATTTCTCCTATGATGCCGGACTTATGGGACACCCTGTACACACACACACACACACACGCACACACACACACACACACACATCGTATATATATATACAGGGTGGCACAAACAAAATGGCACCAATTTTGAGAAGTGATATCTCAATAACCATTGCAGCTAGGGACTTAAAAAAACAACCAAATGAAAGATAATTCTTTTCTCTTTAAATACTTATCCTATGGCTTGATGGTTATAAGCCCATATAATGCCCAAAATTGGCTTCCAAAAAAAATATACAAAAAAAAGTTGCGCATTTATATTTATTCCTTTTATTTTTTTCTAATTAATTATCTTCTAATTTACGGTCTTTAAACGAAGTTCTGTGGTTTTAAGTTAAACCTAATTTTCAATAAATGGCTCAATCTGCCCTCCATTATGGTCAACCACAGCCTTGTAATCTCGCCCTCCATTTTGAAATTGCCTTTGAGATCGTCACTTGTGAGAGATTTTCCCATGCAGCCTGAATTCGTTCACGAAGATGGTTCACATCACGGATTTTCTGACCATGGTAGACTTCTCTCTCTAAGGCAGACCACACAAAGTAGTCAATGGGGTTTAGATCTGGGCTCCATGGTGGCCAATTATTTGGTTCGATAAAACTAGGACAATTATTATTGAGAAATGTTATTGTTTCCTTGGCTGTATGAGATGGGGCTCCATCTTGCATGAACACAAAATCAGTGCTCGTCTCCTTGATCTCTGACAACATTGGAGACAAAATGTCATTACAGTAGTAAATTGACTTAATTTTAACGCCTCGCTGAATAAAAATGATGGTTGTTTTGTTCTCAGATGACGCTGCAAGGGAAACCATTATCGAATCTGAAAAGTGTTTTTTTCACGCAAAAGTCGTTTTGGGTCAACATGAGTTTTTGTCGCCACTGCTGCACGAACCCGATCATTTTGGGTATTTCGTGGTGTTTCGACCGTAAATCGTTTCTCATCAGAAAACCAAATTTTTTTCACAGACTCATTTGACCGAAATCTTCGCAATAGATTTTTACATCGATGGAAACGTCTTTCTTTCACAGGCTCCGATAAAGCAGTAACCTTCACCCTCTTAAATGTTTTCAACCCAAGATCTTTTCGAATTATTCGCTGTACTGATGAACGTGAAATCCCGGTTTCTTTCGCAACTTCACGTTCACTTTTACTTGTTCCCGGTTGTTCCTCTTGACTTAAAACCATTTCATTTACTTTTTCAATGTTTTCTGGCGTTCTAATACTTTTTGGTCGACCACTTCCCGGACGCCGTTGACTGCTGCCGGTTTCTTTAAGTTTTTGTAAAAAATGTGCCACAGTTCTTTTTTTCCAATTTCTATTTGGAAATTCGTAAAGGATTCTGTTTAATGAATATCCCTTTTCTTCCCGTAGTGCTTGTATAATGTTCTTATCAGATTCTCTCAATCCCATCTTGAGGGGTCTGGAATAGAAAAATTTCATTTAAAATTAGGATCAAGGAATAAATATAAATGCGCAACTTTTTTTTGTATATTTGTTTTGGAAGCCAATTTTGGGCATTATATGGGCTTATAACCATCAAGCCATAGAATACGTATTTAAAGAGATAAGAATTATCTTTCATTTAGTTGTTTTTTTAAGTCTCTAGCTGCAATAGTTATTGAGATATCACTTCTCAAAATTGGTGCCATTTTTTTGGGGCCACCCTTATATATATGTAGATAGCTGGTGAGGGAAGCTATATTTTTGGGACCTCTTTGCGAGTGACCCGTTGCCCGCGTCGGGCTAGCATCATGAAAAAGAAAAACTATAGTATTTGTCATTTACCATTACTTATTCGGACTTTAGTGGATTTAATTATCCAGGAAGAGTTCCTTGTTCCATGCACGGTCTGTGTGTACCATATATATATATTAGGCCGGAACGAAATGTTATATTCAAAAGGTACATATTGTGAGGGGTTTGAATGGAACACAGGAACCCCCTCATAAATTATTTTCGCTGTTTAAAGCCTCCTACCCCTGGCACAACGTTTTGACCTATATTGAAGAATATTCCATTTATACGAGACATACTCTACATTCAGGTTTTTTGATGACACAAATCTTTATTAACGTATAATATTTTATTTAATAATGTACAGTATTAGGAAAACTAATTAAGTACAACAATATATTCAGAAGAAAAAATTAGAGGCATAATAAATGTGCTAAACTTCAATTCACTTTTTCACTGTTCCTCATCACATCAAAAGGGAAAAATTTTCAATATCATTAGGAAATTTTATTTCATATGTTTCTTACTCATTCCACTGGGCCTTCCATTCAAACTTGAGCAGTTTTCGTCTTGATTCTAATGAGTTTAAGATAAACTTTTGACGGTTGTCATATCCTATTCTTCCCTGGCATGCCTTTGTTACTAGGTTCACTGTCCTTTCCACACTTTGCCTGTGGCATGGAAAAGAAACTATCTCTAGTGGCTTACATTGAGCCTGTAGTAGTTCATCCTCGGTAAAATTGTTTAGCAGCGGTGGAGGAGTAATGATCTCTTTTTGCCACTCGATCATCTCGGTGTAGTCAGTAGATTGGAAATTGAGGGTTCGAGGCAACTCAAAGTTTCTGGTACCTGAAAATTCTGTTCTTGAAAGGATGATTTTCTGAATAGCTTGCTCCCTAATTTCTAGTCTCTTGTCAGTTACCATTCATATGAGTATATTTTCTGGGTGGGCAAAGTAGACGTTATTCTTTAATACTGGTTCTATGATTGATCTATGTTGTTCATCTAAATTTCGAAGCAAGCACATTAAATGCCAAAAGTTATATGCAACATCATTTGCATTAGGATGAGATTTTATCCAAAACCACCCTGGAGCATAGAACTGCATAATAATCTTGACTATATCTTGAAGGTTTTTATCGAGATTTGGCGTTGAGATATATAATTATCGAAGGACCCTGTTGGCTAGAGTTAGCCAGCGAGCATGGTGAATGGTACCTGGGGATCGAGTGGACAGATCTTGAGAAGTGTCTCCAGTTTGCACTGCCAGACACATATCATAGAGATATCGTTGATCAAGGCTTAGCTCCTTCACAACATTTGCTGAAATTTCTTTAATGTTTCCCTTTACGCGAGAATATTTGACTACCTCCAATTTTGTTAAATTTTTTTTCAGTTTATTCCCATTTGAACCCACAAAAGTATTTGGACCTGTTGTTTTATTTACCATCAATGGTTTTGTAGATGTGCATAAAAGGCAGCTCATTCAAATGCAAGATGCACACGAACCACTGCACTGGTCTGTTAAGATGAATTTCAACCAGTTTTATGGCTCCACCAATTATTCCTGTATATAGAGGAGTACTGTCACACAGTAAAGCTTTGGTAATATATGTGCTGTTCGAGTCTGTGATAATAGTTATCAATTCTTCTGCTATGCAGCGAGCAGTTCCATTATCTGGTGTGACATGGTCTACATAGATGCTTCCGGGTTCTTTCACAATAACATAGTGTTCTTCTTTTATCTTTCCACTTTTAGTTAATGTGTTATCTTTCCTTCCATCAAATCCAAGGCGCTCCATCTTCATATTTTCGGATTTAGACCTAAAAGTATTTGTTTCACCCGTGCGATTTCTTTCTCTTTCTAATTTCTTTCTGTCAAGCATGTTGGTGTGGTTAAGGATCCCCATATCTTTTAAAGCTGCATTGACTATTGCATCTGCAGCTCGACAACTTACACGATAACGATCTGCTATTAATACTAGGTTTTTATAGGGGTGCCTATTTTGAATATTCTCAGTCAATTCTAAATCGGCCTCATAATCTACATCCTGACTCTCTGAATCTACATCCATGTCTTCTTTGGTATTTTCTATAAATTCCGATGGTAAAACATTGGTGGCTTCAGTCATTTCTTCTTGTGCTTTTAGTTGACGGTTTTGTGCTTCTTGGGCTCTTGCTAAAGATCTCTTCTTTGTTGAACTAGCAATACGATCAATTGGTCCTAACTGATTTTGTCTTTGTTTTTGGTCCACAAAAGACTTCCATTCTGCCATCAGTATTTTATCCTTACACCTGCAAGATTTCCTATCAATTCCTTTATCATAACATTCACAAGAAGATATATCAAACATTTCATCATACTGAGCTACTTTTAAGGCAAAACTTTCATTTCTTCGATGTAACGGCACCTTGTTCAATTTTGAGGCTTCTTCTATTAGTCGACTAACTTTAAGATAGATAGATACCTTTGGTGTTAATCGTACGAAAAGAAAATTTCACCCAAATGTCTTCAATATCTTTTACATCAATCCTGTAACAATCATTAGCAGTTGCTGATCCTTTTGATTTAGCTTCTTCACGACGGCGCACAAAAAGGTAGTGTCTCACAACATCTGCTTTTGAAGGAGTCATGGCTGCTGGGAATTCCGTAGGATATCCAAAGGCTGCATTTGAGGACTTGCTTCAAGTAGTCATAGTTTATATTCAGAAGTAAAATCAAATTATATGTAATTTATAATTTATGATAATTCAAATTATAATTAAAGCAAATGCAAATTATTTCTATTTATCTGAAAAATTATTTCTATTTATCTGAAACATAAAAAAAATATTAAGCTTTAAACAAACAACTTGTAACATATAACAACATTTAACATATGCAAATATGAAGGTAAAAAAGGGAGGAGAGGCATGTGATATGGGTAGTAAGGCAGCACATGCTTGATTTCTTAATATTTTGTTAGTGATAAAAAAAAACCTTCTCACATTGTGTACTTTTTAAGAAATAACATTTTTCCAATTTAAATATATGCAAATATGAGGGTAAAAAAGGGAGGATGGGCATGTGTTAGGGGTAGTATGATAACACATGCTTCATTTTTTAAATATTTTGTTAAAGTGATAAAATAAACCTTCTCACATAGTGTACTTTTTAAAAAATAACATTTTTGCCCATTTAAATATATGCAAATATGAGGGTAAAAAAGTGGGGGTATGTGCTAAGGGTAGCAGGGGTAGCACATGCTTGATATTTTAATATTTTGTTAATATGATAAAATGAAACTTCTCACATGGTGTACTTTTTAAGAACTAAACCAATTTCCCATTTTCGACCAGGCCTAATATATATGTTAACCCCTTCGTCTATGGCCTTGGGAGGTTCGAAGTTGACGGGAGTTCTGGTTAGATGGCAGCAACGGATTTGTTACTCTGAAGTAGCTGGTACCGTATATGAAATCGCAGTAGTTTCTCTTATACTACGCTCCGATTTCTTCTTGTGGTGGATTGGAGGATTCTCTGGACGTTACTAAATTCTCTGAAGGTTCCCCGATTCTTCTTTTAACTTTTCGGGAGATTATTTTTCTCCATTTAAGTCTAAGTTCTCTGACGAGAGCAAGGCTCGAAGGAGAAGACAAAGATATTCTCTTACTGTAATTTACTGCTAAAATGTTACAGGTAATGCTCAGCCTCTAAGTTAGATCAGTCAAATCAGAATAATAATTTGAAAAATTGTTTGACTATTTATACTGAATCTTTGGTGACATCATTATTATTTAATGTTGACCTGTTTTGTTTTTTATTATCAATAGGCTGAATTATTTTGTAAAATATTTGACGATTAGGTAAATATTTTAGCTGTAGCAATGTCTAAACAGGTAAGCAAGATATTTGAAGATGAGGCCACATTTTTATTTTAAACCGCACATTAATAGTTCTGATGTTATCTTGATCTGCCGAGTTAACTAAAAAGTGGAAATCAAAATATGCATTTCATTATGAATCACAATTAAACATGCATATGAGCAAAAATTAAATGCCTAAAATTTAAAATTAAGTGTTAAGCAAGATATAACTTCATCTTTTACAACGAAGAGAGAATGTATAAAGAAAATGAACATTGCAGAATTTAACAAGATTACATTATGAAGCAAAATCTCCAAAAATGATTAGGTAAAAATTAGCAAAAATAAAATAGAAAGAAAATAAAAAATTTATCCAAACTCGTGTCAGCGTTATGCGAATTTGGACACTATATGTAAAAATGAATATAAGAATATAAATATATATAAATATAAGTATTATATGTATATAAAGACTATATGAATATAAGGATTATATCAATATAAGGATTATATGAACATAATGAATATAAGGATTATATGACTATAAGAATTATATGAATATAAGAATGATATGAATATAAGAATTATATGAATATGAGAATCATACGAATATAAGAATTATATGAATATTAGAATTATATGAATATTAGAATTATATGAACATAAGAATTATATGAATATATGAAGATAGGAATATAGGAATTATTCATTGTTCATTTTTACAAGGCTCTTCCCTCTAGAATGATATTAATGCAATAATATAACATCCTAACTAATTCTAACTAGATGATAACTAATGGTTTTTATAATACAAATTTATATATAACACATGAGTTGGGCTGGTTAAATCTAATTCACGTGGTTTTGGCACGTACTCTTGGTCGTGCATAAATAGTTTCACATCGTTCGGTGTCTCTGGTTTTCTCTCTTTCCAAGAATGATCTTTTCACTACAAATATACCGAGAATAATACAGTGCGTTCGAAAAGTCTCTCCGCAGTCAACGTGCTTGTTGTCAAAAGTGTTTGACAACAAGTGTAGACGAGTTGCTCTGTGCCTGCAAAATGGTGGAAAAAACTTTCAACATATGCTGTAAAATCAAAAGGTTATGTAATAAAATCACTAAATCATGGTTGAATGAAAACATTGTAGTTTTCCAATTTCCTATGCGTTTAACATAGCACTGCGGAGAGCTTTTCGAACGCACTATAGCACGCACAATAATGATACTAACGGCAGATGTTGAAAAAATCGTTACTGTTTGTAGTATTTGTAAAAGATTATTCTGGTTATCATCTGAAATTTTAAAACGACTCAAGTGATCATTCCATTTAGGAGCATGAACTTCGGGTAGGATGGACACCGGCTTCATGGGGAGATTTAAGATTTCTCTAACGAGTTTAAATTTAGTTTGCGACGGGAAGGAGTATGAGTCATTAATCGTAACCTTGTAAGGGTTGTATATTTGAAAGGTTTTTGAATGTAAGGAACAACCAATTAGTAGACGGATAACAGTAGGTATTTTGATGAGAGAATAATGTGACGGACACTCGAAAGTAGCGGTAGTCCTATTCGCGACAGAAACCCAGATGTCTGGTCCAATTTGTAGTTGAACGGTTTTAGAGGAATGGAATTTCGTGAAAGAGCATACGGATTAAATCGATAAAGCAGGACCTAGTGGTTGGAAGAATTACTGGTTTGAGTGGAGGGCAAACGAGTTGTTTGTTTGTTTGCGGGAATCTGCAATGCTGGACGTCGCTACTTGACATCATAGCATTTGCTGAAAGGTCTTTGGTGAGGAAAAGGTAAAGTGGTACTGTGGATAGCTACAATCGATAGAGATTAGAATTGTTTTGGCAGGGTGTTGGGAAAGGATGAAATTTGTATACATCATAAGTACATCGAAAAATGGTACAATCATGAGGTAAGTGGAGGGGCGTGATCCATGTACAGTCCGGGTGTATTCTAGAAATTTGGGGTAATTAGTATGGTTGAGTGGGAATATGGATGATAATTTTAATTGGGTCTGAGAGGTGTGCATCAAGGACTGAAGTGTATCTCATGGTATTAGTGTGGAAAGAGTAATTTTGCTATGGGCTAGCTGGGTCGCACGCAAAACTTTGGAATGAATCGTAATTATTTGTTGTAAATATTTATCGATTAGGGTTACTTGTAGGTTAATTATTCCTACTAATTCTACATATCTTTCGTGTTCCTTGTATTTAGCTAACATGGATTTAAGGGATGTAAATATGTCTGAAAGGGCGTGGAGGAAGCGATTGTTTTCGTGTAGTGACTCAATGGTTTGTTTTAAAATGTGTCCATTATTTTGCCAATTCCGCGCGAAGAGATTCAATTTGAGTTCAATTCTTTTAATGTCTTCTTCGGTTGCTAATCCGAATAAACCTTTGAATATTTTTCCTCCCATATCTATCAATCACCTTTTATTTCTTTGATTAAATTTTGCTGAGGTTTGTGTCCCAGTTTGTATCCATGGTAACGCTAATATATCTGATAGGGTGTGTGCTGTAGTTTGAATATTTTCGAATGTATTTTCTAATAGAACGCGACTAATCTGGTCTGTTCCCGGGATATGTTTAAAAGAACCATGAATTTTACTTTCAAATGCTTTTAATTGGGTTTTTATCTGAAGGAGATTGGTTTTAATTCTACCAGGGGGTTGCAAATTGTTGAAAAGGTCCGCGTGTCCTTTCAAAAATTTACCTTCTGCAAACTTTTCTATAACAACTCCGGTAGAAATTTTAATGCTAGGGATACAAGAGTAAATAATTTGCAAAATTATAAGGGGGGACAATTGTATTCATTTCTACGTCTAAGATTATACGGAGATGGGGGTTGCCATGTGGATACTTGTGTTTGTGTGCGAAGTGGTCGGCTTCGTTTTGGTGGTAGTGGGGGTCGACCGTTAAGCTCGGATTCTGAGCGGGTTCGTTTTTTATGTGAAGGTTCTAGTTCACGTGGTTGAGGCATTTGCGGCCGGTATGTAGGGTCCGTGCGTCGATCATCAACCGGTGAGGGTGGAGATGGATGAGATGGAGATGGTGGAGATGGAGGAGATGGTGAAGTTCCACTGAGTGATCCTCTAGAAGGGGTTTCTCCAGGGTCTGGTTCCGATGGGAATCTCGGTTCTGGGATCTCTTCTTGTTCAGAGATTGGCGGTATTACGAGGTACCAATCTTCGTCATGGGTAGTGGTTTCCATGGTGACCACTTCGGTTTTGTGGTCCCTGCTGGATTTGTTAATACCTTGATCTTTTGAAAGATAGGTAGATCGAACGCCTGGTAGATGTTTTTTGGGAAGGTGTTGTTCGGCAGCTATCTTCAAATTATCAGCGTGAATGATCTTTAGTTTAGAATGGTCTCGGAGGTCGAGGATTTCGTAACGGTTCTTTCCAAGGTTTTTCATAATCCTACAGTATATGGGCCATCCCATTTTGGGTATAATTTGCGATGAGCACGTGGCGGTTTCACGCTCTTTATGTAACATCGCATGCCGACGATTATAGCCCGTTGACGGGGATGACGCTTATGTTGCTCTTGCTCCATCTGTTTGTTTCGTTGGTCGAGGGAAAATATCGGATTATGTCAAAAATTTTGAAAGATCGTTCAACTAGTCGCTGATTTGCTTTTGCCATCTCGGAAGGTGTTAGAACTGTCGGGTCGATTTCGTCAGGCATATCAAAAGGTAGCCGTTTGTCATAGTGATATAGGACGAAATGAGGGGTGTCCCCGATGGACACGTTATAGCCGTTGTTGATGGCTGCTTGCACCATGGGGATGGAATCATCCCATGTACGGGAGGATGCATCGACAACATGGCGGAGGGCTTCTAAGATCTTCCGATTGTGTCTTTCCACTAAGCTGTTTGCCTGCGGATGATATGCCACAATGTGTGTTTTTAATTTTACAAATGTTACAGAGTGACTCGAACAGTTTGGAAGTGAAACTAAGGGCGTTGTCCGAAATTAGGATGGAAGGAGTAGTATGGTTTTGGATGACGTGTTCCACTAGGGCTCTTGCCCAGGGTTGCCAATTTAGCTCTTTTCTTGCTAGATTTAGCTCCTTTTTGTAGTAGTTACCACCAATATTCCGAATCTAGCTCTTAGCTCCAAATATAGCTCTTTCAAAAATTGAGCTAGCTCCTTTCCAGCATGCGCATTTTAGCGGATTTCAAGTCCAACCAGGTTTGCAAACTGGAATTATTCATAGCCAAATGAAAAATATATCATGCTTTTCTGTGGAAAATACATTAAAACATGCAAAAGAACCCATTACTTCCATCTTAGAATTAATGCATATATCAGAAAAAGAAAGTGCTGCTGCTGAGTATCAATATAGCAGTATACATTTACATAAGTGGACAAATGTAAACAATACTGAACAGTACTGGGCAGAGGTAAATGATTTTAAAGATGCTTCTGGAGCTAATCCATTCAAAGAGATTTCTGAGTGTGTAATAAATTTATTAATATTACCAAATTCTAATGCTGAATTTGAAAGAGTATTTAGTAGCATGAATTTAGTAAAAATAAAATTGAGAAATAAAATGCAACTCCCCATGCTGAAAGCTATTCTATCAGTAAAGTATGGCCTCAGGCGTAATAACAAATGCTGTAAAGATTATCATCTGCCGTCATCAGCATTAAAATTAATAGGAACAATGGCAACATATAATGAAAAAAAAGATCAAAGTGAAAATACTGGGGAAATTTCTATAGAAGATTCTTGGAATGAGGAAGATACCACTTTAGATCAGTTAATTGCCGGCTCCTCTTTTTAAATAAAGTAAGTAAATCAAAATATTCTTTTTTTATATTTTTAGCTCTTTTTTAGCACCTTTTCTTAGAAAATCTAGCTCTAAAATAAAATTTTCATTTGGCAACCCTGTTCTTGCCACAGTTTCCGAGGTCTGGTTTGGAATGGCAACTACTTCGCTAATGCGAGAAGTGGTCCGTAAACACAATGATGTACTGGTTTCCCTTTGATGTTTTGGGGAATTTTCCTAATATGTCCATTCCAGTTCTTTGCTATGGCCGTTGGCATACTGGATATTTATGCATGGGAGCTGTGGATGGTACGTTGTCTTTATGTTTAAAACAAGACGGAGAATCAGCGATATATTCATGTACCTTTTTGTTCATTTCTGGAAAATGATATCGTTCCAAGAGACTCTTGATCCGGCCCCATGTGGCCATACAAAGGTGAGTCGTGACAAAGTCCGATGGCCATATCTAGGAGATCCTTTGGTATTTCCACGAGGTTGTTTCCATCTTCGTTCCTAAAATGTACGAGCCCATCTTTTAGGTTGTACTGTTCTTTTACCTTCGATGGTTCCTTTTGTTCCAGGCGACCCCGAAGGTTCTGGTTGTATTGTTCCTGTTGTTGGGAGTATTGCAGACATTCGTAGTCGAACACAGGAAGATTTTTTATTTTATTCACTTGGGTGTCGCGATTGAGTCTCGACAATCCGTCTGGAATAGCATGAAGTTTTCCTGTCTTGTATACGACATTTGCCGCAAAGTCCTAGATCAACAGAGCCAATCTACTCAACCATCCTTCATGTAGCTTTTCCTTGAAGAGATACGTGAGTGGCTTATGGTCACTTTTGATGGTTACATCTTAGCCGTAGACGATATTTCGGAATTTTTTCAAAGCCCAATATACCGCTAGGGCCTCTCGGTCCGTAGTGGAATAACTCCGTTGAGGTGCAGAGAGAAGCTGACTTGCATAAGCAATGGGTAATTCCAAACCATCTCCGTCCTGTAATAGGATGGCTCCTAGTCCATAGGAGGAAGCATCTGTGGCTAGGACAAAGGGTTTGGAGTAATCGGGATATTGGAGGATGGGATGACAAGTTAGTTTACCGATTAAAGTTTAAAAAGCATTTTCGTAATGAGACTCCCAATTAAATTTAGCATTTTTCTGCAACAAATTGGTAATGAGTTTAGCAATGTTCGAAAATTGGGGGATAAAATTTCGATAGAATCCGACAAATCCAATAAATGCACGAGCGTTGTCGATGGTTTTAGGTACAGGGTACCTTTCCAGTGTTTCAAGTTTGGCTGGATCAGGTTTAATTCCAGTAAACCTTAAACCTTAAACCTTAAAGGGCTTCTGCCTCAAGGGTGCGCTGCTCCCACGAAGTCCACTCAGCGCCTCCTGAGGCGGGGCCACGACGGGGTCGCCACCCTTCTTTTCTCTTGCTCCTGCCATACGATTTGGTCCCCTATTGAATTTGTGGGGGCTGGTCTGGCAGAGGAATATCCTGACACTGTGGGTTGGTCGGGTATGTTGGCTAAAAACATGTCCAAGTGTTTTTTAAAAGTATCTACTGGGACTGCACTTATATCTCTAAGGTACTGAGGCAAGGAGTTAAACAAGCGAGAACCCTGCCTAGAGATACTATTATATTGAAGGGTTTGAATCCTTCTCAGACTGTTTGGTGGGAGGTGATATTTTTTACACATTCTGCCAGTTCTTGTTAAGGTGGGCACAATTGGTTCAGTATTGGGGGCAACTAAAAGCCCTTCTAGAATTTTCCAGGTGTAGATTAGGATGTATCTCTCAAACCTTCTCTCTATGGAATAAAGGTTGAGGCCTCTAAGCCTATCCCAGTAGTTTAATTTGTTTTTACTCACCTGTTGCCCATCAGGTTGTTTAATATACGAGGTAAAGGTTCTTTGTAGGCCCTCAATTTTTTGCAATTCATTCTGTTTGTGGGGAAACCATAATTGAGAGCAGTAGTCAATGCGTGGAAGGACAAGTGATTTCCACAGGGTAAGCATGGTCATACTGTCCCTAGTTCTGAATGTCCTCAGTATATATCCTATTAGTTGTTTGCATGATGAGGTTACTTTGTCAATGTGCCTGTTGAATGTTGCATCTTCAGATAATATAATCCCTAGATCCCTGACATGATCAGTTTGTGCAATATCTTTTCCTGTGGGTCCAGTGTAGTTGAATTGTTCTTTCAGGTATTTATTTGGTCCATACTTAATTAGTTCAAATTTGTCTTCATTGAAGGCCATATTGTTTGCATCTGCCCATGCATATATAGTTTGTAGATCTTTTTGTAGCTCTACACAGTCTTTTTTTTCTGTAATTGGTCTTAGTATTCTGGTATCATCTGCGAATGACAGGAGAGAGCTTCCTAGGTTACAGTTTATATTGTTTAGCATTATAATGAATAGAATTGGTCCTAGTACTGTGCCTTGCGGCACTCCACTAATCACTTCTTTTTCTATAGATCTTGCTCCATTTACAGTTGTTATTTGTTTTCTGTCAGAGAGAAAGGCATGGATCCATTTTCCTACTTTTCCACAAATACCAAGTTCTTTTAGTTTATGGAATAATATACCATGGTCAACCTTGTCAAAAGCTTTTGCAAAGTCTAGATAGATGACATCAACATTGTGGTTTTCTCCCAAGTATTGTAGGATTGTATTGCAATGGTCTATAAGTTCAGTAAGGCAGGATCTCTTGTGTCTGAAGCCATGTTGAAAGTCTTCTAAGAGATGTTCATTTTCTATAAAACTGACAATGTGCCTTTTCAGGACTTTCTCAAATATTTTAATAATATGGGAAGTCAAAGATATGGGTCTATAGTTCTTGGCTTCCTTTCTTTTGCCTCCTTTGTAGATTGGGGTAATATTTGCTTGTTTCATGATTGGTGGTATTCTACTGGTGTCTAGTGAGGATCTCCACAGGATTTTCAAAGGCAGAGATAAAGTATGTTTGCATTCCTTAAGAATCTTGGCTCCAATTCCATCTGGACCAGGGGCTGAACTCCCCGGTAGTGGATGATAGTAGAAATTCCTAAGTATACCAGGGACTCCTGTAAGAAGTTGCATTTTCAAGTTTCAGTTTAAGGTGTGCTTTTCTCAAGCGTGATAGCACATTCTGAAGACGTTGAAAATGTGTTTTTATATCCGAACTATAAAACATAATATCGTCAAGATAGACCAGAGCTTCGACACCTAATAAGTCGGAAAGGACTATATTCATCAACTTAGAGAAATTAGCAGACCCATTTCGGACTCCGAAAGGTAAAACCTGAAATTCGTAATGGCCTCGATTAGTGGAGAAAGCAGTCAATGCCCGAGATTCGGGACTGAGCTCCATTTGCCAATAACCAAATGCTAAATCGAGGAATGAAAAGAAGTTAGCTCTCCCTACGTTCAGAATTGTTTCATGCATGTATGGAATAGGGAAACGGTCTGCGATGGTAATATGGTTTAGACGTCTAAAATCTATACAAGGGCGAGATGTTCCGTCCTTTTTGGAAACAAGAATCATAGGAGCGGACCAGGGACTAGCTGAAAGCTCATCCTGCAGATCCTGCTCCAACAGGTCCTTGATGTGTTCCTCAATAGTTATTAATTGGGAATGTGGGACCCTATAGGAAGGAATGAAGATGGGTTTGGAATTGAGTTCCAGCTTGATTTCGAAAGGGACCAAATTAGTTCTGTCCAGAGGATCTCCTTTTAGGGCAATCACATCTCTATTTCTTATCAGGAGATCGCGAAATGATTCCAGTAGTTTGGGATCCTGTAAGGCTGGTGACTCCTGAAGGGAGTGCTCCAGACATTTCTTATATTCTTCTTTTAATGCTCAAGGGTTTAACTCTAAGGAACTGGAAACACGATTTATAGTACTGGTGGAGAAATCTGAATTTACTTCTACTGTGGAAACAGTTCCTAATCTCTGATTTGAAGTTAATTCAATAGGGCTTTTTCATTGTTTAAACAAACAACAGGGATAGCTGAATTCTGGCTATGACTAAGAACTTGGGCAATAAGAACATCTCTCTTAAAATTACTTTTCTCTGTAATAAGAGTGCGATCTGATTCTAATGTTTTTCCTTGACCATTTACTACTCTTGCTAGGAAACAAATCTTCTCATAAGGTGCTACTGTTATATGCTCTGTAGGCAGTGGTGGCATTCAGCCGGTTCGCACCGGTTCGTGCGAACCGGTTCCTAAAATTTTCCGAGTTCGCCGAACCGGTCCTTAACCCTTTCAGTCCGTGCATGATTTTTCTTTATACCATACGCATTTCGATAAAAACATTTTTTTAGTTTTCATTTCTGACATGGAAGGGGGAGGAGAAGGGGAGGGGAGGGCGAACCGGTTCTTCAAATTTTTGAATGCCACCACTGTAGACTGTAGGGCATATGAAAAATTGTGAGTCTGACTCTGGTTCGGTGATTAAAATTAATTTGCCTTATTGGCTGAAAAATCGTTTCATTTGGATTTCCAATCTCAACTGCTGAGTTAACTGAAACTGGCTGACTGGAAAGTGACTGACTGGAAAGTGACTGACTGAAAACTGACTCAATGGAATCTGACTGTCTGGAAACTGACTGACTGGAAACTGACTGTGTTGATCCTGTTGGATTGAACAACTGGAACTGATTACTCTGGGGGCTGACTTCTGGGGCGGTTATCCCTCTTGATGCAACCGACTGACTTGAACTGCTATGAACTGGAGTGGGTTCCCTATTTCTTTCGGAAATTCGAACTAAACTGATTCTGTTAGCATTACGCTGAACGTGCGGCACCTGTCTATTATTCTCATGGAGAGGGTGTGTTCTATTTCTACACTTAACTAATTTTCCGGCTGGGTAAATTTCCTTTGATTCCGGTTGAAGAAATCCATACCTTGTAAGATAACTGTCTGAAAGGTGGCGACTGCGTCCACAATACAACATTTTGCGGTATATATCGCTTTACCAACTTCTAAATATAATTCAATTTCTCCATATGTAGGCAGTGGCGGACCTACATTTTTGGGACCCTGAAGCTTGAACTGTTATGGGGGCCCCTTCGCAACCAGGAACAATAGGGCAACATCCAACAAGGTTCAAAGGGCCTTGCTGCCCTTGCAAGGACCTCGAGGCCCAAATGGCGGAGAACGGGGTGGTGGGGTGGTGTCCTTGAAAATGGGCCATACAGTGAGCCCCTTCCCACCAGCAACGAGGTCTGGGTAACCGCTGTTATCTTCTTCAATGGGGTTGTTCAAATGCACAAGCGAGACGAGTGCAGCCTGAATTGAGAATTCAGATGTCTTTTTATGGTTCCGATTGGCTCTAGCCTAAGGGCTGAGCTATAGAACTATTAAGCCGTGCACCAACGAAGGATTCGAGGATCCAGCTGCCAAAATGTAGACTATGAATAGATTCTGGCGAGCTCAGCGAGCCCATACAGCTGGGGGTTCGGACGCTGCAAGCCCCCGAGAAAATTTTGAAATTTGACCAATTACAGGGGCATTTTGAGGCCATATGAAATGGGATTAGAGCATATTCTAAGGTCAATATTAAGTACTTCAACCCATTGGCTTATGATTCTATCACTAAAATAGCTTTATTTTAATAACAAACACTTAAAAAAACTCCATCGATTTTGTTGAAAAATTCACTCATTAAAAAAAAAGTTGCTTCAGGGCCCCTCCTGGATTAGGGGCCCTGAAGCTTAAGCTTCATTAGTTTCATAGTAGATCCGCCACTGTATGTAGGTATGGGTGTGCCTGTAACTCCTCTGAGTTGGCAGGAAGGTGACTTAATTTCATATTTATAATCTGTAATCTGTATCTGTGCTGCAATTTATTATTAAATCTAGTAGGTTCGCACCTATTATCCTGATGGGTAGTTCATGTATGTATGTGGGTTTATTACTGCTGTTTAGGAGGGAGGAGGTTCAACTGCTGCCTCCAAAGTGGGATCTGAAAAAGGACTTGATCTGACTTCTATGGGAGGACTTGAGTCATATTCTACGGGATTACCATACACTGGAAGGTCTTCTTGAAAAGTGTACTCTGGGGAAACTGATTCTTTAACGGGTACGTCTACGTACCGGACCATCCGACCTTGCTGATTATATTGGGGTCTGTACATCGGGTAATAGTGTGGTTGACCTTGTGGTCGGTCTCTCTACCCTTTCGGTAGTTCTGGCTCGCTAACTCTGGGTAATGTTCCCTTGTTTTATTTATGGCTTCACTTACTGGTTTGTCAATATTTAGACACTCTTGAAATTTCTTTTTAGGTGCTATGGGTAGGCTTTGGCAAATGGATGCTGCTCCTATTAGGTTTCTTTGCTTTGAAGTGAATGTAATGTCGCATGCATTTTCTGCGGCTCGGAGAGCTTCTACGAATTTATGTTTTCGTGTAATAAAATTACCTAAATCTTCGTGTTCTTCTTTCTTCCATTTAGCTTGGAAGACAGCTTCTAAAGTGACCAAAGGTTGTGTGACTGTTATTTCTTTGAAAAATTCTAATAAGTGTTTTTTAAAATTGTCCCAAGTTGTAGCTTTGCTAATGGATGGGACGTATGTAACTGTATCATGGGCATTCCCCTCTTTAGGGCCAATAAACCTTTTAGCTTCCCTAATCTTTCGCGTAAGAAATGCTGTTCTAGAGACTCAATCCAAGGTCTTACGCGCGTTTCAACGAAGTTATTATCTATGGTTCCCTTAAAAATTAGGACAGTATGGGGAAGGTTTACAAGTCTACCTAAGTTAATGTATGCTGAGAAAGCGGTTTGCGACATGTTGGCTTGTGCTTGCTCTGAAGTTTGCATGTTTGGAAATATGTTTGAAGGGAGCGGGATAGGTAGAAAAATAGGTGTAGGGGAATTTTCAGTCAGAAAGCGCAACGTCTGAATCGCTCGTATGTGAAGGTACTTTTAATGTATTCTAATTTGGTCTGCTAGACCGATCTCGATCTATGGAATGATCACTTGAGTGGCTTTCCAACTACTCTATCTAAGAAATACACAAATAAATGCACAACAATTTGCCTAACTAGGGAAAAATTTGAAAATTTTTTAAAAAAAATATAAAAAAATGTAAACAAAATTTCACTCGAATGTACGTGAATGCCCGGTAATATTATGATTGGCACATTAAATAAAATTATTCTATGTTAACTATAATAGTAGAAATAACTCCGTTTCAATATAAAGAAATGTATCACTGGTGTATGGAGTGTTCACTGTGTTTTGTGTTGATTCTGGCTTGATACATATTAGCTGTTAATTATACTGACTTCTCAAATGTTTAGTAATTAATTTGGAAAAGAGATCTGTACTTAACAAGATTCCTACGGCGAAATCCTTGAAAACGTGTCCTGAAGACGTGTCTTGCTGGCCACTTGTTCCTGGACGAAAAATGGGCGTTGAGAACTTGGAGTCGTGACACACCGGTCAACTGAATGTTGGTTCTAGTTCCAGGGTCTAGAAGACTGGAAGAATCCTGGTTGCAGAGGTCGCCAGTTGTTAACCCCTTCGTCTCTGGCCTTGGGAGGTTCGAAGTTGACGGGGATTCTGGTTAGATGGCAGCAACGGATTTGTTACTCTGGAGTAGCTGGTACCGTATAGGGAATCGCAGTAGTTTCCCTTATACTACTCTCCGATTTCTTCTTGTGGTGGATCGAAGGATTCTCTGGACGTTATTAAATTCTCTGAAGATTCTCCGATTCTTCTTGTAACGTATCGGGAAATTATTTTTCTCTATTTAAGTCTAAGTTCTCTGACGAGAGCAAGGCTCGAAGGAGAAGACAAAGATATTCTCTTACTGTAGTTTACTGCTAAAATGTTACAGGTAATGCTCAGCCTCTAAGTTAGATCAGTCAAATCAGAATAATAATTTGAAAAATTGTTTGACTATTTATACTGAATTTTTGGTGACATCATTATTACTTAATGTTGACCTGTTTTGTTTTTATTATCAATAGGCTGAATTATTTTGCAAAATATTTGAAGATAAGGTAAATATTTTAGCTGTAGCAATGTCTAAACAGATAAGCAAGATATTTGAAGATGAAGCCATATTTTTATTTTAAACTGCATATTGACAAATCTGATGTTATCATGATCTGCCGAGTTAACTAAAAGTGGAAATCGAAATATGCATTTTATTATGAATTACAATTAAACATGCATATGAACAAAAATTAAATGCCTAAAATTTAAAATTAAGTGTTAAGCAAGACATAACTTCATCTTTTACAACGAAGAGAGAATGTATAAAGAAAATGAACATTACAGAATTTAACAAGATTACATTATGAAGCAAAATCTACAAAAATGATTAAGTAAATTAAAAAGAAATAATTCATCAATTATTCAGCAAAAATGAAATAGAAAATAAAAAATTTATGTAAACTCGTGTCAGCGTTATGCGAATTTGGACTCTATATGTAAAAATGAATATAAGAATATAAATATATACAAATATAGATATTATATGCATATAAAGATATATGAATATGAGGATTATATGACTATAAGAATTATATGAATATAAGAATGATATGAATATAAGAATCATACGAATATAAGAATTATATGAATATAAGAATCATACGAATATAAGAATTGTATGAATATAATAATTATATATACATAACAATTATATGAATATCAGAATATATGAATATAAGAATTATTCATTGTTCATTTTTACACACACACACACGCCTCTTAGAGGCGGGGCCATCAGCTTCACCTCCGTGTGAAGAGAGACCAACGCACGAAACAACATAAGGTTCATAAGGTAAGGTATATGCAAACAATAATGTATGACGTTTATTATTAACTCCAAATAGCACCAAATGAGTTAATTTCAATGACCACATTGAACAGGTGTCTGCTCTGTAAGGGGGGCTACATCATGGATGTCTCGCAGCACCACTTCCTTTAAATCAGCAACATTGGATCTGAGCAATAATTGAATGGGAGACTGTCCTCTGTATCCAGATTATGTAGTGTCCCATGACTTGGAGCCCAATAAAGCTGTAGGACCTTTCCCTCACATGATCTTTGTTGCAAAGGAGGTTAAACAACTTCAAAAACATCACACCAATTACCCACATGAAGCAGGAAATGAATCTTTACCACTAAATACAGGATTAATTTTTGTAGCTATTTTAAAATAGACTCTATATCAGTAAATGTTTTATTGACAGAATAACGATAGTATGTTGTGGTTTCTACATTGTTAGAAGTCAGTTCGGTACTCTAAGCGATTTTGTAGGATATTACACCCGTTCTCCTAGGCCTCCCTGGGGATGTGTGAACAGCTTCACTCATTAGCAACTCATAAAGAATTGTTGTTTTGCTAGCATTATCCAATCCAACAAGAACTAATTTGTGTTCTGATTCAAAGGGAAATATTACTACATTATAAATTCACATAAGTGGGCTGATTCATATTTTGTATAGTAGTCATTCTATACAAAGAATAAAATGTTGGGAACCTTCTAACAAAGTACAACTTAGCCTCTTAACTTGAAAGTACGCTCTGAGAAGCTAAACCTTTACAAGTTTTCCATCATACTATGAACTCCCATCACAAAGGCATAGAAACGGCTTAAGCCTATTTTATTTACTAAAAGGTACTACAGGTTTAATGAATAGCTACTGATAATGATAAGTTTTTGGCAGGATATAAATCCCATAAAAATTTTTGACTTGCCTTCATTTCCAAACAGACTCCATAACTTTGATAATAAGATTCCCACTGTCAGCTGTTAGGACCAAAAGAGTATTCCAAAAGATTGCTATTCTATTCAATGGTTTTGTCACGTGACATGGATGAAGTTCCATGTGGTTAGAAAAGAACAAAAAATAAATTAATGATTTTAATGATTATATAAAATAGTCACTTTTATATTTAAAAAAACCGTAAAAATAATAATGAAAGGCCATTTTTTTCTCATAACTCCTTCCAATCAATGTATTTGGCTGTAAAATGTTCTATAGCAGATTTCCATAAGGGATTAAGTATTAGATATGTATATCACACACTATCAAAGTTAGGTCCAGTTTAATTAATTAAATATTTATTACATTTCCTAATGCAAGAAAAGTTTATTATCGAACATTTTCCTAGTGAAAAATTCTTGTAACTGGAATTTCCAGTAATCTCCCATTACACTGTGTAACACTGATTCTGTTTATACATATAGAATTTTTTGTTTTTATATGCATTTGTGGGCGCTGAATCCAAATTTGGCCTTGGTTTGTGTGTATCATCAATGGTTTCAGAGATAATCCATTTTTCATGTTTTACCAGTATAATGTTATTATGAGCGCAGCAATATCAGAATAATCAGGAATTGTTGAGAAAAATCCGGATGTTCGTTGACAGTTTCTTGCTCTAGAAATGGCCCGAAACTTCCACTGTGCTATATAAAGAAGAGCGCAGAGTCTGAGAAGTCAGTAAGGGTGAGCACACAAAGAAAGCAGGTTGTTTGTCTGATGGTTACCAGCACTGAGGTACTGTGTTTCTGTGCTTCTCTGTGCTGACGATTTGAGTGTTATCGATCCTTTTTTATTGCGAACATTTTTTCAATGTTGTGAATACATCTTTTTTCTGGAATCTGTAATCTGTTGCAGATTTAATAACTCTTCTCTCTATATCTGCAGGTTATGATTAATGTAGTACAGTTTGGTAAAGAGAATGGCAACTAGAGCTTGTAAACACTCGCCGGATATATTCTGCTACGTTTGTTGGTATTACATAGGCCCCCAAGCAAGTATCGCACAAGATTGTGAACGGCACCAAGTTCTGGATCGCGTATCGGCTCTATTTTGGTATGCTTGGGTGACCAAGATAAGCCCTGGGCAACCCATGTGATCTGTGAAAGCTGCCGCTCCACACTTGAAGGGTGGCTGCGGGGAGTACGCAAGGCAATGCCCTTGGCGGTACCCAGAATATGGAGAACCAAAGAGCCACCACGACAATTGCTACTACTGCATGGTAGATGTTTCTAAGTACAGGAAAGTTAAAGGAAGGCAGACTCTTCAGTATCCAAGCATAGCGTCGTCCATAGCTCCTGTACCACATGGCGAAGGTCTTCCAATACCACGTCCACCAGAACAGGTATCTATCCATTACTTTGCCTTCTGTATTTACAGACTGTGGGTCATTATGTGTCGATTTTTCTTGGTGCTGATGCTCTTCTACATATATAGCTATGCCTATATTTTGTTTCTTTGCTTTGCAGGTTGAAACTGAGGATGCAGCTAGCTCATCTGAGATGTCGGCTGGTGAGGACAGTCATGATGAAGAATATACAGTAACTTTCAGTACGAACCCTCACTTTCCAAATCAGAGGGAATTGGACGACTTAATTAGAGATTTGGGTCTGACGAAATCAGGGTCTGAGCTTCTGACCTCCAGACTCAAAGAGTGGAATTTGCTTGGAGAAGACTGCAAGAGCACTGTATACCGAAAGCGGCATGAAGAGTTTGCAAGGTTCTACGATGTCAATGGCTCTCTCTGTTATTGCAGCGAGGTTAATGGTCTATTCACAGCTCTTGGGTTAACACATATACCCTCAGAGTGGCGCCTGTTTATTGACAGTTCAACTCGGAGTTTAAAAGCTGTTCTACTCCAGAATGGGAACAAATATCCATCTATACCAGTTGCACATTCTGTTCAAATGAAAGAGGACTATGAAAATGTCAAACAACTGCTCACTCAAATCAGGTATGAACAATATAACTGGGACGTGTGTGGTGATTTCAAAATGATTGGTTTCCTGTTAGGTTTACAAGGAGGGTTTACTAAATATTCATGTTTTCTTTGCCTGTGGGATAGCAGAGCTTCAACTGAGCACTATAAAACAGTTCAGTGGCCTTCACGTGAAGGACTGCAACCAGGAGAGTACAATGTACTCAGGGAACTTCTTGTGAAGCCTGACATAGTTCTGCTACCACCTCTCCATATTAAGTTGGGTCTAATTAAGCAGTTTGTAACTGCGTTAGATTTTGGAGGGGAAGTTTTCCAACAGATTTGGGTCATGTTCCCTAAACTCTCTGAGGCCAAAGTCAAGGCTGGCATCTTTGTAGGACCACAAGTCAAGGCGCTGTTGAATTCAAAGAATCTTGAAGCCAAGATGACTCCGATCGAAAGAGAGGCTTGGTGTGCTTTTCGTGATGTGGTTCGTGGGTTTTTAGGCAACCATAAAGCACCAAACTATAAGGAGTTAGTGTCAAACTTGATTAAGTGCTATGGCAAAATGGGGTGCCGTATGTCTTTAAAATTACACTATCTGCATTCACATCTAGACTTTTTTCGTGATAACCTGGGCGATGTGAGTGAAGAACATGGCGAAAGATTCCATCAAGATATTCAAACGATGGAGAAAAGGTACCAGGGCCATTGGGATGCTTCCATGATGGGAGACTACGTATGGTCGCTGATCAGAAAGGATAAGAATGTTCGTACGCGGAAGTCGCGTTCTTCAGTGCATTTTTAAGGAACGCACACTGCATAACGAGGCTTGTTATTCTCTTATCGGTTTTCCTTATGATATATATTATATCCTTTGCACCATTTTGGGTTTGTCAAACAATTTTGGCTCAATAAACATTAATTTCCAATAGTGTTTTTATTTCCAGAAAATATTTATGTTAGCCTTCTTTATATACTTTGCCATATGAAAAGTGTGATAACCTATATTTTTGAAACGGTTGATGATAGAGCAAAACCAATATCATTTTTGGAATCAGCGCCCCGAAATCATTAAGAAATGACAGAAAAATCACAATAAACAGAAAGTTTTTCAAATTTTGTTACCCAGTGTTATCCAATAAATACAGGGCTATTGAAAATGATTCATCCGATTTCAACTGAGAATACTTCTGTACCTATCAACCGTGCATCAACTGGACATACACCACATGAAAGAGGAAATCTCTATGTTTTACAAAATCACCGCGAGAGGGCTCCAAAGTCACGCCGTAGCCTAGCCTAGCAACAAACAGTCAGTATGAAAATGGCGTCCGCACAGCAGAAGGCGTTTTGTGTGTTGCAGTTTTCGAGCTGTAAATCGGTAGTCACAGTGCAGCGTGAGTTTCGTCGACGTTACTGAACAGATCCACCGGGTGCTCAGAGCATCCGTCGGTGGTATCGGTGGTATCGGCAGGTATCGGCACTGTGACTACCGATTTATAGCTCGAAAACTGCAACACACAAAACGCCTTCTGCCTTGCGGACGCCATTTTCACACTGACTGTTTGTTGCTAGGCGGCCACGGCGTGAATTTGGAGCCCTCTCGCGGTGATCTTGTAAACTCGGAGATTTCCTCTTTCATGTGGTGTATGTCCAGTTGATGCACGGTTGATAGGTATGGAAGTATTCTCAGTTGAAATCGGATGAATACATTTAAATAGCCCTGTATTAATGGAATTTCCCACCTCATCACCATCTACCAGCAACCATTAGTCTTCTGTACACAGTACTGTGAATATTCTAAATACAGCAGTGTTTAAGTGATTAGTGATTAACATAAATTTAAATGAATTAAAGTTTTGGGTGCAGGCTTCACACTGCCCAATTACTCTTAATTTTATTTTTGTTTAAAATGTACAGTACCGTATAAAACGTCCACAAAACCATAAGTAAATAAAGCCAACATCCATGCCTAAACCCACCTTAAACTGGTTGCAATGCAACTGGACACTAATTACGTTGGGTTATTCTACAATAATTTAATTGTATTTTAATGATAACATTGCTGTATAATACTGTATACCTATTTTAAATCATTTACTACATACGTAAGATTCAGGGTGCTAAAAATACTTTTGTATTATAGCTATGTATATCAGGTTGCAGAGGGTCAAAGGAAAATTGAGCAAGAATTTTATGAGAAGGGGTAAGGTACTTTGTAACCAGAGTTTTTGTCTATCTGGCAGGAGCTAGAGAAAAAAACTTTTACTGCATCTGAAATAGTGGTACATTAAAATATGTACCATTACTACATAAACCAATACATTTTTTCAACCTGAATAACAGTGACTCTAAAGCTTATATAATTTGGAAAAGTCCAACCCTGTTTAATCATACAAGCTTGCAGCTAACAACTTGTTTATTTTGAAAGGTGCCCATATCTGATCATCTTTACCAAAACATCACCCTTTGGAATTCAAATTATAATCTGTCTACTTAGATCTAATTTTCTCAAACACTGAATGGAGGCTTAATATTTATTTATATGTTTATTTATTTATTTATATAGCACTCGATGAATTAAGCAGTTTGATGCAATGATAATAGTCTACCAGACTTACCAGCAACATATGAGTTGCACACATAAGCAAGATTCTTTATAGACCTCAGTTCTCCATTGTATACCTCCAATTACATTCAAATTATTGAAATTAATTATAACCCTGCATTCCAAAACACCTCTAGTTATTGCTCCATACTCTTTCATCTTTTCAACCCTACTGCCTTTTCTTAATAGGGGCTTTCTTACTGAAATACCCTCACATCCTGATTTCATAACGCTGATGGTTGAACAACGACAATCAGATCAACTACCAGTCTTGCTAATACTTATCCCTCTTCTATTTCATAAAATAATATTTTCAGACATTACTCATCCATGTTAGACCACTTTTTGGATCCTCCAGTTCTAAGATTTTCAATTACCTTTAACACGAGAAAGGCCGAGATTTTCAACTGCCTATAAGGACCGGAAACCGTCAATTGACGCAAGTTGATTTTTTTTTATTTTCACCCTTCCACAGGTTAGAAAACTGCAGTTAGCAGGAATAATATATATTACATAAAAGAAAAAAATGACAATTTATCAGTAATTAATTATTTATTATTAATAAGTATGCATCAGTTTTGTGTTTATAATGCACATGTTCTACACTTTTGGTCGCACACTTGCCACAGACTGGCTTTCTACAAACACTGCACAGATCAACGGTTCTGTTTTTGCATTTCCAAATTTATCATTGACATCATTATAAACATCGGCCCCTAAAACAGCTGGGCCCTGGGGCCTGGCCCCCCTGGCCCCCCTGGACCCCCTGGACCCCCTTAATACACCACTGCTTTTAACAATTTTATTTGCCTTAATCCTGACCTTTATGCCATGTTTGATCGCCATTGAATTTCCAGTTCCCATACCATAAATTTTCAATCCGACAAAATGTTTGAATTTTAAAAAAATGAAGTCTAGCAGGTACTTACCAGTCTGGGAAACTAACTTAAACTATGAAATTCATTTTGCAGTTTATATGAAATTTCCATACTTAAAACTGAGTGAACTGAGTGTTTTGTAAACTTTGCAAGTAGGCACAGATGGAAAGTTTAAGTTGCGTAAAAATTCAGTAGTAGTTCAACATCAGTAGGCTTTAAGGTTAAAACATTAAAATTAAAAATTTTTTGTATAAAGAAGTAAAACCTTCAGCGAAATATTATGCACTACTTGAGTTTCAAGTTGTGATATGTAAAGGATTATCAGTAGGTAGAGAAACATTAAAACTAGAAAGACCACATGCGTCAATTGACGCAATTTTTATTTTTATTTTTTTTGCCTATAAGTCTAACCCTTTCGGCCTTCATACCTCATCTTTCGTGACTTTTAATATTTCAATGGCATCTATATTCATGGTCAATTTCATCTTTTCATCTGATACAGGAAACCTATAAGAGAGACCACTACCCTGAAGGACCAGGTGCGTCAAATGACGCATGTACAATATATGGCTTTATTTTATTTGTTTGTTCACTTCGTCAATATATTCCTGTCTAATAACCATTTCTTTCCCATTTCAGATAAATAAATATATAAATAATAATAAATAATAATATAGATAAATATAAATAAATATATAACGCTATGTCTCGCAAAGGACTCTCTGTAGAGCAGGCATTGGAGCAACTTCGAAATATTTCCTCCGATGCCTCTGATTGTGATGCATCAGACAGTGAGTCAGATGATATAGTGAATGCTGCAGTTCAGGCAGCGGCTGAAACTGAGTCTTCTTCTTCCTCTGAATCTGGCGAGGAGGAGCCTACTGCGCTTTTACCCACTCATGGCAATCATCGTAGACGAGCCCGTGGGCGAGATAGTCGTGGGCAAAGCCGTGGTCTTCGACGAGATGAAGGTCGTGGGACACGTCCTGGACGTAGACAAAGTGATAAAACCGCACAAGGTGGCAGTGGAGCAGATGCAGTGGGTGTTGGAGAATTTATAGGTAAAGATGGATCATCTTGGCGGTGGGCTGCCGCATCGCAGACTGTGCGAGGACGCCTGCAACAGCAAAACATTGTACGGATTTGTTCTGGTCCTACTACATATTCCACAACACGTGTCATCAAGGATAGCTCACTTTCATCGTTCAGAATTCTCTTTGATGAACCAATGATGAGAAACATCCAAAAGTGTACAAATGCTGAAGGCCAACGAGCTACAGGTGATCCCAACTGGTCTGTGACATTAGATGAATTGGATAAGTTCATTGGTCTTGTCATCGCTCGTGGTGTCAATGGTGGACGTAACTTACCCATCAAGAGTATGTGGAATGGCTCCTGGGGATGTCCTATATTCAACAAAACTATGCCACGCAATCGATTCTTGGAAATCATGAAATACCTTCGTTTTGATCTGAAAACTGAGAGGCGGCAAAATCTAGCACAAGATAAGTTTTGGTTGGCATCACAGCTATGGTACCCTTTCAATGACAATTGCCAAAAGGCGTTTACTCCCCATCAATATGTCACGGTAGATGAGCAGTTGTTGCCTTGCAAAGCACGCTGCAAATTTATCCAATACATGGTGAACAAGCCAGACAAGTTTGGCTTGAAGTTTTGGATGGCAGTAGATGTAGAGATTAAGTATTTGTTCAATGGCTTCCCATACCTTGGAAAGGATGATACCAGAAATGCCGATGTTAACGTGGCTACTGATGTAGTATTGAAACTGTTGACTCCAGTGTTCAAGCAAGGTTACAACGTCACCTGTGACAATTACTTCACATCACTGGACCTTGCTATACGACTGGCACAGAAAAAAAGCAGCATAGTTGGTAAAATCCGCCAAAATCGCAGAGAGCTTCCTGAAGAATGCAAGGCAAACAAGCAGCTGCACGAAACTGAAGTGTTCAAATATACAGGACAGACTGCTGTGACCCTCACTTCTTATCAGTGCAAAGCATCCAAGGCTGTGGTTCTTTTGAGTAGTCTCCATCCCGATGTTCAGATACCAACAGAAAACAACCCGAAACAAAAACCGGAGACCATTCTGTTTTGTACCAAAAACAAGGTTGGGTAGGCCTGTTCAAAAATCAACTTTTTCTTATTTTCATAGGTTTCTGTACATTTTCCCATGCATTTTGACCTGAAAAAGCCGAAAATCACAACTATTTTTACCTAGGATGTTGGGAAGCATTGCCGCATGGAGCTTTAAATTTTCTGCCTTGAAATCGGCCAAAGCGCCAATTCCGGGGTCCCTTGAATTATGTTTTGCACTTTAACTTTTGATCTAAATAAGATAGAGCAACAAATTAGGTATCAAATGAAAGAGCATAAAATTAGTAAATAATAATAATAATAATAATAATAATAATAATAATAATAAATAATAATTAATAATAATAATAATAATATTATCTATCATTTTCAGGAAACAACAGAAACTCAATCAGAATCTAGAAAACCATCTACAAGTTACAACTTCACAATGGCATTAAGCAAGGAGCTGAGGGAGCTCCGTGGGCGCACAGTTGATATCTCAGAACCTCCACATACTGTCCACAGGCAGGTGTCAACTGGGCCATCTACCAGATCTCTCACTGAAACTTTCCTGGTTGGATACCCTTCAGCTTTTATCAGTGGTTCCCAGCTTCCCACCAACAGACAGGCGTTCCAGTATTTCCTTAATCTTCAGAATTTACCGGAAAATGCAGGGAGGCCCATGGTTCAAGACCTTGCATATGAAACAGTTGAATCTATCATCCCATTCTGGCAGATGGCTAGGATCAAGACAATGACCAAGTACAACGCAATGAAGCTCTTCATGAAACTACATGAGAAACATCGTGCTCTGGTGAAAAGCAAAGGAAGAGCAAGTAACCCTGGAGGAAAACGAGGAGCATTTGTGCTAGAATTAGACAGCCTGTTCGATATAGGAGCTCCAGATGCAATCCAGGAAATACAGAACAACAGACTGTTATCCAGAGAGAAGAAAGATGAGGATATCAGGTTCTACGAAGACCAAAAGACTGAGAGGAAAGGTCATATGTCTGGTCATGACAAGATTTTTGAGACAAGATCCCTGCAGCAAGCAGCGAGGAATGAAAGACTGCAGCATAGACAAGAACAAGGTAAAACTAATTACTTTGAACGTTACAAAAAGTTTTAAGTTTTACTCCATTGCGATATTTAGCATGTACTTAACAATTACTGTCTTAACATGTACTATTTTACAGCTGCAGCAGAACAAGAGGCAGTTGTTCATGTGGATGACATTACCTGGGGTGACTCAACTGACAACGACGCTAACACAGAGGACATGGATTACCATCAGCCTCGTCCTGGATGTTCTCACCATCAAGACACTGTGACTAGTGTGACTTTGACGTTTCCAAGGAAGGTCATGGAATGTGATGTCATCTGCAATACAGCTGATCGTCTTGGCTTATCAGACAATCAAGTTACTGCCATGGTTTCTGCCACCTTGAAAGCTGGAGGGGCTGATCTGGATAACTTCGTCATCTCAACCTCAACAACACGTCGCAACAGAATGCTGTCCAGGTATAATATCAGCCAGAGTCACATGTCCAAGTTTTGTGAAAACCCCCCACAGTACGCTGCCTTACACTGGGATGGAAAGTTGCTCAAAGATGTCTTGGGCAGTGAACCTGGAAGTACCTCAGAGACTTTAGCTGTGCTAGTGTCTGGTCCACCTTCATACACTGAAGGAAAGTTATTGGGAGTACCTGTCATCGACAATTCTTCTGGCACAGCTCAGGCTGAGGCTTCAATGGATTTACTGGAGACATGGGAACTTACGGATAATGTTACTGCCCTTGTTTTTGACACTACATCCAGTAACAGTGGAGTTCACAGAGGAGCTGCCAAACTGCTAGAGAAAATGCTGAACAAAAAGGTGTTTTATCTGGCCTGTCGACATCACATCCTGGAAATCCTAGTAGGAGCAGTTTGGGAGAAGCTGTTTGGGAAGGTGAAGGGGCCACATAATCCCTGGTTTGAGCATCTGAAGGATGTTTGGACGGACTTGTCCAAGGAAAACCCAAAGATGCTGGCTATCAACAGCAAATGGCTGAAGGAAAAGAAGAAGAACAGTGAAGAAATACTCCAAGACATTCTAACAGCAGAAAGGCTTCCAAGAGCCGACTACAGGGAAATGGCTGAACTGACAGTCATTGTTCTTGGAGGAACGCCTCCTCGAGGTATTCACTGGAGTCGACCAGGCGCCATTCATCAGGCCAGATGGATGGCCAGAAACCTGTACTCCATGAAAATGCTGATGTTTGCAGATCAACTTGAGTACGACGAAGACACTGTATCAAAGCTGGAAAGACTCAACACCTTCCTTGCGCTGTTCTACACTCCTGTATGGATGATGTCAATGTCTGCTGCAGATGCTCCCGTGAATGATCTAAGTCTAATCCAGGACATGTTGAAGTACAAGAAAACTGACCCAGAGCTTGCTGATGCAGTACTTAATAAGATGGAAAACCACAAATGGTACCTGACGCAGGAAGTCGTGCCATTTGCCCTGTTCAGCAGTAGATTGAGTGACACATTGAAGCACGACATTGCTGCCCAGTTACATGCCACTGAGAAGCCAGACAGCTTCAGAACACGAAAGCCTCTATTCCAGAGAGTCACAGCTAAGACCACCCTGGTTGATTCATTGGCCAGAATCACATTTCCTGCTGGACACACTGAACATTGGATCCGAGTGGCTTCTGGAACCTGTCACGTCATGGCCACAGAATGAGGACTACAGAAAAGCGTTGGACTATGTTAAGAATCTGAAAGCGGTGAATGACATTGCTGAACGTGGTGTCAAGATGATGAGCGACTTTGCAAATGTCATAACAACAGATGCCAAGCAAAGGGACTATCTCCTTCAAGCTGTGGAGTTCAACAGACGCCGCTTTGACAGCTTCAAGAAACAAACTCTCAACAACTGACTGTGTAAATGTCATTATGAAATTAATCATCATGTAATGCTTTCACTTCTTGATCGATTAGACTTGTGACAAAATGTTAATCTCAAATTTGTGTCATGAATAAGGCGCCTTGTCTGCCTTGAGTGTGAGAAAACGAATTTTGTGATATTTCTGAAATCTTTGTATGTACCAATGTGCCATTTCTTGTTCCAAGACTATCATAATTGTATAAGTTAGAAAGAGGATTAAAAACACTTTAATTTGGTGCCTATTTTGTTGCTCTATCTTGTTTAGATAAAAAGTTATAGTGCAAAACATGATTCAAGGGACCCCGGAACTGGTGCTTTTGGCCGATTTCAAGGCAGAAAACTTAAAGCTCCATGCGGCAATGCTTCCCAACAACCTAGGTCAAAATGGTTGTGATTTTCGGCCTTTTCAGGTCAAAAAGCATGGGAAAAAGTACAGAAACCTATGAAAATAAGAAAAAGTTGATTTTTGAACAGGGCTAAAGGTGGGGGTTGATGTGATTGATCAAATGTCAAGGTCCTATTCTGTGAAAGCAGCTAGTAGGCGATGGCCAATTCATGTTTTCTATAATGTGCTCGATATGGCCTTGATCAACAGCTAGATCATCTACAAAATGGTGTGTCGCTCCAACATTAGCCGCAGAGAGTACATTCGAAGGGTCAGCGAGGAGCTTACTAACAACTCTCCCCTTGGAATTCCTGAGGCTTTCGCAGTGGTGGATGTAGACGATGAAGCTGAGAATGCTGCTACTCCAGCCAAAGGGCGTCGTACATGCGGATCCACAAAATGCAGAAACAGAACCGTTGATCTGTGCAGTGTCTGTAGAAAACCAGTCTGTGGCAAGTGTGCGACCAAAAACTGTAGAACATGTGCAAAACAACAAAAAATCTGGCTAGTCCATTACCCAAATGATTTTGAGGACAGCTTCCCAGTTGAGTTTCAGCATTTTGTACTGTTTGTCAAACAAAACGCTTTAGCTGACACTCGCCCATTAGGAGTACTACAGGAAATTCACAAATTGAGGGCTGTTTTCCCAAATGCTTTCATTGCTTATCGCATTTATTTGTGTTTGATGATGTCAAATGCAACTGCGGAGCGTTCTTTTTCTCATTTGAGCATGATTAAAAATGTTAAACATCAGATGCTAACCTAAAAGAAATTGCAAAGTCTGTCATTGTTAAGCATGGAAAAGAATATTTTGCAGACTTTAAATACTGAGCTTGTGACTGGAAAATTTAATGATATGAAGCAGCTCAAAACACTTGTATACTGGTGGTGGATGATTTTGTGACCAACTTTGGTAGATTAGTAGTGGACTTGTAGTTGTGTAATTGGTTTGGTGTAATTGTAGCAGCTTCGTGTTTGTGTAAAACTTGCATTATTTGAGTGAGAAATAAATGGTTTTATTAATTTACATGACTCGAAGATTTGTCTTGTTGAGGGACCCCCAAGAATATTTTGGCCCCAGGGCCCAAAAATCCTTAATACAACACTGGTTAAAAGGGTCTGTCAACTACAAAATTATGGACCTAACACCAACTGGTGGGGGTCAAATGACTTTACCATACCTACTTTGCATTACAAACTGAGTACGTACTGTTGTTGGGGGTGTGTTTTAAGAAATAATGGATGTTTTCATTCGTGTAAAAGGGCTTATAAATTGCGTAAATAATGCATATCTATGATATTTCAGCAAGTTTTATTTATGCTGAGTTATCTTTAACCTGAAATGTTGATTTTGTAGACTATTTCATCATTTACTTTGAAAACATCTGATTTTGGTAGTCAGAAGCTAAGTCATCCTACCAAATAGGTTTTAAATATTCATAAGTTCACTAAATCTGCATACCACCTGCTTGGCTGTAAGCTGGTTCAGTTTGGAGTAAGAAGAATGACCTACATAGAGATATTTAGAAAAAAAGAACCAAAGAACATAAGAAATTTGGTAAATATAATAAGCCTTTAGATGATTTCATATATAACACGGTATGTAGAATACCTTGTTAAAAGAGAACTTTATTCATTTTAATAAAATATAGAAATCTTTTATAAATTGTATTGTGAATGAGTAAATACTGAACTGTTTTTAGTGTATACAAGTTGAGACTAGAATTAGATTGTCAACAGAGACTCCCCAGGATTGCTTTATACAAAGCAGTTAATGCTATATATACGCTGTGGTTATTTAGCCATTACTGGCCAGATAGCCTTCCAGGCTATTTGAACAGCACTGGCTAAATAGTCTCCCAGGCTATTTAGCCAGCAGTCCTGGGCACATATAGACTGTTTTAGTGAGCCTTGTATTGTTTTTAGAAATTCGCTATAATCTTCATCTACATTTATGTTAATAATAAAATAATAAATAAAAAAAATTTAATTTTAAATTTGTTAACAATTTGTTTTAGGTTTTGAAGGGCCGTAATAATTGAATGCCCGGTTAGTTAATTGAATGCTCGGTTAGGTTAATTGAATGACGGGTTAGATCAACTGAATGCCCGGTTAGATCAACTGAATGCCAGGTCAGGTCACCTAATTTAACTATTCATTTAATTATTCACTTATGTTTCCTTAGTAAAATGTAAACCAGAGTGATAAATGGAAATAATTATGTCCTAAAGACATTTGGCAATGAGTCAACCAACCAATCAGCGCTCATTCACTCCCAGATTCATTCATAAAACGTTACAACCATTTGTAGTACACACAACACATATATGATAGGTGTTCCTATCTGTTCTCAAGAGTGTCCTACGAATAATGAGCACAACTGTACACTAGATGTTAAGTATCACTCAGGAATAAAGGAAATGGTACACACAGCTCAACTCACACATCCCTACTGCTACTTCATTTAATGAGAGAGAAGTTGGTTATTTTGAGAAGCCTTTTAAATATATAGAAACATATGTACAAGTAAAGTACTCATCTGCCTACACATGTGATTATTAAAGAGTTGTGTTGTAATTTTGATGGTAAAAACGCTGTAATTAAAAGACTAATCAACAATTTGTTGTGCTATTCGAAGTTTTAGTTGAAAGATATAAGTTACCCGTAAAAACTAAATTGTTGCTTATTTAAAATTTAATTAATATATTTTTTACAATCTAATTTATTCGTAATACATATATTAATGCAGAAATTGTTTTTGAAGCAACTAGGCATTAAGCATGATAATTCGCGGAACATGCCAGATCCACTATTTTTTGAATGCGTGGAAAATTGTGTATTTATTTAATTGTTTACAGTGGTATACAAGAAGGGGCATATTATTATTATTATTATTATTATAATAATAATAATAATAATAATAGATAGATAGGTACATATTTTAGGTCCTATAAAACAGTTATAATGATTAATCTCCTAGTTATAAGACTATTTGCTGTTTTAGTCTGATTTTTTGATGAAAAATACAACTTACCCCTAAACACTAAAATGTATCTTATTTTAAAATTTAATTAATATATTTTTATAATCTAATTTTATACATAATATGTATATTAATGGAAAATTTGTTTTTGTTTTAAATTGTATTTAGCATGCTTCAGTTTTGTTTGAAAGAACGGGTAACACGTGAAAACGATACATCATTATACTCATAGGTAAATTTATTTTATTAAGATGGCTTACTGGGGATATTAGATAGAGTCAAGAAAAATCTGTAAGTATGTCGGTGTTGTAATACTGTGTTATTGCTGGTAGCTCTTAAAGTCTATATTTAGACGCTTGACCCGACAACGTGCTGTTGATGGGGGCTCCTAAAGTCTATACTTAGATGCTTGATGTGGTGTTGTTGGTGGTTGTTAAGGTTCATATTGAGGTGGAGCTTTCCTGCGTGGTAAGTAAAATCTATAAGTATGTCGGTGTTGAAACATTGACTCTGGTTGTACGGCTGAAGTGGGTTGGTGATGAGTGAGCTACGCTCCTCTATTCGGATATGGTATTACGGGTAAGCTTGTATGTGAGCGTGCGTTATGCATACTATGCTCCTTCTCCCTACCACGACTTCCCAGCAGACAGCCACCCAGCCGATGAAGCCATTCAAGCCATTTGCTCAATCACCCGGCGGTGCTTAGGGAAACTTACTCTGCGCCAAGGACCCAGCGGACGGATGTTCCTTTCCAGTCATTCCCTTAATAAAGAATTTTGTTTCATTGTCCTTTAAATACAAGCACATACAGTTCATATGTGCACACACACACACACACACATACAGTGTATATATATTCACACAATTTAAATACATACATGCTTACATTTCATATATAAAATGTGTGTTCAAAAAGTTCCCGAACTGATTATGCTGCGCGCGCATCACATGAAGCGCATGCACGTCATGTGATGCATGTTGTAGTGTGACTCAGTCTGTGTCCAAAGACGTTATCGCTTGTTGATATCTTATTTTGTTCTCTCGATATTTACTGTTTTGTGAAGTCATTTTGTATGTTTTGTCGCATTTTGTGCATTTGAATAATGGCTACTGTTGAAGAACAACGTGTGTGCATAAAATTTTGTTAAGCTGGGAAAAACTGGTTCTGAAACCCATGCCATGCTGAACACAGCATTTTGCAATGACGCCTTAAGTCGGACAACCACTTTTGAGTGGCACAAGTGCTTTAAGGAAGGCCAAAGTCGACGGAGGACGATGCAAGGGTGGGACGACCTTCCACTTGAAGAAATGATGACACTGTTGCTTGTGTTTGTGAAATGATTCGAGGGAACCGTAGACTGATAGTCAGGGAAGTCGCAGACGAAATGGACATTTCGATAGGATCATGCCACACGCTACTCAGAGAGAATTTGGGGATGCGTCGTTTGTCAGCCAAATTTGTGCCACGAATCCTGACTGCCGAGCAGAAACATCATTACGTGTGACGAGACGTGGGTGTACGGGTATGACGTTGAATCCAAACAGCAGTCATCGTAATGGAAAAAAAGCACGGCAAGTCCGATCGAATGTGAAGGCAATGCTGGTCGGTTTTTTCGATTATTACGGACTCGTTCATTACGAATTCGTCCCAAGAGGTCAAACAGTTAACCAACAGTTTTATTTGGAAATAGTGAAGCGCGTGTGAGACGCAGTAAGGAGAAAATGGCCTGAAAGATGGAACACAGGAACGTGGATGTTACACCATGACAATGCAAACGCACACACAGCGTTGTCAGTTCAACAGTACCTGGCGAAGCACAACGTCGTAGTCGTTCCCCACCCCTGTATTCCCCAGATCTGTCCCCGGCAGACTTTTTTCTTTTTCCCAAACTTAAATTTGTATTGAAAGGTAGAATATTTTAAAGTGTGGAAGAAATTACTCAAAATGCAACAAACGAACTGAAGGCGGTCAGGAATACGGCCTATCACGAATGCTTTCAAAAGTGGAAACGCCGTTGGGAGCGATGTATAGCTGCACAAGGAGACCACTTTGAAGGGAACAACATCATTTAGGTCGTAAGTGTTACCAGAAAGTTTTTTGTGAGATCAGTCCTGGAACATTTTGAACACACCTCGTATATACATATATATCTTTGTTGGCCTGAGCTGCTAGGTTAAGTTACACCCACCCCGCTTGGAGTGTCTACCCCAGACCCCCATTCCTGCATACACCCCTACCTCTCTCTCCCCTTTTCCTGCATACCCCTCTCACCTCTTGCAGTGATGCATAGCTTTGTCATTGCAACAACCCTTGAACAATCAATATTGATCATATTGCATGTAGTTGCATTGCACTTGCCATTTTTGTTCATATTCTACTACTTTGTACATACTGATACCGACAGTAAGTTTATACAATTCATTTAATTTTAGAATATTTAATTTTCTGAACATCGAAGAAGTATGAGATTGCCTGTTATCATTGTATGAGAGAGTTCGTAACCATTTTTATATTGTCGTGTGGGAATGAAAATACGATGCTCAGATTAAAAATGATCGCGACTTTGGAAAGAAATTAAAGACATTAAAGCATGTATTAACAACGAACCACTTAAGTGCGGTGAAAGTTTATTCTGCAGTCGTACAAATCCTTTTATTTTATATTGTGCTGTAACAGGACCTATGAAAATAAATTACTCTCCTTTCTACTCGTCATATCATTACGTAATGCGCCAGTACAAATTTCTGATAAAATCTCTTATTTACCGACTATTAAATATTTCACAAAACATACAGAGCATTATTTTGGGTTAATAATGGTTGATGTACTTCCACCGACAGATTTAAATGTCCCTATACTGCCTAGTATATTTGATAAAAAATTAATGTTCTTCAATAAATCCTGCGTTGTTGAAAAAAAATCATGAAAAGTTATGCGACCATGAATCGAATTAACGTATGCTTATAGGCGGGATTGATACGAGTGTTGAATTAAAGTTAGCTTTTAAAAATGATGACATTGTTAAAAAATTACACAAAATATGGAAGTTTGAGAAAATTAACGTTCTATTTAAAGAACATCGGGTTTTCCAAATGATACGATCACTCAACAAAAAAGAGAGCGGTATATGAAAAGATGTTCGCGAGAATATGAATATTCAACTTTTGCTGAATGATATAAAAAAGAATAAAGGTGAACGCCTCATCAGCAAGTTATTACTTAATACCTTTTGGGGTAAGTTTGAACAGAACACAATTAAAACAAATTCTTGTTTACAGCTCACATAACAACGTATTGACAAACCAAACGAAGCAATCGATTTATAGATATTTGGAGATACATACTGTATGTACTGAAAGAACTGCATAACGACACAGCGGAGAGCTCTTTTTCTGTAACAAATCTTCCTATTGTATAAATTGCTACTTTATATAGGAGAACTGAACTTTAGAAGTTGGTGAATTTTCTTGGGGACCGACTGTTGTACGAGACTACTAGTTCTTGTCTGTTTACGACCGATTCAAACGAAGTTTCCCACCCTTCGGTAACTATCTCTGAGACCGATCTTACAGACGAAATTTGCGACGCCTGCAGGGAAGATAACTGCAGAATCGAGTTTGTAACATCAGGTGTTAAAACGTAAGATTTAAAAATAATAACACAAAATTATGACAAATATATAGTTAAATTTAAAGGGTTGACTTTCAAACCTTCAACGATCTCGTTAACTTTGATTTATTAAACTTATTAAAGATAATAATCATGCATCAAACGTTCCTCTACTTCAATTTAAAGCAGGATTTTGCATATATATATATATATATATATATATATATATATATACGATACACACAGACCGTGCATGGAACAAGGAACTCTTCTGGGATAATTAAATCCACTATAGTCCGAATAAGTAATGGTAAATGACAAATACCATAGTTTTTCTTTTTCATGATGCAAGCCCGACGTGGGCAACGGGTCTCTCGCAAAGAGGTCCCATAAATATAGCTTCCCTCACCAGCTATCTGCAAAGCAGAGAGGATCCAGCTTTGGGACATGGATCTAGGGTTTAAAGCAGCCTAGCCCCACTACATTTAAACCCTAGATCCATGTCCCAAAGCTGGATCCTGTCTGCTTTGCAGATAGCTGGTGAGGGAAGCTATATTTATGGGACCTCTTTGCGAGAGACCCGTTGCCCACGTCGGGCTTGCATCATGAAAAAGAAAAACTATGGTATTTGTCATTTACCATTACTTATTCGGACTATAGTGGATTTAATTATCCCAGAAGAGTTCCTTGCTCCATGCACGGTCTGTGTGTATCATAAAAAACTCAGGGAACCATTCTGAGTTCATTCCATATATATATATATATATATATATATATATGTTCAGGGATGGGAAACTGAATCGAACTGGAATTGATAAACTGATAAAACCGATATTATTTTAGGAACTGGAATCGATAAACTGTTAAAACGATATTATTTTATGAAATGAAATCGAAAAAAAAACTGAAAAAATTCTGACAACTAAAATCGAAATTCGAACTGAAATTGAAAAATAATCAAAAACTGAAATCTGAATTTGAATAGGTTAAAAATAACAGTTTTGCGTTTCAGTTTTGAGGAGAATTTGGATTGCAAAAAAATATAAATAACGTGAATTATTTTCCTTTTTTTGGGACTTAACATTTGTATGGATTTAAAATATCCATTTATCCTTTAATTCGATGTGGAACGGCTTTTTTCTCTTTTCAAATTGATTTTAAGTCCTCAAAGAAACAATTTGTTGCCCGAAAACATTGACAATATTTTAATTGTTCGCTCTAATTTTAACATTTGAGTTTACAAGGTATTTGTATTTTGTATATAATAAACAGAGGTGCATTTAATTGTTTTATTCCCCTTTTTAATACTATTATTTATATATTTTATACATGTCGTGTGCTTTAAAATTTAAAAAGTGTACGAATTAATAAAACATTTCGAATTGGAAGTTTTTTGTTAAATAAAACTTTATGTAAAGGAAATGAACCGAGTAAGTAAAAAAAAAGATGAGTGTTTCGTGCTGATTTAATTTATATGTTTAATCATACAAAAGTAGATAGTTACTAAAGCAAATTCTGTCTTTGAAAAACAGAAATCGAATGCAAATACAAATATAAAATTAAATCTGAATTTGTCAATAGGGTACCCCCAAAAAATAATATAAATAGTCCAAAGAAATTTTTAAAGAAATCTGAAAAAAAAAGAATCGAAATTTAAATTGAATCGAACCGAAAAATATAAAACTTGAATCGAAAAATAAACTCAGGTCGAAAAAACTTAAAAACAGAAATCGAAACTGAAATCGAAAACTGGATTTAAAAATTTATTAGTTCCCCATCCCTGATTATATATATATATATATATATATATATACACACATATATATATATATATATATATATATATATATATATACAGTCGATTCCGCTTAATTGGGACACAATGGGACTCGTGTGTTTTTTCCCAATAAAGCGGCTGGCCCATTTAAGCGATCCTGTCTTCTATTGGATAAAGTTGCTCGCAAAAAAATAAAACTATAAAAGATAAAAATTTATTTAATAAATAGCTCTGTTTTATCAAGACATCGTATGTATATACATACAGTGTTACAAAAGACCATAAAAATGAATCGCGTACATACTATTTATTACGAGAAAAATTTATATGAAGTGGATTGTTTCAAAGACTTTACTGATTGTGAACAAACAAAATCACTGCATGCATCTGAAGCAGATTGAGGACACCCTGTCATGCCTTCTTGCATGAAATACTTTTGTAAGGTACTAATGCGCGCTTTAGTCTCTGTATGCGTTATTTTTCGAGGTTCAAGTTCGTCGCCATCGTAGCTGTCTGGATCTGAAGCTCTTTGAAGATGCTTTGCTGCTACTTGCTCTATAATGTTCTCGTCACAATCGTCATAATCGTCCCTTGCGTCAAAAACTTCTTGATTAATAACACCTGATAATGTAGTCACAGTTTCTTCATTGTCTGTTGACTCTGCTGCTAAATTGGACTTTGTGAAACCACAATGACGAAAGCAGTTTTGAAATAGTTGGGGGTTTAATCCTTGCCAGCTGCGACTGATAAACCGTATAGCCTGAAATAGCTTATTTTTGCACTCACTTCTTTAGCTGTTGATGTTCTGGTCAGGAGATTTGCTTCAAATGATTCCAGAATGCACGCAACCAACTCTTTCCTATAGGCTGCTTTCAAATTCTTGATTATTCCCTAATCCATTGGTTGAATCAGTGACGTTGTGTTAGCCGGCAAAAATTCCAACCTGATGCTCTTCAGACAATCAGTGACGTTGTGTTAGCCGGCAAGAATTCCAACCTGATGCCCTTCAGACAATCTAGACATGGATGAGCCGGACAGTTGTCCACAAACAGTAAAACATTTCGTATCCCACACCTTTAGCTATTCTGTAAACAAGGATTCGGTCACCCAAGCATTTTTGTGAGCACGATAAGTGACTGGCAAGCTTTCCATATTTAAACCTTTGAAGCACCGTGGATTCAGACTCTTCCCAATCACGAGAAGTTTTAGCTTGTCAGTTCCTGACATGTCAGCACAGCACAGTCACACGATTCACAGCCTTTTTATAGCCAGAAATCTCTTCGAGTTTGTAGCACAGCGAACTATCAGTTGTGGCTCGATAAAAAAAGACCAGTTTCATGTGTGTGTAGCGTCACAATTGACGTCACAATGTGGACCATAAAAGCGGCTTGACTGTCCCTAATAAGCGGATTTAAATGGATTCCCAATTAACTGGAATCGACTGTATATATATATATATATATATATATATTAGTGGTGAACCGGATATCCGCATCCGCATCATTTTTAACACCCACATCCGCACTTCTGATTGTGGATGTTATGCGGATATTACCTCTAATAAATTATGCAATTTACAATTATAAGCTGCTTTATAAGAGCTTATATAAGCAGCGCCCAGTCATGCACATTTCATGTAAAGTATTAATTATTAATGAACAAACAAATATATAAACCTCAAATATAAATACGTGGTAACAGAAAATTGAATGAAACATGTTTCATTGAATTTTCTGTGGCTGAAACTCTTGAGAAAGTTATTATTTTTATCATAATGAAAACATTAATATTAATTTTAATTCTTATGCATTGCCTGCCATAATAGTAATATCACGAAATTTGAAAAATTATGTCATATATTCATAATTCTATATTATATTGATAGATTAACTAAGTATCCGCACCCGCATCCGCATCAGCGGATATTGAAATTAAAGATCCGCATCCATCCGCATCCGCGGATATTGAAATTAAAGATCCGCATCCGCAGATGTTGAAAAACTGACATCCGGTCCACCACTAATATATATATATATATATATATATATATATATATCTTGACAACGGTTTGTTCTTGGGAAACAGCAACTTAGAGAGGAATAGGAGGAAAAGAAGGTGGTTCATGTTTATTAATTAGATGTTTCGGAAATTCAATTTCCATCATCACTGAAACATTCAAGAAATGAAGGTCGCAGTTGGCTTTCATCCATTTTCGGTAACTTTTTTTTGAGTCTGTACCTCTTCAACGTGACTCGGTTGTATCCTTCTATAATAACTTGATTGACGGGTTTGTTCTTGGGGAACTGCAGCTTAGTGAGGAATAGGAGGACAAGAAGGTGGTACATATTTATTAATCAGACGTTTCTGAAATTCAATTTCCATCATCAGTGAAACATTCAAGAAATGAAGGTTTCAATCAAGGTCTTCAATCAAGTTATTATAGAGAGATACGACCGAGTCATGTTGAAGAGGTACAAAGACTCAAAAAACAGTTACGGGAAATGGACGAAAGCCAACTGCGACCTTCATTTCTTGGATGTTTCACTGATGATGGAAACTGAATTTCCGAAACGTCTGAATAATAACATGTACCACCTTCTCGTCCACCTATTCCTCACCATATATATATATATATATATATATATATGTGACCTTACGACAAGCACACCCAGGAGAGTACTACTTCGAAAAAAATTACATTAGAAGAAATGCCAAATAACAAAAATTCTCGGAAATTATATTCAGGACTTAATTCCTTAATACTAAGTGACACTACCAGATGTATTAAAATTTTGCAAAGATAACTTAAACAGTTTTATTTAAATTGTATGAGCAGCATACTTAACCCATAAAAGAGGCCTTAAAGAAATTAGGGAAAGAAAATTAAAAACTTGTATTTAAATCTACTTTTCAAGTCAAAGTTATTATAAAGTTTCGCGAAATGTTTTCAAATTCCCTTGAATTAGTTAAACATTAAAGCTGTATTTAAATAAATCTAATGTCGACAGAGGAATATAAAAAAAATATTGGCTAAAATCAAAGTTCCTATTAAGAATTTAGATGATAGAGACAAACTTGTTACACTATTAGATGAGGTTGCATTTAAAGAAAAATTGCTATATAATAGTAGGAAAAGTACTGTAAATGATCTTGAAGTTTTTGGAGATAATAAAACCTTTGTCCCAGCTAATAATGTTCTTGTGTATATAATTCGCAGTATCACGTGTAACTGGAGACAGCTAGTTGGCCACATTCTTTCCTCATCATGCTGTAAAATTGGCATTGCTGTCGGGTGTATCAGGTCTGATCAAGCATCAAATTTTCATAGTTTATTTAAATCTTTAGTAGTTTCAATTCAAACATCCTTCTTACAGCATGATGGTTTGAAAATTTTAATCATTCCTGATGTACCCCCATCTTCTTAAAAGCACTGGTAACATGATTTATTCTAAGACTTTGTCTATACCCAAGGGTTTGATTAATTGGAAGGTAATTCAAGACCTATACAAACTAAAGAGCTCAAATAATGCTTCTTACCTCTCTAAAATTATTGATAATCATGCTTTCCTACCATCTGTTGGGGAAAGATAAAAGTTAAATGGTGTAGTGAGGTCTTGAGTTATTCCGTGTAAGTAGTATGACCGAAAATGGTAGGGTGCAAATTGCAATGCAATGTTGATCAAATGTTGCAAGGTGCCAAACCCTCTTCCCCCAAGGTGCCAAACCCCTTTCCCCCAAATTTCCAAACCCTATTTGCACACCAAGGTGTCAATCCCCACCCCCACGGTGCAAAAAAGGGGGAAGCAGGAGGAATCGCCCAAGCTGCCACAAGGTAGGGGGAATCCCACCCAAACCTAACCTAATAGAGAGGAGAGAGGGCATCCTTCGCTTGAACAGCACAGACGCATAATAAAGCTCTTGGCCTCAGTTGGCTTAAGCAGCCTTAGAATGTCGCCACAGTATAAATGTCCGTAACACGGAATAAATAAAGACTTTTAAGAGCTCTTCCCATCAACAACACGTAACCGAGATGAGAGATACACCAATCGTCAAACTATAGACTTTATGACCTCCAATGTAGACATTAGGTGCTCACCCATCAGTAGCGCGAGGCCGAGATGGGGCTACAGCCAAACGTCTAGACCTTAAGACCTCTCAGCAGTAACACAGTATTACACAGCCGCCTTACTACGGCATTACTTACCAACACTTGATCGACCAAAGCTGCCTTACCTACGGCTTTTACTTACCACCTCCTGATAGACCTACAAAGTCTCTAAATACGACATAAATAATAGACAGAGCTATTAAGCATAAAAAAATACGTTTATGAGACCCGGGGTAAAACGACAAAGTCTCAAAAAGAGGACAACGCCAATAGTTTTATCATATTGAGCTTCTCATTGTAGAAAACCATCACGACGCCAAGTTCATGTTTGGTGGGAAATCTTTTTAAGAAAAATCGAATATGATAAACCAAATTTAATACAAAAACAAATTTTCACCTTAATATACAAATTTATCCTTAAACTATAACATAAAAATCATTAATATAATTTTTAAAACAAAACAGAAATTAAATTAGGGGCTAACTATTTAATTTTTAGCATTTTACAATTCAATAAAGGGAATTATTTAAACCAACGAGTTATTTGAAACAAATTCCGCCTTAATATACAAATTTATCTTTAAGATACAAATATATCTTTAAATCTTATTATAATCGATATTCATTAAAATTTATATTAAAACGAATTTAATTTAGGACTAACTTATTAATTTTTCGTCTTTTACAATTCAATAAAGGGAATTATTCAAACCAACAAGTTATTTAAAACAAATTCCGTCTTAATATACAAATTTATCTTTAAGATACCAATATATCTTTAAACCTTATTACAAAAAATATTAATATAGCTTAAAATTAAAACTAGAATTTAATTTAGGGCTAACTTATTCATTTTTTCATATTTTATCCCCATCATGTTTAAAGATTAGATGCAGATTGCGCTATTTAATTAATTTCTATATATTTAAAGGAGAGATGTTCTCTGTAATCAAAACAGTAATTTGTTGAAGCATGCCATTAAAATATTTTCTACCGTAATTTTACGACATAGTGATTAGTTGGCAGTATATATACAGGGTGTCCCAAATAAAACTATATACTCTTTATAGCATCATATATTTTATAATTAAAAAAAAACCAAACAATATATTGTTATAGCAATTGCCAATGAAAGGTAAATTAGTAATCTAAGTGATCAAAATGTTATAGCGAGTTGTTTGCATATAAAATTTAATTAACTACGCCAAGTGCTAAAAATGTTCTCCGGCGGCATGAATGCACTTTTGAATGCGTCGACTAACTGATTCGCAGACATGGACTAATGTGGATGCTGTGATGGTCCCGCACTTTTCCCTAATTGCATCCTTAAGGTGTTCGAGTGTTGCAGGTCTTGTACCATAAACTGCATCCTTCAGGTAGCCAGCCCCACAAGTAAAAATCAAGTGGAGTCAAGTCCGGTGAACGTGGAGGATACTCAACGCTTCCTCTTCGTCCTATCCAACGGTTAGGCAACGTTTCATCGAGGTACCTTCTGACATCACAATGATAATGAGGGGGGGCTCCATCTTGTTGAAAGTAAAAGTCGTCGTTTCCAAACAACTTCCGAACTGCAGGTATAATTTCTGTCCGCAGCATGTCGAGATATGCGACACCGGTAACTGTCCCATTAAAGAAAAATGGTTCAACCAAACCCCTGGATGATAAACCACACCATGCTGTTAATCCTGGTAAATTAATATGTTTATCCACATAAACGTGTGGATTATCAAGTGACCAGTACCTGCAGTTGTGTCGATTTACTGTGCCATTCAGCTTGAAGGTAGCTTGATCAGACCACACGATTTTGTTGTATTGAAAGTGCATTCATGTTGCTGGAGAACATTTTGAGCACTTGGCGTAGTTGATTAAATTTTATAAGCAAACAACTCGCTATAACATTTTGATCACTTAGATTACTAATTTACCTTTCATTGGCAATTGCTATAACAATATATTGTTTGGTTTTTTAAATTATAAAATAAGCACACCGGACAAAAAATTAGTCACCCCTCTCAGAATGTACCTAATAACGTGTGACGGCGCCTCTGGCCTTGATAACCGCACGAATCCGGCGAGGCAGAGACTCTACGAGGTTGTGCATGTACTGAACATCGATTTGCTGCCACTCGTTCATCAGCCGGTCCCGAAGTTCCGCCAGAGTCCGTGGGTGTCTATTCCTGCGCTTCACTTTCTGTTTCCAGCCTGAACAACACCTTCGACGCATTCAGGATTAAAGGCTTCATTGGACCTGCGATGTACTCGTCGCCTCCCATCATTGGAGAACAAACAAAAACGGGACTCATCGGACCAAATTACACGTTTCCAATCTGCCGCAGTCCAGTTTTTGTGCCTCTGAGCCCATTTATAACGTGCCAATTTGTGACTTGCTGTTAACAGCGGCCTCTTCCGTGGTACCCTGCTCCAGATGTCCATCGCATGCAGTTCTCGTCGCAATGTCCGTTCGGAAATTGGTCGCTGGAGAACCTCATTGGTTTCTTGGAGCAATTGTTCTCTGGTTTGAAAACGATTTGCAGTTACTAGACGAGAAACATGGCGGCGGCCCCTATTGTCGAGAATTGTTTTCCGGCCACAGTTACGCCGTCGATTGTCAGTTGATTGCGAACTACACCACTCTTTGTAAACTCGCTGGACAGTACGCGTTGACACACCAACAAATTGGGCTACCTCAGACATTTTGTGTCCGTGGGCTCTGCCAAACACGATGGCTCCTTTTTGCCACTGAGTAACGTCTGCCTCACGACCCATTTTGCAGACTATATCCAACACACACTTTGTTCTTCACCACCTCACGAAACAGATCTGATCCTGTGTGCTACGTCACCGCTACTTGTCACTTACCAATGCTACATGAGCGCCCTCTGTGTGACCTTGAACTTCCTACTATCGGTGCTATTAGGGGTGACTAATTTTTTGTCCGGTGTGCTTATATGATGCTATAAAGAGTATATAGTTTTTTTTGGGACACCCTATATACATATATATATATATATCGAGGCAGCCCACAATATTAGTTGCCAGATTGTACTGTACAATGAATTAAGTAACAGTCATTTGCACATTTTTAGAAGATTAATTCGAATTATTGCAGTACCAGGCTTATTTCATTTACATTAAATTCTCCCCAAACTCTAAAATTCATCATTTTTAAACTAAAACAATTATAATAGTTAGAGTTGCCAGTGAAGTCATTATACCAATATCATTTCTCTAAACGTATTTCATCTTTTTTTCCATACAAATCTGGCCCATTCAGCTACCGCCAAAGTTGCCAAAAGTTGCCAGTACCCATTTACAACTCAATTTAAGCGACGAGAATAATCAGCAGCTCATAAAACTAGGTCGTTTTTCAAGATTCGAGCATAGAATATTATTTAATTTGTATATATCTAATACCGAGATCATCTCCTCTGTGGACTTTAATAAAAATAAAATTACATTTCAGAAGGTGATATTAGGATTGAAAAGAAAGGTGGGGCCATGTACCTAAACGCCTTAAGAAAATAATAAATTGGGGCTACACAAGTCACAAACTATAACATCATTGTACAAATTAACGAATTCATCCTCTCTAAGGATGTACACTTTCTAAAACTTACAGATTTTCCTTCACAAGCCAACTAATTGACACACAACAACCACTATCAAAGCACCCTACATAATGTAAGTTCAGAATATACACTAAATGTTTCTCCATACACCTCATAGCTACCACATTCATTATTTATATGTTATTAAACCATAAATAGCAAGATTTACTTATATATTAATAATAATAATAATAGCATTAATAAATAATAATAGGAGATATAGAGAGATAGAGAGACCTACAGAATCATTGTTGTATTGTCTGTATGCGATTGCTCACCTATAGTTTACTAAGCTATACTTTTCACCAGCAGGATTTCGTAGGAAATGCAAATGAAATTTGATCGAAATTCTTATATTTTGGAATATTTAATTATATATATATATATTATATATATATACTGCATGTTATGAGGTATATATGCAGTATACTTAAATAAATATACAGTACATATATATATATATATATATATATATAAAATACAGTGTACCCAAATTAAAAAAGAGACTATTCATTACTGAAGGAAAATAACATGGTTTCTATGGTAACGACTTTTAAACAGCGTCCAAAGAGCCCCAGGACTTTCACAGTTGCAAAGAAGACTGGCTCAGGACGGTGCCAGATGAGTCGGCTGTACCTGGCTATGAGTGCCAGAGCGTGCAAGAGAGCAAATCGCTCATTCACCCTAGAGATAAAGCCCCGCAGCAGTGTCATTGTATGAGGAAAGACCAAGGAGCTGCTACGCACGGAGCTGCTACGGAGTGCGAGGTGTATATATAGAGTATTATACATGTTACTTTATGCGAGTTCGAACGGCACTTCAGGTCGAGATGCTGACGACTCCTCTGCACCACCCGCCTCGTATGTAGGAGAATTACGACTTCTGACTGATCGACGACCCTCGTGTACTGGTTAGTATGTCCGACCGGCAATTGGATGATCCCGGGTTCGAGTCCTTGGAGGTGCCTCATTTTTCATTTGTTCGTTCTTTCTCCTCTTCTTGTGCAGACACTCTTCTACATAAGCGTCGTTCTTTACATTAATTATACTGCGTGTTGTTTGCAGTTAAAATGTATATATGTACGGCACGAGAAGATGCCCCCTCAGTGCATTCGATTCCGCTCGTATGTAAGAGAATTACGACTTCTGACTGATCGAGGACCTTGGTGTAGTGATTAGCATGTCCGACCGGCAATTGGATAATCCCGGGTTCGATTCTTGGGAGGTACCTCATTTTCATTTGTTCGTTCTTTCTCCTCTTCTTGTGCGGACGCTCCTCTACACAAGCGTCGTTCTTTACATACATATATATATATATATATATACACACATAATTGTAGGATTTCTTTTCAGATAGAATCGAATTCAACGTTCAGGGCTTGTTTGCTTTAAGAATTCGTAAGATTAGGAGTTCTATGATTTTAAAGAGGTGTAGGAAAATTAGGGCTGGAATTTTTTATTTATGTATCGATCTAGGGTCTATTTTTTTTTAATAATCTCCTTATTCGTCATCATTATTAACCAACCCATGCAGACACATTTCCATGCTGCCCACCCCCATATTCCGTATGAAAACTAGGGAGCCTACTAAAATTCCGCCAAAGTCGTCCCTCTATGAGCCCTAGAATTACACATAATGTTATTAGGCCTTGATAGGGCAGGTAATAGGGTAATCCTGCTGTTAGGCCTAACTTAGGCTAGGAAAATATTAGACATAGCCTGGTGTTATGAACTATAAGTATTTAAGTCCACTCTTACAGTTTTGCTTTCATTATTTTCACTCCTAATTTTCTTATTCATAATTATGGCTGAGTCTGATAGGCCTACAATTAACTTGGATAAGCGAACGTCCCTTAAAAGAAAAAGGGGGTCAGGAGGAAATCAGTACCTTTAGCTTGATTGGGAGTAAATTTATCTAACAGGCCTCACTGCTACAATTGATTAATCCTCCTTTAAACTTCAGACTTTTTAAATCACAAAGCAAAATAATTTAACCAAATACATATATCTTTGAGGTCTCCCAAGCAATTGCCCTTTATTCAAATTAAATGGTTAACTAAACCATGTCTCATCCAGAAGGCTGTGACCATGGCAAGCTTGCTGAAGTCAGAATTATCTTTATAATTTGTGATTTGCTCAACCTTCTCATTTGAAAAGGTTAAATTTAATCTGATGTTAACTTGTTCCACATGCCGTGGGCATGTATCACAGAACCATTTAGACACCGTGAACCAAGCTTTGTTTGACCTCAACAATTTGTGGGATAATTCTCTGGAGAGAAAGTCTGCTGGAATTTGTTTTTATTATTGGAGCATAGTGAAAATTGAATGATTTGTAGGTTCTCGAAAGGTTTTTGAGGTCCCTAGGCACTCTGCATTTGAAATATTGGAGGTCATAGACAGGGGAGAGATGGAATGAGGGAGAAAGTTCCAGACCTGTCCGTTAGAGTAGATGAACTGAGGGCACATATAGAAATAGTAACAAGCTGATTAATGAATGTTTTAAGTTAATGAAAAGTAGCTACTATAAATAGACGAACCTAATAGGCTATCTAACATTAATATTTCAACACATTTTTCCACATAACTAGTGGAGGGCTAAAGGATGGGTATAAAAAAATGATAACTAAGCCATACTTGACTCAGACATATGACATGCTAGCAACTGTAGTACATCAAGCATTATTTTTGAAAATAATAACAATAAACAGCCATATGTCCTCTACACTTTAAAATCAGACATATGACATGCTAGCAACTGTAGTACATCAAGCATTATTTTTGAAAATAATAACAAGAAACAGCCATATGTCCTCTACACTTTAAAATTAAATAAGAAAACTGCAATAATACCTATATAGAACCTTATTCACTGTAGAAAATTATAAAAAATTTAACTTCTTCATATAACAATAGTACCATCAGTTAATAAACCAAATGAAATTGGGAGAATCTGGTGCTTTGACCATTACATAACATTCTAATTCTAGTTTACTACAGTGAGAACAGAAGCCACAAATATAATACGTGGATGTGTATGGAAAAGCTTCTCTTATATATATATATATATATATATATATATATATATATATGAGTTGTATGTATGTGAACTCCATGGATAACCTAAATAATATATATATATATATATATATATATATATATATATATATATATATATATATATATATATACATATATACACCGTCTGCCAAAAAAACGGGTTCACTATAAAAATAGCCATGAAATCAACATTTATTAACCAAATATAATGAAACTCAAACAGAGCAAAACTATGTAAACTGTATATATGTACACCAATTTTCAGTTTATTATATTCAAAATTAATGATTTAATGTGGATTGTTTATGTTCAACAAATTTTATTGGTGAACATCTCTCCAGTTTTGAATTCTGGGAGTCCACAAAGGCGGTAAAACTTTGGTAATAAAATTGTTCTCATTTTACTTATAAAATACATCATAAGATTTATAAAATATAGGAAATGCCTCCATTAAAAAAACATGACAATAAAAAAGATTTTGAATTTCGAAACAGAACTTAAAATTGATGTGGATTTCTGTGAAGAAAATGCCCCTTTTATAGACGGGTCGTAATTGTGAACACCCACAATACCTGAATCGCGAGTTTCCTATTGGCTATCGGTGAAATTTGGGTGACACATAACGTGTGGGTGATGCCATCCACCAACCAGAGGTCCTGGGGCTCCGCCTACAGGTTTGTGATTGGCTATCCCGTGAAATCTGGAGCGTGTCAAATATATTTTGCCCGTGGAAAAATAAAAACTTATAAAAAAGGTATGTAACTACTTGTGTACAAAATTTCTGGAACTTACAAAGAAACTTGGAAAGAAAAATAAAAGGTGGAACAAAATACATTGAGTGGCCCTCGTACATGGGAACTTTCCTGTCTTCTAGTTTTTTAAACAAAATATTGTGGTTCACTCTATCATATTCCTTACTTATATCTAGGAAATAGCTATAAATAGTTGAATTACTGCCAGTGTATTTAAATATAATTTCCTTCAATACACAGATCACTAGAGTGGGACCTTTTAAAACGAAACTGATTAGGCGATGTCCATAAGTTATCCTTTAATCGATGTAACAAGAGTTTCTCGAGTAGTTTCGAGAAGTAGGAGTCGACAGCAATATGCCTGTAATTATTGCTGGCTAGAATGTCTCCATACTTATTTTTCACAAGGGCAAGATACATACCCACATGAACTTTGCAGAGATATAACTATGAGCAAGCATTGGCATACTTCAAGTGCTCGTTCGATAAGTCATCTACCCCTGACACAGAATCACTCTTTAACTCTTTAATTAACCTCTTTACTTCAGGAACTGATCTCAAAGTATTTTCCCTAGTCCCTCCCACAAAGATTATCCCTACTCACACTATTAAGAATGTTTGAGTAGTGGTTTTTGCCACAGCCTTGTAATTTCATTCTCCCTCGACACCCCATCAATTCCAGAATTTGTTATTATCATTATTTAAATGAGCTACACAGGTTTCTGCGCTCGAATAGAATGTTCTTCCTGTTTACATCGCCTTTTGGCTGCCTTATACTGACCCCTACTTCTGCACATATTCATGTATACTTGGGTGGAGCGAAAATGGCCGTTTTTTTCAACTTTTTCTTAAAAACCAAATGGGCAGTGTGGAAAATGTGCCAAATGGTCTTAAATGAAGGCATGCAAAGTTTGAAACCATTTGGACAAGTCTTTTAGATGCCCCCAGGCCAGAGAATTTATGGTTTTTTGGAAAAAAATTAGGTGATTTCAATATTTTTTCATTTTTTAAGAAACCCATCCCTTCTTTGCGGTGGCTTTTATTAGGTGTATCATAAGTCCAATCATCAAATAAAATTTACAGAATGAACAATTTTAATTATCTTGAAGTGCCCCCCCCCCACACAGCTCTTTGTTTATTCTGACTTATATAGTATATAAGGTCAGAATAACCCAGAACTCACCACGAGGAGGTGGCTGTATATCGAGTTCCACCCGTGCCCAGCCCAACCACCCAACCTAGCAAGACACTTCTAATCAGTCATCAACATTGCTAATAAGATGTCAACGAGTTCTGCTATTATATCTTATAACGGATACTGAGACTTGGTGTCAAATTTAGGTATTAGTTTCCTTGAGGCAAGTCTGGCCCCTATGAACCCATCTCTAGATTTCACTCCACAAACAGAAGATGATGCCTCAGTTACCAATTTAATTACTCTTTCCACTGCTTGTGTGTGGCAGGGATACTTCTTGATTTCAAGCTTGCCTCGTTCAGTTAATTGTTTTTCTATTTCATTGTCTGTTAGGCTCATTGTCAAAGGAGGTTCAGTTACTTCAGTTCTTTGCCAATTGATCATCTCGGTGTAATCATTGCAGTCAAAATTCAGTTCGGGAATTTTAAATTGACGAATTTCGCTTTTCTTTTCCTCCCTGGCTTTCTTGATTCTCCGCCATCCAAGCTCTCTTACATATTCCCGTTCATCTTGCAGCATTGATAGAAGGATGTTTTCAGGATGAGCGAAATATGCGTTTCTTTGAATAACTGAACGAATTATATTCACAGTTTCTTTTTTGAGTTTTTGATAGTTGTATGGTTTTGCAAACATTCCTAGCGCCACAGACGACAGATGAATTTGATTTTATCTGAAACCACATCGGTGCGTACACTTTCATTATGAATTCAACAATGGCAGTTAGATTCTCTGTTGGATCTTCTGTTGATATATATATAAACGGAGTGTTCGATTTGCTGTTGTTAACCATCGAGAGTGGGACATCTTTCCTGGGTTACGGGGAAGCAAATCTTCAGGAACATTTCCCGTCGAAATAGTAGCTTCATGAATATCATATAGATATTTTTGATCAGAACTTAATACCTCTGAGTCGACTGACTGTACTGTATATCTGAATCAAATGGTAAGAATTCTTTCAAAGGGATCTTGTGACAGTCTTGAAGTTGTTTGCCAATTACACCTGTAAAGCCGCGCGGACCCGTTGTTTTTCCATCCAGATGTTGAATTAAATGACGCAATGCGAGCTCATTTCCATGTAGTTGCCAAACAAACCATTGTAAAGGTTTTCCAAGTTTTCTTTCAAGTAATGTGCAAACACCGCCCTTGGTGCCTGTGTTGACGGCTGTTCCATCGCGTCCAACTAAGGTAACATTTTCAGTCGATATTTTTTTCTCGTCTAGGAACATCAAAATACCTGTAGCTATGTTTTGTGCTGATCCTGTTGTTGGTGAGAAATGGGCAAGAAATTTTGATTCAGGTTTGGCAATAACAGCAATATGTTCTTCAAGAATATTTTTGCGGTAGAATTTGCAACTTTTCTTTTCCGATATAATTGTTGTATCTTTGCGACCATCAAAATAGGTACTTTCGATGGCGGTTTCACTTTCTGTTGCTGCCTCTTTTTGTAGTATTTCTCTTTTGCGTTTCCTCTCCCGTCGTATTTTGCTGCGATCTATGACTTTGGATGAATTTTCTTCAGAAATGATGCGAATATCTTGCAAGACGGAGGTTGATATCAAGGCAGCTGCGCAGTCAGACACTCCTGTTCTATCGCACGCCAGAGCTAAGGCAGGTAAAAACCGATTTCTGTTCCGTAAGTTTCTTCTCCTTTTTCTGCCTTTTTTGGGGAGGAATATAATTATCACATTCATCAGAGGACGTCTCAGTACCTGAGACCGACGTTTCTTCTGATAAATCAACTGCCTCTGATGTACCTTCTGCTAGGCTTCTCATGCTGCAGGATTTTCTAATTGCCGTTTTTTTTAGCCTTCGTGTTGTTTCAATATCTGCTACTCCGATGAACATTTCTCGCTCTGTTCGTTGATCCATCAAGAAATTCCGTTCTAAAACAGGGACTTTGGAAGCCTTCGTACAAGAGCATCTTTCAAAACACTTGCACTTGCATGCAGCAATGTCAAATAATTTCTTAGCTTAATTTTTTTATTTATTTATTTTCTCTTTATAACTTTCATTTTCCCGCCGCCCCTTGAATCCTTTTAATATCGTTCGATACTTCTTGTGGTGTACTTTTAACATATCCAAAATACGTTTCTCTGATAGCACTGGGATAGATGCTTTGGAGTAAATATCGATTATTTTCTCTGTAAGATTCTTCGCAATGACGTCTACAGAAGGATCTTTATTTGACGTTTGCTTTAGTCGATACCTTTCCCAGAGAAAACACTTCATCACGTCTTCATAAGTTGGAAGTTGACTCTCATTTAAGTCGTTACCAGTGCCGAAAATGTGACACAAGTTTGCTTGCATCGTACGCGAGGTAGATGGTCTACTTGAGTCCTGCATCTTGAAAGAACAACGAATAGCACGTCTTCTGTCACTGCCAGGCTAACACTGACCTGTCAGGCTGAGTCAGTGAGAGAGTGAGTCCGTGAGAGAGAGAGTGGTGATGTTGATGTATCTATCTATATCTGATGTATCTATCATTACCGCTAAATAACTACTGAAATATATTGACTTGTACAAATGCTTCAATATATATATAATAAATGACATAACTTATTTTAGCATACTTTACCGTCTCGGGGGCACCTGAAAATGAACTCCGATTGCAATGGTGTTTTACAGTGACTAATTTTACACCAAATGGCACCTTTTCCCGACTACCCAAGTTCGATTTTTGAAAAAAGTGTATTTCACTCCACCCTAATGTATACTGGTCCTAATTTGGGTTTACCATGAAAGCATTACACATCGTACGCGTCTTTCAATTCCCTCTTCAAGGAGCCAATAAAATCATTCCATGTAGCAATAATAATAATCTTAGTATGATCGTTGGAAGATCTAATCAGGGGTCTAAATTATTATAATACCTATCCATGAGTTTTCGGTGAGAATCATTTGAGCAAGGATTACTACAGGCAAGATGCAAAATTTCTAAATTATTAAAGAGGTGACCTGTTCTATCTTTGTATTGTGTTCTCTGTTGCATTTTAACATTAGACCAATCGACGCGATTATTCTTACGTATTGAGTGCTTGTTATGTCGTGTTGCACATACGTTGGTAAAATAAATTAATAGTTTTAACGGTCTATGATCAGAAAGAAGGAAGTCATGTAGAATATGAACTCTAACATTCTTCCATTGTATGGAAGTTAATCACGTTGAAGGAATTTTTTTTTTTATTTTCTCGAAGGGTCGACACTTTATTTATGTCTTTTACGATATTCTTGTTTCAGGAGTTATCTCCACGAGTTGTAAGGGTAGCGTTGAACCGGGTGTTTAACTGTACCCTCGCATGTTCTACTTTTTCCCTATCATAGAAATCATGACAAACAGATACGAGAAGGCTTGACCTAATATGATCTACTTTGTCAAATATAAAACATAAAGAATTTTCTACAAGACCAAGATTTTCAGCAAACGATCCCATTGTACTCGTAACTGTATCGATGGGAAACAGTCTCGTGAGGTCAGTGTAAATGGTGGGGGTGGTTCGGGAGGAGGGGGAGGGAATGCCAATAGGGGTCCCACTTCTCGTCCATTTAAATAACGTTCCAAATACCACTAGTTAGATGCATAGATATCTTTTTACATTAAGTATTACGAAACTATTACTCACTATGACATACTAAGTATATACGCGGAGTACCTCTAAGTTCATGAACGTAATGATACATAAATTTTCTGAGATAACAGTCAAAAACCTTTACTATTTAACGGAAGATTCGCAGTGTAGATGGTGGGGGTGGGGCGGGAAGAGGGGGAGGGGATGCTAATAGGGGTACCCACTTCTCGTCCCTTTAAATCACGTCCCAGATACCACGTCCCAGATATCAGTGGTTCTCAAACCGGGGTACGGCGTACCCCCAGGGGTACGCGAGGGAATCTTATGGGGTACGCGAAGGGGTCCTGAAAATATAACCCTTTTAATTTTATATACGATTAACAAACGGCCGCAAGTCACACGTTCGTGAAGAAAGTAAAAATCCTCTATCTCTCTCGAAAATCCAGAAAATCCCGTGAAAGAATTCAAGGGGTACAGAAGAAGAAAAAGTTTGAGACCCGCTGATCTACTGTATACTATAAAAAGAGAGTCCTGTGCGTCTGTCCCTCTGTATTCCGGATTGGTTGAAAGATAGTGACATCATAGACACGTTATAAAATCGATTGAAGTCTAGCGCGTACTTTTTACTCCATGTATTTACGATTCGGCAAACCAAATTATAATTTTTTTTAATTAGACAAAAATTTTAATTTTTATAAATCTATATATATGCTGTCTGTATGTCTGTCTATGTATCTGTTCCACCCTAAAACACGGAAACGGCTCCTCGAGAGAAAAAATTATTAAGTAAAAGCTACTGAATATTAATCGAAACCTACGGGAAAATTAGTGAATGCTCGGTTAGGTCAACTGTCCGTCCTTAACGAGTGGTTAGGTTAAGTCGTGATATTTTTGTTAGTTTTAACGAAAATATCACAACTTAACCTAACCAATCGTCAAGGGCGTGCAGTTGACCTAACCGGGCATTCAATTAACCTAACCAGTTGGTTAATTTTAATGTAAAAAATATATATACAGGGTGATGCAAAAGTCGTGCATCATAGGAATTTTCAGTGTTGATCATAACATTATTTTTTTCTTTTTTGGTATGGGATGGCTGCAAAATTAACAATAGTCGAGAGGGTGAGCTTGGTTTTAATGCATGGAATACCAGGTACAACAAATCGATGAATCGGTACAGAATTTAAATTCTGTACCGATTCATCGATACTATTTTTTTATTTGTATCATATAACCACCAAACACCACGAAAAGTAAATTCCAATTTGCCACTAATGAAATAGAAAACATGTTAAAATTCCTTGAAACTTCAGCAACAAATATTCTATGATAATAGAACCCAAGATGATAGAACCCAAGCAATAATGCTATTAGATATCATGGAACATTACTTCCTTACTCACGAAATCTGTGAAGCCACTAGAAAAGAGAACGTTTTGAATTTAATTTTGACAAATAACAATGAGATAATAATAAATAAAAAGATAACGCACACTAATTTCTTTAACCATAACCAATCGATATACAATTGAAGTTAGCACCCAGAGGTCCGAAAACGCATCCCAGAGAGGCAGAAGGAATATTTGAAAGCTTAAAAATAAATTCAAAGAAAGTAGATTGGGAAACTGTAAATAAAGATTTAATGGAAGTAAACTGGGAATTGCTACTTCACGAGAAGACTCCAGAACAAATACTAGGCATAATGGAGACTGAAACCAAATCTATATTACTGAAGTATGTTCCAGAGAGACAAAAAAGAAAACATCAAGCTCGAGAAAAAAATCAAGACACTATTTAGACAACGGAAGCAAACCGTAAAACATCTCCACAGATGCAGAACTGATGCAAAGAGACTCAAACTAGAGATTAAACGAGGTGAAATAGAAATGGACCTAAAGCAAACAATCATACATAAGACAAACGAGGAGGAAAACAAGTAGCAGAAAACATAAAAAATAACCCAAAATACTTCTACACGTTTGCGGAAAGGAAAATGCAGTGTAAAGAAAGTATTGGTCCGTTGATAGACGGGGAGGCCAAACACACAAATGACCCCCAAAAAATAAGCGAACTGCTTAAGGAACAATATAACTCTATGTTTAGCACCCCTAAGTCCGAGACAGGAACGGAGCAAGAGTGTCACGGGCCCCGGGGCAAAACTTATTTACGGGCGCCCTAACAAAATTTTTATTATACATTTATATTGCTTTTCTTTGCATTATTTATTTAACATATATTTAAGAATTATGATACTACTTGTACGCATGGAGGCATAGAAGGCAAAACATTATGCAAAATATTGAGCTTTAAAAAGGATACCGTGAAATAAAAGTTTACTTACGACATCGGAACTTGACTTTTCTTGCCTTTCTTTCAGCAAATTCATTAATTAAATCCTCCAAGTTAATATTTCTAGCTTTCTTGTTTTCAATTGATATAATTGAGAGTCCACTTAATCTTTTTTCATTCATAGAATTTCGAAGATAGTTTTTTATTAGTTTAAGTTTTGAAAACGATCTCTCTGCACTTGAAATTGTCACAGGAATTGTGAGGAACAATGTTATGGCAGTCACAACTTCGGGAAAACTTGAGCACAAAGTACTGTTGTCTTTAATTAAAAATGAATATAGCTCATGGATTGTCGTCATTTTTTCAATGTCTGTTTTAAGCACATTCGAAAAGAGAGTAATTGACTTGGAAATCGAGAGGAAATATAATTTGTATATTTTTTACTAGCTTTGTTGTTCTCTCAAATAACTTCTCATCACTTGTTGAAACGACCCGGGCTCCCCCAAAGGCCCGGGCCCAGGGGCACTGCCCCGCCTGCCCCTTGCTAGCTCCGCCCCTGGTCCGAGCTGAAAGTAGAAAACCCAGACGAATTTTTCGACATTGATACAAATCAGCCACAGATACGAGATAATTTGGCACCAGGGCCAGACACATGGAGTGCCACGTTTCAGAAGAAATGTAAAGAGAGTATTGCCAAACCGCTGTACTTATTATGGAGGAAATCACTTGACACAGGACAAATTCCACTTCCATTAAAGAAAGCGAACATTTCCCACTTATTCAAAGGTGGTAACAGAGCAATGCTCAAGAATTATCGGCCGGAAGCTCTTACCTTCCACCTTATAAAGTTCTTTGAACGTATAATTAGAGGCAAAACTACCTACTACCTACAAGAAAAGAACCTATACATTATACAACCCAAATCAACATGGTATCAGGGCTGGAAGATCATGCCTGTCACAGCTATTAGACCACCAGGAGAAAATATTGGAAACACTGTGTCGAGGACAAAACCTAGATGTAATATATACTGACTTTGCTAAATCTTTCGATAAATGTGACCATGGAATTATAGCACATAAACTTAAGAATATAGGAATTACTGGAAAGCTATGAAGATACATATTTAATTTCTTGACGCAAAGAACACAAAGAGTGGTGGTAAATGGAGTCAAATCGGAAGTCTCGGAAGTAGAGAGCTCTGTCCCACAAGGGACAGTACGAGCTCCCTTGCTGTTCATAATAATGACTGCAGATATTGATGTAGATATCAATGACAGTAGTGTATCATATTTCGCAGATGACACAAAGATATGCAAGGAAATATTGAACGAAGGTAGCATAGAAAGATTACAAAACGACATTGAAACATTATTCCACTGGGCAGAAGACAACAATATGAAGTTCAATGAAGGAAAATTCCAACTTCTAAGATATGGTAATAACAAGGAGCTACAGAATAAAGGGTACAAAACTTTGCAAGCCAAACAGATAACACCAAATCCACAAGTCAGGGATCTTGGAGTAATAACTTCGTCGGATATAGAATTCAGAGAGCACTATAACATCAAAATTACAACGGCTAGAAAAATAATTGAAATCATCTGGAGGAGCTTCCGCAGCAGAAAAGCAAACATCATGGTCAAATTATGGAAGAGTCTAGTCCTACCATTAATTGAGTATTGCCCGTACTCACAAGCCCAGACAGAAAACGAGACATTGCGAACATTGAAGCTATACAAAGGACTTTTACTTGTAAAATAGAGGAAACGGAAGGTGACGACTACTGGTTTCGACTATAATCCCTGAATCTCTACTCTCTCGAAAGAAGATAATATACATATGGAAAATACTTGAGGGCTCTGTCCCTAACCTTAGAAATGAAATAGAAACAAACTGAATTGAGAGACGAGGCAGATTTTTTACTGTCCCAGCTGCGGTGGGATAAGGGGCCATGAAAACGAGGATGGAAAATACCCTCAGAATACGAGGCCCAAAGCTTTTCAATGCCCTACCAAAAGAAGTAAAGAATCTCCAGCACACCGACCTGAATAACTTCAAGAATCAGCTGGACAGATTCCTGTGCAAAGTCCCTGACCAGCCATGCGTGGCTGGCTAGGAGGGCAGGAGGAGATCAGACAGCAATTTCCTTCTTCACCAAATCCCGCAACTGAGGCGGGATGCTGCAGAACCGTCGTTGGAACTTACATAAAGTAAGTAACGTAAAGTATATTAAACTCAAATAATAGTGAAAATAGTTACATTTTTATTGCTGTCTATAATATATCCAATTCCTTTTAGAAATAACTAGCAAAAGATCGGCGCTACGCGCCGATTTTGCTAGATCTGCGGTGCTTGGACCTTCGACCCAAACCGAATTGTGGGCGTACGGCGTATTTTATTTTGAACATCAATAGCCCTTTATCTGGATATCGTTCCCATTCCTCTCACCTTGGGCCTCAGTAATTGGGGTGCCTGTGGCCCTCCAATTACTGGCGAACCAATTATTCGGTCAATAAAACTACAGAAAAGAACGCAGCCATGAAAATCTAAAACTTCACAAATCTTGATACGATGAACTCGGATGTGAAGCTCAAGATTTTCATGACTGCGTTCTTTTCTATAGTTTTATTGACCAAATAATTGAACCGACAGTAATTGGGGGGTCGCAGGCCCCTAATTACTGGGGGTTCAATTATTTGGTCAATAAAACTATAGTCATGAAAATCATAAGCTTGACAAATAGTGACACAATGTGAAGCTCAAGATTTTCATTGCTGCGTTCTTTTCTATAGTTTTATCGCGGTGCTGGGGGCCCTTGGGCCCTGTAATTGGTGGTGGTGGTGGGGTGGGTGTTGGTCACACATATATTTTCGCTCATTACTCATCACCCCCATCCACCATACGAAGTTTGGTCGAAATCGGTTCAGAAACGTAAAAGTTTTTTCTGCGGACAGACAGGCAAACACATTTTTGCTAAATTATAATAGTAATGATGCCCGATTAGGTTAATTAAATAGCCGGTTAGGTCAACTGAATGCCCGATTAGATTAATTGAATGCCCGGGTACGTTAATTGAATGCCCGGTTAGGTTAATTGTACACCCTTGACGATTGGTTAGGTTAAGTCATGATATTTTCGTTAAAGCCAACGAAAATATCACGACTTAACCCAACCAATCGTCAAGTGCGTACAGATGACCTAACCTGGCATTCAATGAACCTAACCGGGTATTCAATAATTTTACCATAGGTTTCGTAATGATCTTGATGACGTCATTTAATGTTTTAAAATTAATTATTTAATTGCTATTTTCTTACTTACAGCGACAGGCATAATGATATTAGGATACCTAATAGAAATTTTGTAATATTTTAAAGTGGGGAAAATAAATAATTTTCTAAAAATGATCTTCAACTATAAAAGCGCATCTAATCAGATAACTTAATTAACGTATTTCTATGACAACTAAAAAATAGAATGATAAATCAATATCCTATCAAATTGTTTGTGCATACGTAAAATTCTTTGTACAAAAGCCACAGTAATAAAACGCACAAAAGTCACGGTAATAATTTCGAGTGTGGCTCGTTTAACTTTAAACTCGTGTTTATTTAAATTGCCCGTTTTAATTACTAATTTTTTGTACTGAATCGATAAAGAAATCTTTTGTGAATCGAAAAATGTTAAAATTATAACAAATATCAAAATATTTTGTATAAAAATCATTGAATTTTAAAAATATCAAAATATTTTGTATAAAAATCATTAAATTTTAAAAATATAAAAATATTTTGTGTAAAAATCATTGAATTTTAAAAATGCATGTTTGTTTTTAGTTTTTTGCAAAAAGTTCTTTATGAATTTAAAAAATAAATATTTTTTTAAAATTGAATCGATAAATAAATCTTTTGTGAATCGAATGATATTAAATGTTTAGTAGATATTGACTTATTTTGTGCCAAAATTATGATTAAAAATGAAAAATTAAAAAAATGCGTGTACAGGCATGGGAAGAATTATGTTAGGGAATTTTTTTTAGCATGGGCACTGCACAATAAAAAGACGCATCGAATGGTGAAAACCACATTGCAAAAAAACTGTTACATATATATATATATATGTATATATATATATATATACATATCTATATATATAAGGCTTCATTTCTGAAATAGTATATTAGATACCCACAGTTGTATACAATATTTATTAACATGTCAGTATATTTTTTTTGTTATTATAGTAAACCCACAAATAATGGCGGAAATACACTGCGTGTCAAGAAATTATGCAACAATGTGTTTTTAAGATAACTTTCTAATGAATGAGGCTATTGAATTGTAATTTTTTCCAATCATTTGTATGCATTATATACATAATCTGTGATATTTTCAATTCAATTGACCAAACCGTTGTTGAACTACGAGATGAAATTAATAATTCAGGTGTGTCAAGCAATTATGCAACACTTGTATAACATGATAAATTGTCACTTCAAAGGAAAATTAAACAAAAATTCTGCAAGAAACTTAAAATATTATGTATTTTAAACCAATCAATCAGCAGTTTGACATATATAATAAGTGCTAACATGCATATATATATCCTCCTTTCTTTTAAATAATGACTTTCATCCATAGATTTGGTGAGATTAGATATTTATGTTGAATTTAAGCCTTGACATACACCTTTGATTGCTCCCCATTGCTCCTTCTTACTCGTAAACTGCTTTCTTCTGAGATATATCCTCTGTTTGACAATAGACCACAAGTTTTCTATTGGGTTTAGGTCAGGAGAAGCTGGAGACCACTGCATTAATTTATTTCCTTTGAATCGTTTTGAGACTAAATGTTCAGTTGTAAATCTAGAGGCGTGAGAAGGTGCATTGTCATGCAGGAATGTACATTTCTGGATGAAACTTCGTGCCTGATCCTTATACCAACTAAAGAAATTTTCATTAAAAAAATTTGTATAGTTTCCACCATTCAGCTTCACTCCATCTTCTACCTTGAAGGGCGCTATCAACATACTTCCAACAATGCCTGCCCGGAACATTATTCCTCCTCCTTGCTGTCTTCTGAGTCTCGTTGGTCCACTTCTTTCTTAGAGAATCCATCCCCTTGACCACCCATCTGTCTGGCCCATCCAAAGTTGCACGACATTCATCTGTAACGATAACTAGAGAAATCTGTTTTTAGGTATGTTCTAGCCCAATCTAGTCGTTTGATTTTGTGCTGGTTAATAAGAGGACGTTGGGATTTAGCTTTTGTGTTCTTTGCAACTTCCTCGAGAATACGACAGCGTGTATTTCTTGATAAGTTTACGATTCCAGCTTCCTCAAAAATTGTTTTGCTGTCAAGCAAAAGGTTTTTACTGACCACCAGCTTAATTTTTCTCAAATCTCTTGATGTTACATTTCTAAAACCTTTGTTCTGAGATAGTCTTCTTCCTTTGTTAATGTTTCCAACAACTTTTCTGACGGTTCTGCGATCTCTCCCAATCTGTTTTAAGATCTCCAAAGTTGTCAACCCCTCACTCAATCTTTTCACAATGATCTTTTTCTCATTTTATGTTCAACCCTTTTTTCTTTCACTCTGAAATGCAAAAAAAAAAATCAACATGAATAAGCCAATGAATTTTTGTATTATCATAAACATTCCCTGCATAATTGCTTGACACACCTGAATTATTAATTTCATCTCGTAATTCAACAACGGTTTGGTCAATTGAATTGAAAATGTCACAGATTATGTATACAATACATACAAATGATTGGTAAAAATTACAATTCAATAGCCTCATTCATTAGAAAGTCATCTTAAAAAAACATTGTTGCATAATTTCTTGACACACAGTGTAGTTACATTCTCATTGCTTTGTATAATAGATCTGAGTCATTGCAGAAATAATACTTCGTTTAATGTATGTGGTAATCTATACTCGACAAATAGAGTCTTAAGGTCATTTAGGGATTTTTTGTTTCCACTTTACAAGTGGGTGTAACATTTTTATAATTCTTAGTCTTTGAACATAGAGATTTAAAAAACTTTTCGAGTACACAGTTGGTTATTGCAATACTATCATAAAAAGTTAATGTATAAACAACAGGTTCTACAGTGAGCGTTTGTTTTCTTTTCACCAGTTTCTTCAATTGAAAACTGTTCAGAACTCAGAACGATGTGTAAGGAAATCTAAATTGTAGCGAGAGTTACAGTGTATATAAAAGAAGTTCCTGCGGATGAACGGTGGCACTTCTCGGAAGGAGTACCTTCTAAACATAAGGCTACGTTTTCAATTCCTGCATCACAGAGGTAGTATGGGAGCATTTACGGAGAGGGAGGCGTGGGTAATAGAGGATAGAAAAGTTGGGGATGCGAGAGTGCCAAGTGAATATAGAGTATAGTTGCCTAACCTAACTTGACAGGTATAATAGTGCTGGGGTGTAAGTGATAATAATAATAATAATACTAGGATGGCCCAAAAATTTTCGGAATTTATTTAATAATAATAATAATAATATGTTTAATGTCTTACAATACACCTTAGGGTTTACAAGGTAATAGCGTACTAAAATTTAATTTATATTTTAAAATATTCTAATTAAGAGATCGTGCATATAGAGAAAATCACGCAAATAAAAATAACAACTTTAAATTAATTTCTAAAACAGATAACACTGTTCAACAACATTTTTTTTCTTAGATGGTAGTAGTTGTTTCCTTTACATTTTTCATCTCTGATTACAAAAATGATAACGAAATTTGGCTATCACATCAGGTTTTCGAGAAATTTTGGGATCAGTTCTTGACCAAATTTGTATATAGTTGATAAATTGAACAAATTATTTAAACTGTATCTACCCTAAACTCAGAGTATCCCAGCAGAAAATGTTTTAGCAGTACAGGGTGATGTAATTTCTGCTCCTGACACGTTCAAACCTGTCGTAACATGTCAATTTTCCTTCTGTGTTATCTGCCATAGAAGGCTACTTGCAGTTATGAGTCATTCAGTCTGCCGCAAGCCGCTTCATGGTGCGGGTCTGTTCATGTGCGATAAAGTTTGATTTTATATTTTTTTCCATTTACCTAATCATTTAATTGTTCAGGTGTTACACAAAATAGCGCCTTGAAGGCAAAAAGAATAATTTGAAATGTCGCGTAAATGTGTGAACAATAGGGTGGGTTGAAAAAATTTAATTTAATGAAACATGCTGAAAAAGATGCCTGAGTAGTCACTGATTAAGGAATAAGTTATATCTTTTAGAAATATTAATTTCGCTGCTGGCAACTATGAAAAAATAAATTGCGAACAAAAGCTACCAAAGATCCTTTTTACCATGTTTCCTTAAATTAATGTTTCGCTTCACAGATATGAGGATCTCAACAATAAAATCAATTAGTGCCAATGTCTATCAAAAAACCATTAATAAACATTGTTTTTGCTTATTTTAAAATGTAGGACCAATATGTGTTTGACCTATCGTGTGTATTTGTGTGCCTACATGTGTATTTGTGTGCCTACATGTGTATTTGTAACCTATCATGTGTATTTGTGAGTCTACATGTGTATTTGTGTGCCTACATGTGTTTGACCTATCATGTGTTTCCTGATTCAGCATTTTATTTTATTTTGTTTCAAATTAATAGCATAGCTTGCGATGGCCTCTTCTGGTATAAGAAGAGAAAAAGTGAAGCATTCTGTTTTCGGAACGCCAGCAGAGCTTCCTGGCAACCAACTACCAACTTGTGAGGATGTATTCAAAGCTTATCTTAAACATAAGCTCATTACTGCAACATTTAGCACTCAGAAATACGCTGAAATTATCGCGGAAGAAGAGAATGATATACATATATCCGTGCTTCTATTCCAACAATCGACTTCAAAAGCATAGTAATTAAGGTAAAGAGATTAATTGAGAAAGGACAAGAACTTAGAAAATATCCCATGAGTAAAAGATCTTACAGCACATATCAAAGTAAATATGATTCCTTCAAAAATTTATTTGACATAGTATGTTGCTGCAAGTGCTATGCCCGGTTCTCGTAAAAGAACTGAGTGTAAATGCGCTAAGGCACTAAGGCGGAGAAAATCCCGAATGATGACTGGGAGTTCTGGATTGATCAACATACTGAACGACAAATGATTATAGGTAAGTTGGAGAAGTGAAAACTTCAAAACTACAACAAATGGAAAACAGAAAGCATAAAAGACAATTCTTTAAAGATAAACAAAAGAGTTTTGTCCAGGAAATGCAGATGAATCCTTGTGATATTGGTGAGATCAGCTCTGAAAGTGATAAAGGTCATCAAAATGAAAATTTCGAATTGAGCGAGTACGAGTAAGATACAAAAGCTAGCACTTCTCAAAATCGACACCAATATCCAGACTTATGCAAGGCAGTTTATCGATGTAAAATAAGTAACCGTGATGCTTGTTTAATTGCTAATGCTGTCTTAAAAGATCTTATTCTATTATCTGAAAATACTACGATTAATCCCAGTAAACTACGTTGTCAAAGAACCTTGTGGAGAAGCATAGAAAGAAAGAAACATGAAGAGCAAATAAAGGAATAGTTTGCCTTGGATATGATGGAAAATCCTTACTCTCTGATGTTATAAGTAGCACTGATGACTGCCAAAAACCCATAATTCTTGACACATACCCGTGTCATTCCCAGGCAGTTGAAAGAAATGTGAAGGAAATCGCCTCTGCAAGTGAAAAAGTCTACGGACATGACGCCCGCCATGGAATGTTTATTCTCAGCAAGAAATCTCGGCTAGAGAATCCAAAAAGGGAAACAAAGTCAGATTTTAAGTGAATCAACAAGAGGAGAGCAGTTACACCTCATATAATTTTGTGATGAACACATGTTTTGGTTTATAAAAGGAAATATTGTTATAATTTTTAACCAAACTAAATTTGCTTCAAAATTTTGGCTTTTCTTCAAAATTGAGGTCAAAGTTGCGAGAATGTACATATTCATAGGTTATAAAAGTTAATGTTTTTATGATAGGTGGGCACTAGAGCACCTTTTCAGCCATGTTTCATACTGACAACTTGAGTTCGATATATTTTCGCCCCGCCCTAGACTGAACAATCCAAACAGTTTCTGCTATGTGTGTGGTGATTACATGATACAAGATCACAAAAGAAACATTACTCCCTTAATTGAAAAAGGTTATGACTCTAATTCGCCTGCAAAATGGGGATCAAGATAAAGTTTTGGCTCTCCATATATGCTCTGCGCGTTGTACTGTGACCCTCGGGTGTTGGTTAAAAGGACGAATACTTCTATGCATTTACAGTCCTCATGATTTGGAGAGCAAAAAGATCACTACAGAGTTTGTTATTTTTGTTTAACTAAGGTCAGTGGTTTTTCTTCGAAAAATAAGAAAATTGAATACCTGAATCTGCCTTCAACAATGCGACCAGTAGTACATTGTGAAATTCTACCAGTTCCTAAGCCCCCTGGATCGTGGAGCTTAGATGATGATAATGAACCTGCTCAAGAAAAAGAGCCACTCTTGATAACTCAACCTGAGCTTGATGATATGGTTCGAGACTTGAATTTATCGAAAAATCAAGCAGAAATTTTAGGGTCCAGATTATAAAGATGGAACTTGCTTGCAAGCGATACCAGCATATCCGTTTTTCGCAAACACCAAAAAAGTATATCAAAATTCTTTTCTATGACTGGTGACCTTTGTTTTTGTAATGACAGTGATAGTTTGATGATGGCCGTAAGACACGAGCATAAACTTTTAGAATGGCGACTTTTCATTGATTCGTCAAAACTTTGTTTGAAGGCTCTCCTGTTGCATACTGGAAATATCTATCCTTCAGTTCCTATTGAACATGCTCTCCGTATGAAAGAGTCGTATGAAAATATGAATTTCCCCTGAATAAAATAAATTAAAAAAGATACAACTGGCATATGTGTGACAATCTTAAGTCATTGGGCTGGTGATTTATAACTTCGATATACAAAATATTGCTGTGTTCTTTGTGAATGGGACAGCAGAGCAAAGAATTCTCATTATACTGTTAGGAACTCGTCAGCTCGTCACTCTTTCACTCCTGGACAAAAAAATTGTTGCGTGCCGTAAATTGGTGGATCCTGAAAAAGTTTACTTGCTACCTTTACAGATCAAGCTAAGATTGATGAAAAATTTTGTTAAGGCAATGGGCAGAGCAGGAGATGGATTCCAGTACTTGAAACAAAAATTTCATCCGATTAGTGATGCCAAAATAATAGGAAATTTTCGTTGGTCCACAAATAAATTAATTAATGAAAGATGGAGACTTTGGTGAAGTCCTGAATGAATCTGAAAAATCAGCTTGGAATGCTTTTAAAGCAGTGACCCAAGAAAAAATCGCCTAACTAAGGAGAATTGGTTGATGAACTTTTCCAAGCTTCCAAACCATTGGGATGTAATATGATTAAAAATTCATTTTCTACATTCGCACTTGAATTATTTCCGGCCAAACCTGGGAGATATCACCGATGAACATGGAAAGCGGTTTTATCATGACATTTCTGCGATGGAGAAATGATACCAGGGCAAGTGGAGTCGAAACATGCTGGCTGCTTACTGCTGGACGCTATAATAAGGGAAGCCTCAGATGTCGCTTACAAGCTAAAAGCATCAAGAAAAACATTTTAATTAAAGAAAAACTATTTTAATATTGTCCTTGTGTATAGATTATTCTATTATATTCGAATATGCAAAAATGATTTTCTCAAAAACGTGACAGAGCAAAATTTCGTGGTCATTTTCGTAATTAGCGTGCAAAAATCTATAGGAATCATCAGATTTCATTTGAGAAAAAAAGATAAAGTTAAATTTTGTTGAATAGTGTAATTCATATTTTCGGAGGAAATTCAGAATTAAATGGATATATGCCTCTAAAATTCCCTATAGACCATATGATTAGTTCTGAATATATATATATATATATATATATATATATATATATATATATATATATATATAGTGTAGTGGTTAGCGTCGCTGACTACGAATCCATCAGCCACGGATTCGAGACCCGACGGCAGCCGGCGCGCAACAAAACCCAGCTGTTCATCCTTCCACACAATAAAGAAAGTGATTGGTAGATAAATGGGTACCCTAGGTGGCCTAGTGGTTAAGACGATGGGCTGCTGATGGGGCGTGGTTCGGATTCCACGTTAAACTGTAGGTATAAGGTGGAGTGAAAAGCTTGACCTTCGTCAGAATGAACAATTCTGGTGGAAGCTAACCAAAGGTTATATATATACAGGGTGTTTCACAACCGGTCTGCCATACTTTGGGGGGTGATTTGGAGGGTGATATCAAGTAAAAAAGTTAATACAACATAGGTGCTATTTTCAACCGTTGCTGAGCCACGAACGTTTTAAAATGTGCAAACAACAAATCCCTACTTGTGTGTAAGTATGGTAGTTTCGGTTAACGAAGTTACCACAACTAATCCTCAGTTTTTCTTTCAGTTGGTTCTAACCCCGTTAGATTTATTTTTATGGGGCGTTATGAAAGAGATGGTCTACAAGACCAAAGTACAAACGAGAGAGGAACTCTTGCCTCGGATTATGGATGCCGCTGCTTACATACGAGAACACCCCCGAAATGATTCAATGGGCAGTGGACACTTGTTCGGAACGAGCAAAGCTGTGCATTGAAAACCGAGGCGGACATTTTGAACATTTATAAGGTGTATCTCATAAAATGTAGCAATAAATACATCAGATTAATAGTCTCTTTTATTTTTTTCCGTGCACTTTAAAACGTCCGTAGCTCTGCAACGGTTGGAAACAGTACCTATGTTGTATTGATTAATTAACTTTTTTACTCGATATCACCCCCCAAAGTATGGCAGACCGGTTGTGAAACATCCTGTATATATATCATATATAATTTGCTTGTACCTCGTGGGGAATGGACGCTTTGTTTCTCTCTCTGCATTAATATCCAAATAAGAAGGGACTAACTTCTCGGTGGTTTATTCTATTTACACCCGAAAGTGTATAAAGTATCAGTGAATCCGTGCATATAAATTACAAAGTGAAATTCATTAAATTTAAGAAAGTGCAATGCAGTTTACACAAATTACCACCAGTTTAAAATATATATTTCGATCGTAACATGGTTGGCATTCGAAGAAAGTTTTGAAACAAGGCAGGAAAAAGGTCATTAAAACGCAAAGGTCATAAAACCCTCGTGACTGACACTGACACCGACAACCAGGGAAATCTTTGTTTACTGTGAAACACAAGTTATTTATGCAGAAACTTGAAATATATTTACAGTATTACGTCGATACAATATATGAGAAAGAGAAAACTTCATCAACTTGAGTAGTCTAAGCATCATCATCCTGTTTGCATATACGTTTTGTGTTTCGTATTTATCAATTATTACGAAAGAATTCATTTATAACTTGAAGAGCCAAATCATTTTCATTAATCAGTAAAGTAACATAAATATCATCAACTGTTGCTGCAAAATAGAAGTCAACATCTTCCTTCCTTGACTAATCAATTTTAAAATTAGAAAGAGCCGTGTTGAGCAGAAAACTGAGATTTGTTTATAAAAAACGTATGAACAGGTAGCGAGAACAACGTGAAAAAAGTGTTAGCAGCTGACGAGGAAGCTTCTAAACAGTGGCTGCATCCTCCAGCGCAGGACACGTCAACGCGAAGAGGCGACGTCAAACCAAAACATCAACGCGCTGGTGGCCAAACTTCCTCAAATCTCCGTGCAGCGGGCTGTCTACGGTTGGCCAGACTGGCAGTCGACGGCCTGCTGCGTGGCACGGTCAGAGTGCCGATCGGCTCCCGGGGCCGGACCTATTCTCAGCGTGCTATTTTTTCAATTACAGGGAACAATTGCGTGCTCCCCGAACTACTCTTACTCTCTGGCGACATTAAGACTAATCCAGGCCCCACTACAACTTACACATGTCACCATACACAAAGACATAGACACAATAGCACCATGAGACACATACAGAAGTATAATATTAACATATTACAGTACAACGTAGATGGCCTCACAAACAAAATCATGCAGCTTAGGGAATTCGTACACAAACAAAACATTCACATAGCACTTATACAAGAAACAAAACTAAAACGCACACACAAAACACCCACCATCCCTGACTTCACGGCGATCCGTCAAGATCGTACTGGGGGTAACGGGGGTGGACTCATCACTTACATACGTAAAAGCATTAGCTACACTGATGCTACCCAAAACATTACAAACACAATCCAAGCAGACAACACGATAGAAATACAGGCAGTTAACATTAAAACACGCGCAAAACACAACACCACACTAATCAACATTTACATCCCACCAGATAGTTCACCTCAGGTGCCAGCCAATTACAATCCACAGTTACACAATCTTGCCTCTCTCACTAATGTCATCTTAGGAGGAGACTTCAACGCCAAAGACACTAGTTGGTACCTGCACAACCAAAACAACACCAGAGGCGCCAACATAGCCACACAACTAAACAGCCTCTTCATTCTTAACAATACAGAAGAACATACACACATACCACATCAAGCAGGATACTCAAACTCCTCCCCAGACATAACGTTCTGTTCCCCCTCACTAGCAACACATACACAATGGAGAACAGAAAAACAACTGTCATCAGACCACCTGCCCATCATCATTGCAACACATTCTACACTCTTCCCCAACAGCTTTAGGCACACTTACAGAAATTACAAGAAAGCTGATTGGGAACAGTTCAAAATACAGACTGAGGAACAATTCACCACATTAAACAGCACACCCATCATAAACATCGATACAACACTCAAGACATTTAATCAGATTATCAATAATGCAAACAAATACATACCCAAGGGCAACATTAGGAAATACAACCCAAATTACACTAGAGAAATAGCCCACCTCATAAGGCAACGTAACAACCTCAAACATAACACACAAACACCACACACAGAAGCCATAAAGCAGCAGATACAACAGCTCAACACAGAAATACACAACAAACTCAAAGAAAAACAAACAGAAACATTCAGGGAATTCATAACAACACTAAACCACTCCACAGATACATACAGGCTATACAAGACTATAAACAGCATTACCCACTCTAACAGCGGCATTCACACCTCACACGCGGCTATCTGTCGCAGCCAAAATAATATCCCAACATACACACAACAAGCTAACATTCTAGTTAATCACTACGCAAAGATAAGTCACTTAAACAGAGACAACAACCAGAAACACGCAGACAAACAAACAGCCAGACACAAGAAAACCTACAGACTCGACACGACCATTACACCCTTCAATACAGACCAGACCACCAAGATCATCAAAAACATTAAAAATTCGAAGGCTACTGGACCAGACAACATATCTAACATACACCTTAAACACTTGGGCCCACAAGGAATACTAGCTCTCACAAATATCAGCACATATTCATACCAACACTGTATTATTCCTGACATATGGAAACAAGGTAAAATTATTACACTACTCAAACCAAACAAAAATCCAACAGAACCAGCTTTCTATAGACCCATTACTTTACTATGCACACCTTCCAAAGTAACAGAAAGACTAATCTTACAAATCACCAACCCACACATACCACTATCGCCTACTCAACATGGATTCAGACCTCACCACTCAACCACGACATTACTCACTAACCTGACGCAGCACATCATGGATGGCATCAACTCTAGAAGACCAACTCAACGTACACTATTAGCAACAATAGACATTAGTAAAGCATTTGATGCTATCCCACGCTTCCCTCTCATAAACAAAATACTCAACACAAACATGCACAATAACACCAAAAGGTGGCTGAGCAACTATCTCTCAGGAAGATACTTACATGTCACATTTAATGGCAAGTCATCCAAAAACAAGCTTTTTCCGAACGGGGTCCCTCAAGGCTCTGTTCTCTCACCAACACTCTTCAACTTATACATGCATGACATTCCAACACCCATAGATAACAAGCTTACCTTATCATCATATGCAGATGATATCACTCTAACATCCACCCACAACAACATCGACACCGCTACAAATAACCTACAAACATACATAAACAGTATACAAGACTGGCTCACACACAATAGACTCAAAGTAGCGCCCACAAAATCAACCATCACTTTGCTTACAAGCAACACAAAAGAACACCAGGTAATTCCACAACTTACACTAAACAACATCAACATTCCACACACTCACAGAACCAAAATACTAGGTGTCACATACAACACATCATTATCTTTTGCAAACCACATTCAGGACATTAAAAACAAATGTACGTCAAGACTTAACACGCTTAGGGTACTAACAGGCACAAACTTTGGACACCAGCAGGAAACAACATCACTCATCTACAAACAATATATTCGCTCAGTTATGGACTATGCTAGCCCATGCTGGGCACCCATTATCTCAAACACACACATAAACACCTTACAAACAATACAAAACAACGCACTTCGTATCATTACAGGATGCACTCAAACAACACCAATAGAACACCTGCAAACAGAAACAAAAATACTAAAAGTTAGGGAACATTTAGACATGAGGGGAACACAATTCATGGCAGCAGCGACAACTAACCCACAACACCGTTGCCACTACATGTACAATCATGCACCAACACCTCGCACCATTAAGGTAACACCAGAGAGACATTATAACCAAATACTCCATTCCATACCACGCCCCACAGACATCACACAGTACAGAAAACACATACACACACACCTAACCCACAAAGCACTGACACGACTCGGTCCGAATGCGGTCCTAGGTGCGAAGCCGCCGCCCATTAACAGGTCAGAGATCAGCCTGAGCAGATCGGATCGAGTTAACTTAGCACGATTCCGATGTGGACATCACCCCAACTTATGGACATATAAACACAGACTAGACAACTCCATAGACGACACCTGCCACCTGTGCCAAGACACACCACAAACAATTGAACACATTATGACGGACTGTACCGCTCTAGCACAACAACGAACACAACACAACATCACGAGTGCGCTGAACCTCTGGTCCACTCCGGAGAGGGCGATCGGTTACCTGCGTGCCGCCGGCTTGCTCGATCAGGGTGGGCTGATCGGCTAAACAACAACAACAACAACCAGCAAAAAACAGAAAAGTGTGCGTGTATTTCTTTTTGAGCGACGGCGATAATTAATGAATAACATGACCATGGGTTCAAAATCTCACCTATTTTGCAATTTGTGTAATTTGGAAACAACTGAAAATGCTGCAATCAGGTGTGATTTCTGTAAAAACTGCACGACTTTATCGGTATGAATTGAGATGATAGAAAAATATCCCTCGTGTCGAGCGCCAAACAAATCGCAGGGATCAAATTTCTGTGCGACGCATGTACACAGACTATAAACTCTTTTGCAGTATTTAAAGAAGTGGAAAAAGTGAATACGAGTGTTATGGAAAAGGAAGGAGTAATGGGGAAACAAGAGTACCGAAATGTCCCACTGCAAACCCGGATGGATGAGAGGGGAAGAAATAAAAATATAACACAGAATGAAGCTACACGAGAAAGAAAAGAGTTGAGTAAAACTTGCGATATGGTAAAACTGCCCAACGAGGATAATGATAAAAAGATAAAAACAAAATCCGTACAAATTAAACGACCGACAAGAACTGCAAACGTAAGAAACGATAATACTGAAAATAATGATAATGATAATGATAATGAAAATAATAAAAATAATGATAATACCAAAATTAAAAACATGGAAAATAAACAGACGACGAGAACTAAAAACATAGAAAATATCATATGTAAATATTATGCAAAAGGGCACTGCAGATACCGGGATGGGCAATGCATCTATGCGCATCCCACTTTAAGTAACTTCCATTACACAAATGGATTTTGCAAATTTGAAAATGAATGCAAGTTCCACCATCTTACTCTCTGCAAAATCTATACAAGATATAGGAGGTGCAACAACAGGCAAAAATGCTGCTACCACCACCCTGAAAAGAGCACGACGGGTGTTCAGGCAAAACCAATACCAAAGAGGGCTACCAATGTTTTAGATGCAGCCAACACAATTCAGCTGCTAAATACCATCCGGCAGATACAAAGCCAAATGACAAGTACAGAGATCCGAGTATAGATTGCGTCATACAGGACCTAATTGAGAAGCATACAGATAAAAAAAGAAGACGCTATAGGAACAATAAAGATTAACTCAAAGTACTTCTATGATATAATTTTGCAAAAAGGAAGTCGAAAAATCAAGCGACTATCGGACCTTTAAAATTGAAGACAATGCTTTATTTGATGATCTAACAGAGATACCTGAAATATTAAGAGCTCAGTATGAATCATCTTTCAGTATCCCAAAAACTGATAAACTGATCTGCGATAGAAACACGTTCTTCGAAGAACTACAAGGGGAAAGTATAACGGACTTCGACTTTACAACAAATGATATTATACAAGCTATAGGGAAACTAAAAGCACATTTGGCGGTAGGACCGGACAAATGGAGTGCCACAATGATTAAAAACTGAAAGAATGCAATCACTAAGCCTCTATATTGGTTATGAAGACGATCACTAGACACGAGTGAAATACCGGCCATACTGAAGATAGCGAGGATAGTCCCAATATATAAAGGAGGAGATCGATCCGAGGCCAAAAACTATAGGCCAATGTCGTTCATGTCACTAAAATATATGAAAGAACAGTTAGAGAAAAAATCTACGATTTTTTGGAAACTCTGAAAAAATTAAATGATAACCAACATGGATTTTGGTCAGGCAGATCATGCCTATCACAACTAATGGAACAATATAACAACATTATTGATGCACTTGAAAGTAATGAAAAATATGATGCAACATATACAGACTTTGCCAAAGCGTTCGACAAGCGTGACCATTGAATCATAGCACATAAACCGAAATATATGGGAATAACAGGAAAAGTAGGAAAATGAATATATAATTTTGTTAGTGAGCGCCAGCAAGTCGTTACAGTTCAAGGAATATCTTCAGAAGTCCTTAGCTCAGTACCACAAGAAACAGTATTAGCTCCATTACTCTTCATAATCATCCTAACTGACATAGATGAGGACGTTACCTGTGACAGCACAGTAACACTGCCGATGACACAAAGATTAGTAGAAAAAAAAGAAACCCAGAGAATATAGGATTTCTATAAACAGAGGAACAGAATATACAATTGGTCGAAAGGCAACAATATGAAATTTAACACAGAGAAATTTCAACTGTTAAGGTACAGAAGAAGGAAGGACCTAAATTCCATGGAGTACTGTACCCCAAATGGACACGAAATTCAGAGAAATTCTAAAGCAAAATATTTAGGTGTTGTAATGACTGATGACACGAAAGTTGAAACACAAAATAAGATGGCAGTAACCAGAGCAAAAAGAATAACTGGACAGATACTGAAAACCTTTAATCGAAGGGATAGGAATATAATGATTCCTTTACTGAAAACACTGATCATACCCAAGTTGGAATACTACTCGGTCCTGACATCCCCATATAAAAAAGAAGACATTAATTAGATAGAAGGGATTCAGAGAAGCTTCACAGCCAAGATCAATGGATGTAAAGAACAAAACTACTGGGAAAGGTTACGGATGGGTAGATACGTCGTCCATATTTTCAACTTTTATCATAACTCGCGTAAAGGTCCCTTATATTACGGATGGGTAGATACGTTGTTCCTGACAGCCCTAAAATAAGTAGGGGTCTTGTACGATCTCTCACACTGCTTTTAAAAACCTACACAGTCCTACGACGATCATCCATTCCAAATACAACTATACGAGCATTCATTTCCTGTTCTACCCTTCTCAGCTCTTCAGGACCCATATTACAGTCAAACTCAAATTTACAGTCTACAGCGAGTTTACGGGCACGCTCCACTACCATAGGCAACCAAATGTTTTAGACCCGTGTATTTAGTACAATAAACATAAGCGCAACCATGATCGGCGTTTATATGCCGTCTATAAATAGCCTGAGAATTGAAGTTAAGCGTATAAGGTGTGGCACTATGACCCGCAACACGGAATACACGGTCAATATTTACCGTGAAGTTGTCCATATTGAAGGCTATACTACTTTGAGAGACCTGCATTATACGGCATAACATATACTCTATATCTACAGCTGCCAAGCGTCTGAATGGTATTACTACCCAAAAATCATCTACATCTCCGTCATCTGACCCGAACCCGAAGGACAGCCGCGTTCAGACTTCACGTTCATCGCGGTTCTGAAGGGCAAACTGTACAGTACGTTCAACTATGCGTCGCAGTTCGTGTTCAACACCATTGCTATACATGGATCTAGGATCAACCCTGACTATATATCGATTTCTAGTCAAGGCTGGGGTAGGGGTAGCGGTGCGCACCAACTCGAATGTTATACCATCCTCTACAGAACGAGAAGCTGCTGCGGCTGTGGAGGATGTACCCGGAATTGAACAGGAAAAAGGGGGTATATTTGAGGAAGGTACTATTGTGGTGGTTGTGTCGTAAGATGTACAGGGTTGGGGCTCTATTACTGGGAGTCTAACAACCGGCGCAATCCTGGCACGCTTTATACCTGACGTGGTGGGCTCTTTATCATGCATCCACTTTGAATTGTCGCGTGCTACAGGTATCGCTCGTGTGGACTTGGCAGTGGGGATGGAGTCTGTGATCACAACTACACTGTCGTCGGGGTCATCTCTAATATCGATAATGGTGGTGCTGTACCTCATCGTCATTCACGGTTCTCTGGGAGAAGAGAAAAACAAGCCTGTAGAATATAAGGAACATCACTTAAATATTTATTATATTTTGTAAATGACACATTTAGGAATGTGACGTGTTAGAAATGGATTCTGTAGAAAAATTCAGGTTTACGAGCTCATCCACATGTATTATATCTGGTCCTACAGGATGTGGTAAAACTGTGTTTATGCTTAAAATCATTAAAGAAAAGGGAGAGATGTTCTCAAAATTTGTGCATGAAGTTATATGGTGCTATTCGACGTATCAATCAGTGTTCAACGAGTACCAAGATGATATTTTGTTCCACAAAGGTGTAGATGACGTTAATTCATTAAAGGGAAATGAACATACAGTCATTGCAATTGACGATCTCATGTTGGAGATGGATAAAACGTTTTCCGAGACATTTACAGTATTCTCCCACCATCTTAATATAAGCGTGTTCTTCATCAATCAGAATCTATTTTTCAAAAATAGATACATGCGCGATGTATCGTTAAATACACAATATCTAGTCTTATTCGCGCAACGTAGAGATGTATCACAAATTGGGATATTAGCCAATCAAATGTTCCCGAATCAGCGTAAGGAGTTTTTGGAAGTTTATAAAGAAGCTACAAGACCGCGTTACGGATATTTGCTTTGCAACCTTCATCCGCGAAACACGTTTAGGGTGCTTTTAAGAACGAATATATTTCCAAGAGAGTCTGAAACGGTGTATATTCCAGAATGACAAAGAGGCTAAAGAAATACCTTGGATTAATAAAAATCTATCATCGACTGCCCCCCCCCCGGCAATGCAACAGATGTTTGCTAAAAATATCGACTCAGACTTTTTTAAAATGCATCTGTGAAATCTGTCTTAACGTTATAGATTGCAATGTATCAATGAAACCCCCTCAGAAGGCTAGCCTATGCCGTTACAAGAACATAATACGTGCACTTGCTCGTAAAAGTCAAACTGTGGGGAAGAAAAAACAAATTATTGTACAAAGAGGAGGGTCATTCATCCCCATCTTATTACCAGTTTTGGGTCCTTTACTGACTAGATTAATATAATGAAGAAAGTGGTAGTGATTTCGCACGAGGTGTATGCTTCACTGCAAAGTTCAAAGAATCCAGACACGGTTCTAGAACCCGTAGAAGCAGGCTTAAAAGAATGGAAAGCGAATTGTTAACCCTATTAAACAGTGAAAAAACACCTGATGAGAAAAGGATCTTATACCAAGAAGCTCTGCAGAAATTTCTTCACGAGTACGAAACTTATACGAATCCGACAGAGATTCCCGTGGTTATTAGACACAGCACGGACAACGATGGGGGTAGTGATATAGGGTCTGTGCCCGACGATAGAGCTGGCCTACCAAAGAATAACGGGTCGGCCCCACAACATATCGAGCATGTATTAAAAAGCACCCTCCCACATACATTGAGGAATAAAGGTTTAAGTCTTTATAATCTATTGAATGAGGATCCCAACATACAGTGGACCGATACAGGTGAGATCATTGTGGAAGGAGCAAAGGTACAGGGATCGAATATCGTAGACATCGTCCATGATCTGGTGAGAAAGTGGGATAGATGATCCCCATCAGGATGGAAGCATATTAAAGCAAGACTACAACAGATAATTATCCCCAAAGCAATGATAGGAAATCTAAACAGGTTAAAAGACTTGGAACATGCATCGCACATGCCACAATTGAAAACGCCATCACCCCGGCGGTAACACCTCTGAAGAGGAGAAAGAAGAGGTTAAACAACGGTCAACCCCACCCACGTGCCTCTAAAATACACAAATGGCTAACATATTAAGAAGACATTATTATGACATTTCTAGCCCAGCCTCCTACGGAGGCGTAGAAAGACTGTACAGAAGTGTTTACAATGATGAAGAGGGAAAAAAGATGTTGAGAGGTTTGTGCGGGAACAGGACGCTTATACACTTCATAAGCCTGTGAGAAAAAGGTTTAAAACAGCTAAGACAACAGCTGCTTCGATTGACTCTATTTGGCAAGCAGATTTAACAGACATGCAAAGATATTCAGTGTATAACTATGGTTACGGCTACATCTTATTCATAATAGATGTATTCTTTAGATATCTACGGCTAATTCCCCTGAAAAATAAATCGCCTGAAACAGTTGCTAAAGCCACCAAAACACTGATGTTGAAAGAAAACATGGTTCCTGGCTTTTTTTGTACGGATATGGGGAAAGAATTTATAGGCCGAGCTTTTCAGAACATGTTGACAGAGTTTAATATCAGCTACTACACTATCAATTCTATACATAAGGCATCTTTAGCTGAAAGAGTTCAACGTACCATAAAGGAACGCATGTACCGCTATTTTACACATAAAAACACATACAGATTTCTAGACATTCTGGAATCATTGGCCTCATCCTACAACCGCTCACACCATCGCACGATTGGGACAACACCTAATGAGATTTTAGAAAGAGGTACGCTCCCAGAGCCTGATGTGAGAAGAGATGGAACACCACCACCACCACCACCACCACAACATTCTGCGAGTTTCAAAATTAATGATTATGTAAGGCTGTCGCGTTCGGGAAATAAATTCGCGAGGGATTTGAGCAAGGTTGCACACGTAAGATTTTTAAAGTTAGGGCTATGAGACCTAAAGGCGAAATAATGTTGTATTACGTTGAAGATTTGAATGGGGAAGAAATCGCAGGAGGCTTTTACTGCGAGGAGTTGCAGAAAGTGACATTTAATTTAGGAAAAGATGTGTTTAAAATTGAAAAAGTTTAGGAAGTAAAGGTTCAGGAGAGAGAAAAATGTACCTGGTGAAATGGCTAGGGTACCCAGAAAGCTTCAACACCTATATAAAATCTGATGCAATAATGAAGCTTAAATAGTATGCAACATGGCATCTAACCATTTCTACGTCACACTACCGTCCTCCTCGTCCCTCTCTGCACATCCTAACAACACCCTGGCTAACTTTGTAACAGAACTCCATGGACCCATTGAATTCGGTCGTGATTCGTATGAGGTGGGGATATGCGAAATTCAGTTGGACACCCTCTTTTTAAATATTGATTATAAAGATCCCGTTTTCACGATTCTTAGAGACCTTGATGAGTGTGAAAAAGCCGGGGTAACTCGGGATGAAACTATACGTATCGCCCGGACTGAGGATGCACGGTATTACAGTACAGTAGGAACAATAGGTCCGGGTCGTTATGGTGCGGATGAGGATGTTGTAAGAGACTTAAACGTAAGCTTAAAAATCTTAAATCTTACGGCTGATTTAGTATACGAAATCGTAAACAAAGAAAACCCTGCACATACTCTAATCCTAAAATCAAAGGCTAACAGAAATATTAAAGACAAAGGGCTGTTCAAAAATATAACCGAGGGGCGATATCTATCAGCCTTCCAAAGAGATACCTTTCACGAGGTACAACATAACTTGTCCAGCCTAATGTATCAGGTGAAATTGGAGAAATTGGTTGCTGGCTTACACCCCCACACATATGCTATATTTACAGCAATAAATGGAGCACCAGTTTCATGGGGATACCCAGGCACGCCTGCTACGCATTGCTCACATTCCCAACCATAGAGGGGGGAGTTTGAGTATTACATGTGACAGACCCCAGTATGTGAATGTCGCAACTAATCTAATAACCAATATCTCAATATATAAAGGGTGATCCAGAGAAATGGGACCCAAAAGAAACCCCTGTAACTCTTAAAGTATAAGTCCTTTTATAAAATCATACGCATCATTCGAAAGAGGATAGTTACAAGTTTGTACTGGATTGCATAGGTTTTGACAATACAAGACAAGATAAGATACAAAACAAAATAAAAGTGTTAGTTAAAACTAACCCTTCAAGATGACTGCATGGACTGTGGAACAGCTGCGTTTCATAACTGAGCAATATTATGAGCATGGAAGAAGTGTAGTTTCAGCTCAAAGATCTTTCAAGACAAATTTTCAGATGTCAAAATCACCTTCTAAGAAAGTAATCCGTCGGTGTGTCAGAAATTTTTCCCTAACTGGCAGCATTGGAAAAAGAAAACCAACTGGAAGAGTGCGCACAGCAAGGATAGACGAGATCATTAACAGAACTCATGAAATTGTACAGGATAATCCTAACATAAGCATCAGACGTGCTTCTCAGCTGTTAGGAGTTGGATATGGAACAACACCGTATATTCAAACAAAATTTAATGCTCTTTCCTTATAAAATTCGAACAGTGCAACAACTAAACGATGGAGATTTCGCACGAAGACGACAATTCTGTCAATGGATCCAACAGAAGGTAAATGACCCCACCAATTTTCTAGCAACTTTGATTATGTCAGACGAAGCCCATTTTCACTTGAATGGAACTGTAAACAAACCAAATTGTCGTTTCTGGGCAACAGAAAATCCATTGAATATTACCGAAGTCCCGTTGCATAGTCAGCGTGTAACTGTTTGGTGTGGTCTTACTGCATTTCAGATCATAGGGCCGTACTTTTTCGAGGATTCCACCGGAAACACGGTCACTGTAAATGGTGATCGCTACGAAAAAATGTTGACCGATTTCCTTATTCCTAAATTAAGAGATCTTTGTCTAGAAAACCACTGGTTCCAACAAGACGGAGCTACCTGCCATACCACGAGGAACTGCATGGCAGTTTTGCGTCAAACGTTTCCAGGCGAGTTAATCTCAAGATTTGGAGACGTTGAATGGCCCGCAAGGTCTCCGGATTTTTCTCCCTTAGATTATTATCTCTGGGGATATTTAAAGAGTAGGGTCTACAGAAATAACCCAACGACCTTGCAAGAATTGAAGGCCGCCATCACAAATGAGATACAGGCCATACCACCGCACGCTCTTGCAAAAGTGATGCAGAACTTACAAGCGAGAACACTGGAATGCTTGGCAACTAATGGAGCACATTTGAAAGGAGTCATTTTAAAAAAATAAATATTTCATAATAAACTTGTAACTCTACTCTTTCGAATGATATATAGTTTTTATGAAAGGAATTAAATATTAAGAATATTTGGCTTTTTTTTATGGGTCCCATTTATCTGGATCACCCAGTATATGAACGATTGAGGGTAAAAATATCTCATTCGGTGATGGGAGCTTAACAGTGAAGCTGCGCTTTCGACGCACTGAGTTATAATGGACAGAAAGCCTTTCACAGTCTATCGAGTGGTGAGACACCAGCGTGGTAGCGGATTTGGATCCATTTTTTTAACCATACTACGTACGGCTGTCCCTTTGCTGAAGAGGGGTGCCAGATACCTCGGGAGGAAAGCACTACAATCAGGTCTTAACACGGCAGAAGACATATTGGCTGGGGCTAAACGTTAAGAAGCTCTAAAAAGACAAAGCGAACACGGGACAAAATCGTCAAGATGCTTAGAGAAAAATACGTGGTGGTGCGAAGAAGAAGAGGACTGTCTGGAAGAAGGGATTACCAACACGTGGCATTAAACGTAAAAGGATATAAAAAAAGGTGTTCTAAGCGAATGAAACCTATGGTTGACCATTTTTTTGACTGATATAAGCTGAGGACATTGATCTTGTGAATCATAGTTTGTTTACTACTTGTCGAGAGAGGAGGCACTATTTCTAACTCGTCATGGCACGCTTCATCCATCCGTGTAGTTCACAATGTTGTAAATCGGGGCTGTCCCTCTTTGACATGCTCCCAACTCAAGTTTCTGTTGAACACAGTGACTTTATTGCAATTAACCCTTTGAACACAATTAGTTCCCCGAGTGCCCTATAGAATTCGTGATACCCAGCGAAGGCCCCTACTTTTTTGATCCAAGCTGTGTGTACATGTACGCTAAATTACGTGTAGCCCATTCTGATGGAACGAACTGCGATGACAAATATGCTGTATACCCTGAAACAAACTTTCTGCACTCCATATTCAACCAGTGTGACGTATATTTAAATCAGGTCAACATATCGGCAGGAACATGGTACTATCACATACGAGCATATCTGGAAAATGTCCTCAACTTTTCCAAAGAAGCGAAGGAAAAACGAGGGTCCTATAAAGGCCAAATTTAAAAATTCTAAAAAGATATATGAGTGTTTTGGACGTCTGCATACAGATTTCAGATTCCAGAAGTTTGTGAATGGGGTGGATATAAAAATAAAACTCACCCGCACGAATCCTGATATCTGTTTAAATCTGAATGCTGATCAAGAAGAGAGAACAAAACCCGTTGTAATTCACATTATGGAGACATACCTCCGCGTACGGCGACTGAAATTAAGTTCACGAAAACAAATAGAAATTGAGAAAAATTTACTACACGACTACAGTAAATTAACAGAGTACAAATCAAACTATACACGGTGCCAGCAGGGTTGGCATCGAAAGAGATAGAAATCATAGCCCTGCGAAATCTACCTAAAAGGATATTAATTGCAATGCAGGAACACAACTCGGTGAATGGAAAATTTTAAAAAATGCCTTTAAATTCGAGAATTTCGGCCTTAAAAATATAACTCTATACGTTAATGGCGTTGCGTTGGGGGGAACATTGGATACAGACTACTCATCAGACGCTGTGTTCCCGCTTTGCGCTTGAGCATATAGTAATCTGGCCCATGCTGCAGGTGATTGCGATGAGCTCGGGATTGGGGTAACGCAGAAAGAATTCATCGATCAATTTAACCTTTATCCGTTTGACATCACACCTGACTTATCCGCTATTGTAAATACACGCTTAAGTCCACATAAGAGTGGAAATATCTCAATCAGATTGGAATTCGCCAAGCCGATAGACGTGCCTATTAGTGTACTAGTATACCTTGAGTCACAAGCCTTAATAGAAGTAGACGGATTTAGGGGCGTTGTCACTGACTTTTAAAATGGACGCGAATACACTTCAGAGAGTAATGAATAGTGAACGAATCACACGTTCCAAATTTATCAGTGTGTTTGAGAAGAATGAAACATTGAAATTGCCAACTACGAGAGATTGCGGTAGTCTTCTTGTGAACATATATGTTATTGGTAGTGAAGGGATTCATTGGTTTGCAATCTATTTTAAAAATAGGGACTGCATGTACTATTTTGATTCACCCGGGACTCAACCCTGAAGTGACCCTGTTATTGTAAAATTTCTCGATCAGGTGCATATCCCCGAAATTGTATGGAATCCCTTCCGTCTACAAGAAAATTCCTCCCCGAAAAAATAGATCGAAACATAAAAAACCTTACATTATTTCGTTAATGATGTGACAATCACTGGGTTGACTGCTCGGTAAAACTTCTATCTCCGTATTCAGGTCCACGACATGCGTTTTTTCAGAACGAAAATATTGTATAACACGTGTCAAATCCTCATCGAACCGTAAAGGAGAAAGAATAATTAATTAGTTCATACTGAATCTTTTTTAATAAAAACCCAATTGCTTAAAACATATGTAGAGTATACATATAGTAAGAGTTTTACAATGTGAAGATATCTTTGAACGGCTCAGAGAAGTTCTTTTAAGAGAAAATGCCGAATAACATTTATTATGGAATTTATAAAATTATTTAAAACATGCAAAGGATTGCTATAAAAAAATTCAACGAATCAAAACAGGACTTTAGCATAATATTAATTGCAAACTAATCTATAATTGCGGATACCTAAATGAAGCATTTTTAATGTGATGAGATGAATTACTACAACCTTCTATACATATGAGGAAATAATCCAGAACAGTGCTCTTTCTCCTAATGACAGGCACACTAAATAAATAACCAGTTCGCGAATAATTAGCTACAAAATTAAACTTACAGGCACATAATTACTTACATTTCTACGGCAGTCCCTTGCGTCGGATCGTAAGGAGCGTCATTGCAAATATCATCTACGGTTTGCTTTGGAAATAGTCCATCCAGGTCGGCTGCGTTAAAATGATTAATTGTGGATACCGCTGCAATGTCTCCATCTTGATATAAATCCTGTAAACTGTAAAGTTCTTGATTCATGACGGAGGCAATATTTATTCACTGGTGAAAACTACTGTTGTAAGTTCCTGCTGAAAATATTTCCTTCGATATGCATGATCCGCAAGCACCATCCCAAAAGACTAATAGGCGGTTCGTAAGTTTTATGAGTGATTGTCAATGTAACTGGGCGGGGCTATGCTAAATTTGTACCAATTGTAACACCTATATTACGGGTCCACGCTTTGGACGTCCTGATTGGTTGAGTAATGGTGTCTTTATCTTCTCTCCGTAGATTTAATGCTCACATCTCAAGGTGTATTGCCACTTGCAATCTCTACCACGATGGTTTCAAATATTTGCATTAATATTTGCGCCCATACTATTCTCGGTTTTCCCATTTTAGAACCCACCCCTTTATGCAATATCCCTCACCCCTTTGCAACATTGATCAAAATTTGTCGCTTGCAATCTCTATCACGACAATATTTTACATTATTATTATTTGCAGTCATACTATTCGATCCTCAACTTTGACTCATCTATTCGGCTTGACTTTTTACTTGCCAATTCTCGCGTAGGAGTGTGATTAAATTGTGTTTAGTTCGTAAAAATGAATGTCTAGTTGGGCTGGTAGTTAAATGGACGCCCTAGGTATCCTAGTGGTTAAGACGCTGGGGTACTGAACGGAGGTTGAGAGATCGAGTCCGAGCGATGACATTGTGATTTCTTAGTACATACAATCCCCGATGAGCCTGGTGTACCTATGTGAGGTGGAGAGTAAAAGGAGTCAGTTCACTATTTCACCGGGCCAACTCGAGAGGAGGGGGGGATATGCTTGACCTTCGTGAAATCACAGCATGTGATAATAATGATATAGCAATCGCTGAGTTGACTGCTCGGTAAAACAACGCTATTTATTGACTGGTTGGCTAATGCAAACCCTTTATGTTGATTTCTGATAAATTTAATTTTTAACAGTGATTTCAAATCAATAATGTGTGTGTGTGTGTGTGTGTGTGTGTGTGTGTGTGTGTGTGTGTGTGTTAATTTTGAAAAAAAATGTGCAAGAAGCCATTATAATAATAATAATGATAATCGTAATAATAATAATAATAAAAACCTTTTCATTTTTCATTTTCATTCATTTCATTTCATTTCAATAACAGAGACAATGTAAAGTTTTAACACAACTATGAAGAAGACACCACACAAATTACACGCAAATAAAAATAAAATAGACTTATATATACTGTGCTACCAGGGAAAACAAATATGGAGTCGAGAGAGGTATTGGACGGATTTAGGTAAAATGGTCCTTGCCTCGGGCAAGTCAGGTGTGAGTTTTTACGGATATCGAGTTTACCTCGATGGTATATCTCAGGTATTTAGTGTACACATAACCACCACAAACATTCCCATATTCTTCGTTCATATGTCTTATATGGTTTTAGTGCACATATACCCACCACGAACATTCCCCATATTCTTTCTTCGTATTTATATGGTTTTAGTACACATACCAACCACAAACCTCAAATTCTTCGTTCAAGTTGTGTATAGAATTAACTATTTTGATTGTATATTTATTTTCTATATATTTCATGAAATTTTATATATATATATATATATTAATATATATATTAGTGATGGACCGGATATCCGCATCCGCATAATTTTTTACATCTGCATCCGCACTTCTGATTGAGGATGTTATGCGGATATTACCTCCAATAAATTATGCAATTTACAATTAAATTAGCTTATAAAGTAGCTTATAAGGCCCAGTCATGCACATTTCATGTAAAGTATTAATTATTAATGAACAAATATATAAACCTCAAAATATATATACCTGGTAACACAGAAAATTGAATGAAACTTGTTTCATTGAATTTTCTGTGGCTGAAACTCTTGAGAAAGTTACTATTTTTATCATAATGAAAACATTAATATTAATTTTAATTCTTATGCATTGCCTGCCATAATAGTAATATCACGAAATTTGAAAAATTATGTCATATATTCATAATTCTATATTATATTGATAGATTAACTAAATATCCGCATCTGCGGATATTGAAATTAAAAAATCCGCATCCGCAGATGTTGAAAAACTGACATCCGGTCCACCACTAATATATATATATATATATATTGTTGCATATGGGAATATGATAAGGAAATTCATTACTTAATGAAAGGCTAATTTAGCCTACGAATAATTTGGAAAGCAATCACGTGATTCTTATGTATTAGTGGGGTCATATCTGGCACCTCCGTGACCATATCTTAGGGACCAAGGTTTGAGGGTGTTTTTCTGGTCTTTGATACATAAACTAAAAAATAAGCGGGGATGTCCATCTGGAAAGTGCGGGCTAACTCCGCCAGAGTACGAAATCCAAGATGGTCGCCATTAGCCATTTTAAAAATCAGGTCTGCCATAACTTTTGAAGCAGTTGTGCTACAATCGTGAATGACGGGTCTTTTTCTATTATTTTCGGGGTGAGAAATTCGATGGTGTCGTTATTTTTGAGATTCAAGGTAAGCTTTACCTTGAAATCCAATATTATTTGGGCTGCGCGTATTAGTCAGAAGCTGCTTCGCGTTTTTGAGAATGAAAAGTCAGCCAGCCTTCATTTTTGATCCTTTATTCATTGTGCACTCAATCCAGAAGTCAAGTGGCTGCGCTGAGTAAGGATTGCCTGTTATTGATTCTGCGAAGTGCTCAGCCAAGAAGTCAGCTTGCTCTTTGGGCACAGCAGCGAGTGTGGCCCACTGGTCTGGCAGCACTCTCGCGTACTTGCCGTTGTCATATGTCTTCAGGCAGGGCAGTATCTCGTACATGGACGACAGGAACTCCAGCCAGTTGCGAGAGTGGAGGGAGTCCACAATCATCGTCAGCCAGACTCTGTACTGAACGGACGCATTTCCTGAGCTCTCTGATATTGCATCTACTTTCGCATATTGCTAAGAATTTTACTTTTGGAAAGTTTTGAATTTTATATACTTGCGTTTATATTCACATTGTTATAGTTAAGTAATTGAATATTAGTGGTTTTTAGCGATTTAGAAGTTTTCATAGCGTGCCGGCTTAATTTAATTTGAACTTGTGACGGTTATAAACTAATTTTTAACTGCGCGATGCCGTCGCAGAAAGCGTCGTGTGTTAGGTGTAGGGTAAACCGGTGGTATTCGGAATTTAAAGATTATAACGGCGGTCCTATGGCGATTACCGAGAGATCAGTTTGTTTCTTTTGCGAGTTAATGGAGGAAATAGTTGACATAAAACGCAGTGTACGTGAGGTAACGGAAAGACTTGCAACGCTTGATGAGGGCAGGGGTAGGGCTACGGTTGACGAAAGCCGAACCAATACTAACGTTGAAGACGTTAGTAATTTGAAGGGTGAGGTGCGTAACCTAGTTTCTAGTTTAGGTAGCTTGTCGGGAAGGTTGGATAGAGTTGAGGAAGGGGTTAAGGTTGGTCCGAGAGTAGTAGATGGGGAGGGATTTAGAGAAGTTAAGGGTGGAGCTAGGCCGCGTACGTTAGGTGATAGGAATCCCCCCCCCTATCGAGGTTTCGAACCCTTTCGCCCATTTGGAAAGGGACGTGAATGAGGGGGAAACTATTTTAATTGGGGACTCTTTAGTGCGCCACATGGACAAAGAGTTCGTTGAACGGCATCCAACCAAGAGGAGGAGGGTCTGTCTCCCAGGGGCCAGGGTTGACAGAGTTAGAGACGAAGTGGATAGGATTGACGTTGCCTCCCGTCACTCGATGTTGGTGACGATGGTAGGAGGCAACGACTCGTATAGGCCCGATACGAGAGTGCCTGACCTTTTGGAGAGATATAGGGGGTTAATTAGGTCCCTGAAGGCGAGGTCAGATAGGTCTTTAGTTCTAGGTATTACCCCTAGGCACGGGTTGGGTCTTAGAATTACGTCAAAAACAATATTTTTTAATAATAAATTAGAAGAGATTTGTGCTGAGGAAAATGTACCCTTCGTAAAGCTGTGGTCCGAATTCAGTGATCCTAGCCTTTTTATAAAAGATGGGGTGCATTTTAATGAAATGGGTAATGCTCGGCACGAAAGCATGCGAAAGCTGTATAGGTCGAAGCCTTCTTTAAACGTTGTGGGTCCGGGGAACGCGGGCCCGACGTGAAAAATAGTTTAAAACGCCGGCCCATGTTAAAAAATAACTTAAACATCTCTTATTGTAACACACGTAGTATTATAAATAAATTAAACGAATTTAAGGCGATAAATAATTTATTCCGGCAACTACGATATAGTTGCTATCACTGAAACGTGGTTAAATACCGTGACTCGGGACTTGTTGGGGGAACTTGATATACCGGGTTTTAAACTCTTTACTAATGATAGGTTACATAGGTTTGGTGGCGGCGTTTTGCTGTACATTCGTAATTCCCTTAGGGTTATCGAAATTAAAATAGATTTTCCGGCAGCAATTAATGCGATATGCGTTGAAGTTAAGGCGCGTAGTATTAGTTTTAATTTTGTTGTTGTTTATAGACCTCCCGTTCAACCCTTCGACACCGATACTAGATTTTACTCACTTCTTGGTAACTTTATTGACAATCGGAATAGTATAATTGTCGGAGACTTTAACTGCCCTAATGTTAATTACGAGACTTTTACTGGTAATGAGGAGGGTTTGAGATTGATTGAGTTCATGGAGGATAATTTTTTACGACAGATAGTTACCGAACCAACGCGCGGTGACAATATTTTAAATTTGGTGATGAACGGCGAAAATATAGTCGATAGTTTAGAAGTAGGCGAGAGTTTAAGATGTAGTGATCATCAAATTCTTAGGTTTAAGTTATCGATAGAAAATACTAAGGATAGTAACGTAATAGAAGTCCCTGATTTTCGTAGGGCTAATTTTGATAGTTTTGAGGATAGGATGAGAGTAGTGGACTGGGATAACTTATTTATGGGTAATGATACAAATTTGCTTTGGGAGGCGTTTAAAGAAAGTTTTATGAATATTGAAAGGGAGTTTATTCCTCGTAGGCCCAAGCGCGCTAGAAATCATGGTAGGCCCAAATGGTGGACTAGGGAAATAGGCGAGTTCATAAACGAGCGTAACATTGCGTATAGACTTAATAAGCCCAATGGCACGGCAGCTAACTTTAATAGATATATCGAGCTTAGACGTCAGGTTCAAAGATTAATTAGGAATGCTAAGCGTAATTTAGAGATACTTATAGCTGCGGATAGTAAACATAATCCAAAAAAGTTTTTTGAATACGGCAATAATCGTAAGCCGATAAAAGATAGCAGGCCCTCTAGTGGATGTTTACAGCGCTTTGGCTTCTGACGTTCAGGCGATGGCGAGTATTTTCAATAAATTTTTTGCGACAGTTTTTACCGTAGAAGACGTAAATAATGTCCCCGACGTGGACGATATCGTTCCATGTAGTACCGAGACTATTTTGGATGAAATAACTGTTTACGAGGGTGAGATTGCGCATTATATAGATAGGTTAAAAGTTAGCAAGGCTCCAAGCCCTGACGCTTTTTATCCCAGGCATTTGAAAGATTTGAAAGACGTTATCGTAGGCCCCGTAACGAAGATTTTTAATCAGTCACTCGAAACGGGGATTATTCCTGAAGACTTCAAATTAGCTAAAAAAGGCGACCGCACAGTAGCTAGCAATTATAGGCCCATTAGCTTAACGTCAATTGTCGGTAAACTTTTGGAATCCGTAGTTATGGATCGTATCATCGATCACTTAGAAAGTAGAGATTTGATTAATAGTAGTCAGCATGGGTTTCGACGCAATAGATCTTGTTTAACTAATTTGTTAGAATTTTATAATGAAATTGTGCGCGAATACGATAGGCATAGAGCAGCTGACGTTATTTATTTAGATTTCAAAAAGGCGTTCGATACAGTTCCTCATAGAAGATTAATTGCGAAGGTTAAAGCGCACGGTATACGCGGTCAGGTAGCTAACTGGTTAGAGGAATGGCTTCGTGCTAGAAGACAGAGGGTCGCTGTTAATGGTAGTGAATCGGGGTGGTTGGATGTAGGTAGCGGTGTCCCACAGGGTTCAGTGTTAGCCCCATTGCTATTCGTAATTTACATTAACGACATAGATGTAGGATTGACTAGTAACGTGTCAAAATTCGCGGATGATACTAAAATAGGCGGTAAGGTTGTTAACGAGGACGATAGAAATAGGCTCCAAGACGATGTAAATAGGATTATGGAGTGGACGGATAAGTGGCAGATGCAATTTAACGTAGACAAATGTAAAGTTTTGCATGTAGGTTCTTGTAACAATAATTACACGTACACGATGGATGATAGAGAGTTAGCAAGCGTTGACGAGAAAGTAGATTTAGGCGTACGCGTATCTAAGGATTTAAAAGTTAGGAACCAGTGCCTGGAGTCTTGCGCAAAAGCTAATAGGATGTTAGGCTTCATAGCGCGTAATTTCGAATTTAAATCGAAGGATATTATATTGCCCCTTTACATGTCCCTAGTAAGGCCTCATTTGAAATATGCCGTTCAGTTTTGGTGCCCGTATTTGCGCGAGGATATTGATAGGTTAGAAAGGGTTCAGCGTCGTGCCACGAAACTAATTCCGTCATTGCGCAACAAGCCTTATGAAGATAGGATAAAAGAGTTAGACTTGCATTCACTCGAAACTAGGAGATTAAGGGCGGAGCTTATTGAAGTTTTCAAAATCGTTAATAACATCGATAACGTAAATTTTGAAAAACTGTTCACTTTCGATCATAGCAATACTCGTAATAACGGATTTAAGTTGCGTGGCAGACGTTTCATTAGTAATATCGCAAAAAGTTCTTTACGTTTAAAGTAATTGATAAATGGAATAATCTTCCCGCGTCAGTCGTTCACTCTACCAGCGTTAATATGTTTAAGAACCGTTTAGATAGGCCTTTTAAAAATATTAACGTTGTTTAAAATAAAAAACAATTAATAACAGGAGCTCTGGAGATGGTTGTCGAGGATGAGTCTGTTGATGATTAATGCCAGCTTGTGACATGCCAGCGTGTGATGTCAGCAATAAAATTAAAAAAAAAAATTAGACTAACATGAACGTAGATGTAGTTCGTAGAGTAAACTAACCCACTTTCTGTTTAACTTTACCTACTTTTTTTTATCCTCTCCTTACTTGCATGTCTGTAACTCTTTACTTGCATGTCTCTAGTTTGCATGGTATGACTGTGAGTTAAGACTGTGTTTGCATGGTTTGTAAGTGTTCTTATTTTACTTCTTTTCATCTTTCACCCCTTTCCTCTTCTCTCCGACTATTTTTCTGACTTGTCGGCAGTGGCCGGCCGATGATGATGGTGAGTCTTTTTTCTCTTTTTCTGAATGAATGTTAACCCATGAGTGATAGGTGTTGCTACTTACTTAACCCCTTATTTTTTTCTTTTAACCCCCTACTCTTTCCTTCCTCTCGGGCTAACCTTAGAGTGGATCTTAGGGTCTTTGTTAGCCTTAGCTTCCGTAGATCTGTAGATCTGTAGATCTCACCATAGCTTAGCCAGAAGTCGCCCATATCGCTATTCGCATTGGCGATCTCATCGAACATGTTGATCTTCTTCAGACTGTCAAGAAGCTCGTTGTGGTTTTCTTTGAGCACCTGTTGACTGTATCCATTGAGGTCTCGGAGGACCTGCAGCTTGGCCTTCTCACTGTCATCTAGCTGGAGGTTCAATTGTTGAAGGGCGCACTGGTTGAGAGCCTCCCACAAAAGGACATGTGGTCTGAGAGCTCACTTGTAGCGCTTCCACGAAGTGCCTGGTCAACGCTCCCTTCAGCGACAACACCGGCTGCAACAAGGATGTCCGACAGACCAGATCCAGTAAACCGTTTATTGATCGCTGATAGGTAAGACATGTGCATGTGGACCGGTCCGACATGAGGGTTGATCTTAGAAAACATCTTAGGATTCTCGCTCTTGAGGTCTACAAAATGGAGGAACGTCGGATAATCACCAACCAGAAATGCAAAGGGCATATTCTTATCCTCAATCACCTGACTCAGCTTCTTCATGATATCGCAACAGACAGCCTTCCTGGGTGGTACAGGGTATGTCATATGATAATATGGCTTGCTCTTCTCCAGTGGGGGCTAGATGCATGACTGGAATCCGTTGAACATTGGGACGTGCTTGTCAGTGGGAGAAGGCCGAGAGCCATCATCATTCGATCGAATGAGTGTATGAAGTACACTTCGATTACGATGAACTTCAGGTTTGACAAAGTCGAGCTTTGGTTCACTTCGAACTGGAGGCTCGCATCTTTTGACTGTTTTATAGGGGGCTACTTCCTGCAGTTCTGTTGAAATTGCCTTCAATGTAGTAGCTAGCACCGTGGCATCCTTGATGCGTTCGCCGTCTAGATCGCTTTTCACTTCAAGTGATGCACGCTGTATGAACATAACATTTGTTCGGTGTGTTTGAGCAGCATTGCCTGTTACAGTATGTTTTGAAATCATCATTATCGACAATGACGATCAGAGGTACGTCATCAACGATTTCATATGGACACAGAGGTGACAGCTGAAGGTCATGTGCTGCCCAGAAGTCATGCAGTAGTAGCACATCAGCGTAGCTGATGCCAATGCCATCCTTATGTAGCGTGTCCACTAGTTCCTTATTCTTTGTGAGCCCATGTGTTGTCATCGTGAGAGTGATGCTGTATGTTGTTCTCTTCCCCGTGATGTATTTGGTGAGTACAGATGTCATCGTAAGTGTGGTAGGACTGATGATGTCGATCCCATCTCTCCCAGAATTCTTCAAACAGGTAAGAAGACGTAACAAGAGTTCTAAGACCTCCTCCTCTTCCTCCAGCTCTGCTACGTAGGGTGGCCATGCGACCTTTGGGATTAGTGATACTTGCTCTTTTAGGCGGCCCGCAACATTTCGTATCAATTGTTCATCGCTGATCCCGATCGACGTTACATTAGCCTCGATGTAGGATCCCCCTGCTGCTGTGTCAAACACTAGGTCGCTGACATTCTTCTGGGGACGAGTATGAAAGCCGATACGCTTACTGAATTCGCGTTTCAGGATCTCCTTCATGTATGTAGTTTGATTTGATAGATTGTGTATAGAGCCCAAAATTCCCGACGATATTTTTGAAATCGGCTAGTAGACCTTGAAGTGTACGGATCTCATGCTCCTGGAATATTACCGTCTGCACGTGCGCAAAAAACATGTCCTGGGCTTCGCTCAAATGGACATTTTGAAGGTGAGTGTCTCCACTTGCCGCCTTTTTGCTGGAACCGATGTACTTCTTCCAGCAGCTTTTGTGATATCGTATTTCAGTAGCAAATGGATCGGTGGTCGCGTCCACTAGTCGCACAATACGCTCTCTCATACCTTCGTCATCAAGGTAGGCTGTGTGACGCTTGAATTGGTACCATGCTGAATATGTCGATAATAGACATAATTTGGAAAGGTTGCGGTTTTTGTGCTTAGTGTCCTCTGGCTGCATGCACCAAACACATAGCTTTTTCTGGTGGAGAACGCCTGTACTTGATCGACACAGGCGTTTGGGTTTGGATTCCACATCAGCAGGATTTGTATCATGCAGAACCACATCTATATTGGCATCACTCTCTGCTTTAGTCGCCTCGGTTTTCCGTTTCCTGTTCTGAGCCTGACTGAGTGACCTACCACTGGATATCGATATAAAGCATGACTGTGGTGCATACACAACCCTATGGGTCCATTCTCCCAATTTACACTCTCTGATACACTTCCAAACCTATCAAGACCTTTCCACAAAAGGGCCTTCTCTCGTATCCTTCCCCATTTCTCATCACTCATAGAATAAACTGTTCTGAAGACCCCAGTTGACGTTTACCCGTCATACTAGTATTAATAGTGTTTGCCATCCGAACGAGTTAGGATTATGCATATAATAATTTGTATCACAAACGAATCACTATTCCTAGGATTACAAATAGTTCAGAGTTAGTTCAGAGATAGTTCATAGTTGTTCATTGCTGTCTGTTGTTTGTTGTTCATTGTTGTGCATAGTTCATAGTTGTTGAAGACTTCGCCTTCAGTCCTTGAACTTGAGAAGGTCCGTGTGTAGATCAGCACTGGGTACGACGCCACTTGACCGCATTACCTGAAAAAGTAAAATTGGACATGGCCACTAAATTAAACATTAAACAACTTGGATTTCAAGGTAAAGATTACCTTGAATCGCAAAAATAACGGCACTATCGAATTTCTCACCCCAAAAATAGTAGAAAAAGACCCCTCATTCACGATTGTAGCCCAACTGCTTCAAAAGTTGTCAGATCTGATTTTTAAAATAACTAATGGCGGCAATCTTGGATTTTGTGCTCTGGCGGAGTTAGCCCGCACTTTTCAGAGCGACACCCCCGCTTATTTTTTAGTTTATGTATCAAAGACCAGAAAAACACCCTCAAACCTTGGTCCCTAAGATATGGTCACGAGGGTGCCAGATATGACTTACTATGCGTCGGACTCCGATGGAATAAAGAACTCTCTCTTTCTTAGGTTAAGGCTTATGTTAGGTTTCCCTTTGGGGGGTGAGGAAATCCCACCTTCTCCCACAAAGACCTCCTCCTTCTCCTTTCTCTCCCTCTCTTAGGTTAAGGCTACCCCTTTGGGGGGAGGTCATCCTCCCTTCTCCCCCAGAAGCTCCCTCCCCCTTCGCAGCATTGATTTGTTGCATAACCCACTTCCCACTTGCATCATTGATTTGCTGCATAATTTCTCCCCCTTTGTTGTATAACCCCTTGCAACATCCCCCTCCCCCTTTGTTGCATAATCCCTTTCAACATCCCCTCCTCCTTTGCACCACTGAACAACATTGCATTGCAACATTGCAACATTCCTGCACTTGTCCATTTTGCGCCCACACTACTCACAAGCCTTATTAGAAATTTATAGGTTTAGAGGTGTAGTCACAGACTTTATAAAATGGACACGAATATACTCAAGAGAGTAATGAATAGTGACTGATTCTCATGCTCCAAATTTATCGGCGTGTTTGCGAAGAATGAAACGCTCAAACTTCCAACTACGAGACACTGCGGCGTACTTATTCTAAATACGGATGTTAGCGGAGGCGAAGGGATTCATTGGATAGCAATTTATTTTAAAAATAGGTACCGAATGTACTATTTTAACTCATTGGGGATCCATCCTTGTAATGACGCTATTATTGTAAAATTTCTCGAGCAATTGCACAGTCCCCAAATTGTCTGGTATCCTTACCGAATCCAAGGCTACTATAGCAATACTTGCGGCATGTACTGCCTTTCGTTTCTCATGCATATGGCCCGCGGGAACGAATTTACAAATTTTTAAAAATTATTCGATTTGTGCGACACCGAACGGTATGACGAAATGGTATGCACCCAGATGAAAAATCGGTTCCCGTTTCTATGCACTCGGTGTATTGTGTGAAGTTTTATGCATATATAATTGTGACTTCATCATTGTAACAATATTGTGTAAAATTATAAAATGTCCCCAATAAATTAGTTTGTGTAGCGCTTAAGGACGAGGCTTATGTTCTGTAGCTTATTTAAAATGTAGTGGATGCTAATTCTGAAAATAAATTAAGTTCGCTATATATATATATATATATATATATATAATATATATATATATATATATATATATATATATATATATATATATATATAATGTATAAAAGAAATTGATACCAATGTCACTCCTATATGTGTGAGAAACATCGAAATGTGATGTATGCAATAAACGTTACTATGTATGAATTTATAAAACAATCCTCATAGCTTTATTATTTAATAAAATATTGAAAAGACAAGAATTATTCTTAACCCGAAACACACACACAAGAAAAAGAAAAACTTACATTACTTCTACAACGACCTGGCATTCGTTGGATCGAGTGTCCGGTAAAACTTCAACCCCCATGCTCACATCCTCGTCAGCTATTTGAGTTTCTTCATAGTTATTACGAAAAGTTTCTCTAACACGATCAAGTTCCGACAGGGTCCTTTAAGAAAAAAAAAGGGGCGGATGTAGACAGAAATTTTTAAATTATATTTCGGTCAGTTCATACATTTCCTGAAAACAGTCTGCAAACCTCTGAATTATGATATAATTTAATACGTAAAAGTAGAAATTTTAGGTGAATTTGCTGGAAATATAATATCATAATAGAGACGTTTAAACAGCCAGGGTATATATATATATATATATATATATATATATATATATATATATATATATATACAGTATGTATATATAATTGCTGTATCTCTTCTTTAAAATAATTATAAAAATTTCGTCTACTTATCATTCTATTACAATTTCATTATAAGATTTACGCATCCATTTGAACTAAGCACTTTATAGCTCACGAGTTTTATAACTAAAATAATATATTATATATGAAAATAACGAAAAAATAAAACACTTCGTATTGTTCACCAGTACACGAATCATTTATGTGAATTTGCCCAAAATGCTTTGGTCGATGACCAAATCTAGCAAGTATAATTTATAAGAATTAATAACAGACGCCTAGGTTTATTGACAATATACATATTTTGGGTGAATTTGTTGCAAATATAATATAATAAAGACGCTTCAACAGCCAGGGTACCCGATCAAATAATGGTTAGATTAATTAACAATATACATAATTTAGTTGAAATTGATGCATTTATAATATCATAATAGAGACGCTTAAACAACCAGGGAACCCGTTCAAATAATGGTTGGGTTAATTGAATACACGGTTAGGTTAATTGATTGCCCAGGTAGCTAAACTACAAGCGTTTGACGAGCGGTTAAGATAAATATGAATACAGATCTTCACTTTAAGAAAGGAATATTTACACGCATTCTAGAAGCTAGTTTACATAATTTACAGCCATCCGTAACTTGTATATCATTTGACCGGTCACTATATATATATATATATATATATAGAGAGAGAGAGAGAGAGAGAGAGAGAGAGAGAGAGAGAGAGAGAGAGAGATGTAAAAAAAAGCTTTCGTGGAAATACAGGTACATCATTTTTTCTACTTACATATCATGCTTAGCTCATGACATAAATTTCAAATGTAAACTTAACAAGTACTCAGTGGCGTACTAAGAAGGGGTGCGAGGGGGAGGTCCGCCCCGGGTGACAGCCAGGAGGGGGGTGCCATCGGGAGAGTTGAAATACCAGAACAAGTTTTCAAACCAAATGCAAAATTCGCCAAAGTAAGAAAAAAAATAAAAATGTTCAAACTATTACAACAGCTTAATGTTAATTTCCACTATAAAATAAATTTTTATTTTTATTGGCAATACAAAATTTACAAACGAAAAATTAAATATTTCATAAAAATTACATCGAAAGGCGAACGTTTGTTGACGTTTTAGTCATCAGTTTGTTGAGCATAGCCAACTGGCTGCAACTGACATTCCAAGTCTTGTTCACTTAACACTGTGACTCCACATAAATGAGGTATATATGTTTCATTAAATAATTATGATAAAGCATAAAGTGCTGGTGTTTGTAACAATATCATGGTACTTATACCAGTGTCCAGTAATTTTTGACAATGTGGTATCATAGTGATGTTTAAGTGTTTATAAATGATAATTAATTAATGATAATTAATAATGATAATAATAATGATAATTAATTGTCTCTGCTTGTCTGGGTTGATAATCTGATAACTCAATGGGTATCTGGTTAGAAAAAATTTGAGAACCACTTGTTTGAAGCTTTTCTGTTGTAATACATTTTTTTACTTCTTTATTTACTGGATATACTGTTAATTTTCATTTTGTCAGTGGTCTAGTTATTTGTGAGTAATGCTCATAGTTTTTCTGCTTTTTCAGAACCCCCCCCCCCAAATACTTAACAACACCCCCCCCCCCAAATAATAATAATAATAATAATAATAATCACAGACAATTTGTTCAGTTAATGCATTTCAAGTCATAATAGTTCATGCTTGATTTGCATGTTCATGTTTTATACCTTTTGATTTTAAAATTTTGCAGAAAACATCCAGTATGAAGCGAAATCGACCCAGTGGATTCCATCAAAGAAAAATGAAGAAGGCAAGAGAAGAGGTGGCTCAGGCAATGTCCGGATCAATTTTGAAGTATGTGACGCCTTCAACATCAAGTGCAATAGGAGAAAGTCCTGAAGATATTCATCCTGGTGAATCTGAAGGGCAAATACAAGAAGCATCTTCACAAAAGGATTCAAATGAGAGAGAGCAAGGATTGGAGGATTGCAATTCATGTTCTTAAAGCAGTGAAACTGATGAAGAGGAAGGAGACGCCAGCAGAAGTCCACACCAACAGGAGGAAAACTCTGATGAAGAAGAGGAGACGGATAGATTTTCAACTTATTCTGATGTCGTTGCTTGGCCAATCTCGGTTCCAAATGACTTGAGAGTTAATTTTATTAAGAGGGGAAGTGAACCCTTCCAAAATAGGGATGGACTTTTCAGTGCAGTTCAAAGACAAGGAGAGAAATCCAAAGGGAAGAGTCGACAGCTGACCACTGCATGGTTCTATAAGGCTCTGCCAAATGGCGAGAAAGTTTTGAGAACATGGATGGTTTACTCTCCATCAAAAGAAAGTTTGTTTTGTTTTTGCTGCAGACTGTTTGCTCTTGATGACAAATGAATTGGAACATCCAGCTTTGTCACTGGGTTTCAAGCATGGTGGAAGCTAAACCCAAAGGTGTCTGACCATGAGGCTTCTGAGCAGCATCTCTCATGCCTGGAGAAATGGAAGACCTTGGGAATAGGGTTGAAGCTTCAAAAAACCATTGATTAAGTTCATCAAGCAACAATGGACAAGGAGAGAAAGAAATGGAGGGATATTTTACATCGCCTCTTGGACGTAACCTTGTTTCTGGCTCACCAGAATCTTTCTTTTCGTGGTCACAAAGAGGACATGTCATTATCAAACAAAGGAAACTTCATGGAATTGGTAGAGTTGCTGTCAAATTACGATCCAGTTTTGAAAGAACATTTTGTAAGGATTAAGTATTCTATTCCATCTGGGAGGAGAGTGGCTTCGTATTTATCTCTAAAGATTCAGAAGGAGTTCATTTGCCTTTAGGGGAATTACGTCAAAGAGAAAATAGTGGCTGATATCAAGAAAGCAAAGTATTTTGGGATTCTTTTTGACAGCACTCCTGATGTGTCCCACACTGATCAGATGTGTGAAGTGATCAGATACGTCCATATTGAATGTGACAAAGTTCAAGTAAAGGAATCATTCTTGGGCGTCTTCCCTATTGCCGGAAAGACTGTTGCTGAGCTCACAGGGGATATCCTGAGACATCTGGAGAGAGATGGACTGGATATATAACCTGTGCCGTGGTCAAGGATATGACAACGCTGCAACTATGGCTGGGATTCATGGTGGTGTTCAGTCAAAGATCAGAGAGATTAATCTCAAGGCTTTGTTTGTGCCTTGTGCAAATCATTCTCTGAACCTTTGCGGAGTGCACCTATTTGGAAGCGTTTCTTCATGTGTGACTCTTTTTGGAACCTTGGAGAGAGTCTATTCCTTCTTCTCAGTCTCAACTCATCAATGGGAAGTGCTGATGGAGAATGTAGGGATGACAGTCAAAAGACTTTCCCAGACAAGATGGAGTGCTCATTATGACGCTGTGAAACCAGTGAAGGCAAATTTTGAAAAGCTGATCTCAACCCTTGAAGTACTGTGCGATCCCAAAGAAAATACGGACACAAGAGGATCAGCTCAGATTTTGCTGTCTGCTCTATGTGCTTTCTCTTTTTTGAGTTACCTTTCTTTCTGGTGTGAAGTCCTGGAAGAAATTAATCTCACACAAAAGTATTTGCAAACAGTTGGAATCAGCCTTGAAAAGTGCATTGTGAAGCTCCAAGCTCTAAAACTGTTTCTTGAAAATCAGCGCAATGTAATTCTGGAGAGGGCCATTCATTATGCAACTACAAGGTGTGAGGAAATGGACATTTCTATGGAGAGAAGAGGGAGAGTAAAGCTCCGAAAAAGGATGCCAGAGGAAGTAAAAAGGGCTATGTTTGAATGTCTTGATCGCTTTCATCAAGAATTGGAGATTCGTTCTTAGGCAATGGATCAAATTCTGTCAATCTTCGCTGTTATTCAGCCAAACATTTTGGTTGTTGCAACAGAAGAAGAACTTCGGAAGTATATTCCAAATTTGACTCAGATTTTCGATGAATTCTCTGATGAAGATATCAGTGTGAAAATTGGACGACTTCGGAGGCATTTGGAAGCTGGCAAAATCAGCGTTGAAGAGGCAAAGAAATGGACAGCATCGCAGTTTCTGGAGTTTATTATGAAACGGGATTTTTGTGAATCTTTGCCAAGCTTGTCATTGTGTTTGAGATTCTTTTTGACTGTCTGTGTGTCTATTGCTTCATGTGAAAGAAGTTTTTCCAAATTGAAATTGATAAAAAATTTCTTTCGCTCGACCATGAGTCAGACAAGATTGACAAATCTGGCTTTACTTTCAATTGAACATGAATATGCAAAGAAGATGAATTTTGATGAGGTCATTGGTCAATTTGCAGAAATTAAGGCTCGAAAGCAGAGACTGTGAATCCTCTCTATTTACCTTTGAAGAATAGGCTGAGCGTTGAGACTGGATTTCATGTGTTTTTTGTATAAAATAAAATGCAGTGTTACCTGTTAACTGAATTTTTAATGTCCTGCATTTTTCTTATTTCCAATTTGTTTATGACAGTCCTGTACTGTTTAAAAATCTACTTGAAACATAATATATTTTTCTGTGTGTTTAAATTTTAAAATTATTTATGAGGGGTGCCAAAGGAAGGATCCGCCCCGGCTGCCAAATACTTTAGGTACGCCCCTGCACGTACTAGAGATGAATTTGCTTACCTGGCTTTCATATTGTATGCTTCAGTGCATCTGCCCTATGCAGTGTGTTGTAACACAGAAGCTTCTTCAAAATAGCCTTCAAAATGTGTTAATTTACGTTTAGCATGCAATCTGAAATTAATGCCATTAGCTCTGCACAAAGGTCCAAAAACATTTTAAAAGTCTTTACTGGGTTAGTGTGTTTCTTCAGGAGTATGTTAATACATGTGTTCAGTTATTAACATGCGCTGCAGGTCTTTACATATAAAATCCTTGCAGGAGCTAACTGTGTAGTTTAAGGTATATTTCTGTGTTTCAGAAAGCAAAAGTGGGTGCCAAAGCTCAGTTAACAACAGAAAAAAGACAGTCGATTGTAACTTTGAGAAATGATGGCCAATTACTGAGACAAATTGCAAAAAAATTAAAAGTTTCTGTGAATGCGGTTGCTTGTGCCATTAAACGATACAAAGAAACTGCTCAAAATAAGGACATAAAAAGGTCAGGGCGACCAAGAACCACAACTGTTCAGAGAAGACTAAGAGAGGCAGGATTAAAAGGACGAACTGCAGCAAAGAAACCAATGCTGAGACTCCAGAACAAAAAGAAAAGGCTAGCCTGGAGTAAAAAAAACACCATAAATGGACATGTTGAGCAGTGGAAACTTGTCCTTTGGACTGACGAATCAAAGTTCGAAATTTTTGGATCCAAACGCAGAGTATTTGTGCGGCGCAGAGAGGGTGAAAGAATGACACAGCAGTATGTTGCGCCAACGGTGGAGAAAGTGTGATGGTATGGGATGTTTTGCAGGGAAGCATGTTGGAGATCTCCACAAAGTCACTGGAATACTGAACCATCGTGGCTATCACAGCACTGTACAACGCCATGCCATCCCATCTGGACTGCGACAAGTTGGCCAACAGTTCATAATACAGCAAGACAACGGTCCTAAACACACTTCCATGCTGTGTCAAAATTACCTGAAACAGAAAGAACGGTAACGTCAGCTCACAGTTATGGAATGGCCAGCACAATCCCCGGAACTGAACCCCATCGAGCTAGTGTGGGATGAACTGGATCGACGAGTGAAAGCCAAGCATCCATCCAGTGCTCAGAAGCTCTGGGAACTCTTACAAGAGTACTGGCAGCAGCTTTCACCAGACTAGAGTCTTTCTCTTGTTCAACGAATGCCTCGAATTTGTTCTGCTGTAATTGCTGCTAGCGGAGGCTATTTTGATGAATCTAAAATTTAGACTTTGCTTTTGGTAAATTGTCCTGACTTTTTGTTATTTAAGTTCCCATGTTTGTACTTATGAATTTGTCATGATAACTTAGTTAATAAATAAAAAACTTTAAACAAAATTTGAAATTTATGAATATTTCAGGGTGTACTTAAACTTTGGCTGGTTTATATATATATATATATATATATAAAAAAACATGAGTACATATTCATTTCACTTCGCGAATGTAACTTACGCAATGTCGCCAACCTTAAACAGCTGTGGTGACGAATAGAGACCTGTTTCACTCTCGGTATTCATGACGACGAGCAAATGAGTGATCATTCACCGGTAAAAATAGCAACTGATATGACACGAATTGAACGTGGATCCCCTTTTTATGTGGAGCGTTGACCCAACTCGAAGGCTTACTGATTGGCGGATAACGGCTCTGTGGGCGTTTCTATGTCGCATGTGTGCGGGTTTTGAACCAATCAAAATGGCATTGGCTTAATCTCAGAACCCATTCATCAGCTCGAGAATTTCTGATTGGCCATTTCTGAGGGCGTGCATTTATCAAAATTGTTTTAAACAGTCCTCAGATTTTTTAATTGCGTTCAGAGAGTCCAAAAGTATGTAAATTTAAATGAATGGTTGAATAATTCCTTATTTTATAAATAAAAACTTATTTATTTGCTTGAATATCAACATTAAAATTTAACATTGTTTAATTATTTAGCATGTATTTAAAAATTTTTTAAAACGTAAACTCATTGTTAATAAATCTTCATTGAATAAATTTAACAGTTTTTATATAAATTGATTTGTATTAAAGGGAAGACTTTCGAACTCTTTTTAATTAAAGTGCTTATAAAGTAATTTGAAAGTCTTTTGATTAATTTATTAAAATTCGTGAGGTTTTTGAAGGATTAAACTCTTTTAAAGTCTAAAAAGTTTAAAAATCTTGATTTTTTTTTACTTTTAAGGATTTTAAATTTTATGTCCTGTAAAGGAAAATCATTAATAAGTCGATACATACCTTATTAGTTCACGCATGATGAGAATAAAGTACAGTTTTCAAATCCGAGCTTTTCACAACGCATATTGATACGTAATTAAGGCCAAAAAAAAAAAAAATATATATATATATATATATGAGGTAGAGAAAGAGCTTTTTCAGAAGTAAATTTTGAGTTTTAGTGTACATCAGTGGTGCACAAACTTTTTTGATGTGAGGGCCAAGCGAAGAAAATAACTAAATGTATTAGCCTACTTACTTTCCATCTAAGTCATAAATTGGGTCACTTTTATATTCTGACTTTTTCATTGAATTGAAAAGACCCGTGGGGCCACTGAAAAGACCCGTGGGGGACACATTTGGCCCGCGGGCCAGGGTTTGTGCATCACTGGTGTACATAGTCTCAAATTAAAATCTCAGCGAAGGGCATTAGCGGTCGTGAGAGCCAAAATTTTACCTGTCGCACATCCAGTGCAGGTGAGTTTTACTCCATTAACCCACCTGCATTGGATCCAAAGCACCCAGCTGCATCATGAGTTAATTTTCAGGTGTTCGGACGTCCGTCTGTCGCCATCGCAGAATAAAATTGCATCGATAAACAGATGTTTTAAATAGGTTATTCCGAAAAAAATGTTAGAAATATATTTTGAAAAAACTGAATAGCGATTAACTTTATAGATATACATATTAAGAAATTATATATATAGTCGTATGAGCGTTTAATATTTGAATTTACATGGATATAATTGGTGAATACACACACATATATATATATATATATATACAGAATATCAGGCTGATGAATGGGAATGCTGCTCCCCTGCACGATTGCGGATAGAAGCGCAAAGCGCATTTTTTTTTACTCAATATCTCGTCCTAGAAATGTTTCTTTGTTTCAATTTCTCACATGAAAGGCATGGTAAATAAATGAATCCTTGTTAAATAACTCGAATGAATAAACAGAATGACGTAGTTGTGTTTTATTATACAAAGTATATGGTGTGTGTATATATATATATATATATATATATATATATATATACAGTATACATATATACATATATATATATATACACACTGTGTGTATATATATTGTATCAGCTTTTAAAAATAAAGTGTGTTTCTGTGTCTGTGTGCTTTTAATTCAATAAGTTTTTCTTTTTCTCTTTGCAAAGCGCTTATCTATTAATTGGGTTGTTTTCAGAGACCTTTTCGGGCTATTGCTGGTGGTAGTTCTGCACTGGATTGCGAGGTAGTGCTGTGCTGGATTGCGATGTAGTCTAAGGATGTATTTTGGGGTTTGTGCGGTAGTTATTCTAAAGAAATGTGTATATATTTTTCTACTTAACATCTCGTTTGGGAAATAATGGTTTGGTTAAATTTCTCTCATGAAAGGCATGGTAAATAAATGAATCCGTGTTAAATAATTCGAATGAATAAACAGAATGACGTACTTGTGTTTTATTATTCAAATCCCCTCTTCTTTGGCCTTGGTTGGTTCGAAGTCGACGGGGTTTCTGGTTAGGAGGCAGCAAAGGATTTGTTACTCACAGTAGTTTCTTCTATAATACTCTCCGAGTTCTTCTGTAGTGGTTCGGAGGATTCCGTGAAAACTTACTAAATTCTCTGAAGGTTCCCTAATGCTTCTTATAACGTATCGGGAACTTAGGTTTCTCTTTTTTATTGACTGAGTTCTCTGGAGAGAGTAAGGCTCGAAGGAGAAGATAAAAACTTTCTTTTACTGTAATTTACTGCTAAAATGTACAGGTAATGCTCAGCCTCTAAATTAGATTAGACTTTTACAGGGGGAGAGGTTCGACCTCTTTCGACCATGGCTCAGGCCGGAATTTAAAAATGAGGAGGCCCTCCGCCTCCTCGAGGAGGGCTCCGACTCCTCGCTCAAGGGCTGCTAAGACAGGAGTGATTCAATTTACAATACAAGAATTAAATAAGTCTAAATTTTCGGGGAGTGCAGTTGAAGGTTAAGTCCCCCCCGTTTAATGGAGATCTACGTTAAGCCTAATTTTAAACACATGATCAGAATTTTGAAAGATTCCAAAATAAAACGAAAAAAAATAAATAACAAAAAAAAATAATAATCGTAATATAGCCGAGTATACATTCCTAAATGGCGACAATTTCGGAGTAGTACACTGAGTACAATCTAAGTACATTATTAAGTACATTGTAATTTTGGTTTACTACAACTATGATTATAATTACGAATTAATTCACATTCACTTATTATCGTCAATTACAGTTTCATTAAAGTACATTAATTACATCATCTTAAATTATTAAAGTTACTTACAATTCTAGCAAATTGTTAATTGACATATCTGATACTGAAGTAAGATACGGAAATACACGGACATTTATGATATAACATAACATAATATAACATAACATACAACATAACACCTTATGTTAGAAATTTGTAGCAGGCGCAAGAGGGATTTCGGGTTCCGAGGCTCGCTCTTTTGGCGACGTCATCGGAATCTGAATATTCGTATCAGCATCCATGAGTATCTTGCGAGAGGTTAAATAATTAAAAAAAAATAAAAAGTATACATGTGAACGTACTTACATGTAAGGTAATTATGTACGTCCTCAGGGCATGTACGAATGCATAAACTATTGTACACATATTGGTAGTCACACAATAGGTTGACAATGGTAGACAATAGGTAGCTGAATGAATAATTAATAAAACTAACAAAAGATAAAGGTCAAGAAAGGACATGGATGTATGAATGAACAACATATAAATAATGACGTATAGAGTGTAAAGTCTTTATTATTATGTTAAAGAATTTACCATACATTGTATACTAGAAATATGATGAAGGGAAATTAATGACGGGAAAATGTGAAGGGAATTAAGCTACTTTATGACGTCATAGTTATTCAAATTATGCCATACGTCAATTCATAATTAATAAGCCATAGTTATTTAATTCGTACGTAGAGTACAAGTCATTATTGGGAGAAATTAGAAGAAACGAATTAGAGACAAAGAATGAGTGACACTATTAATTCAATATACCGCAAAAATTAAGGAATTCGGTACATTTGAGGAAGAATTAAGTAAATGAATAAAGAAGTACAACTAAGGGTTCCAATCATGCCATATGCAAACTGCATGCATAACAGTGGTCAACACTCATTTTATTGCTAATCATATTAGAGTGATTTTGGGGTAACTTTGTGGTGCTGATTCCGAATATGACATCGGTTTTGCTAGATTGGCTCTAATTTATGAGATAATTGGTACCCCATTGAAACACGTAAAAATGCAAAAAATTTAATGTTCAGGCGGAGCCTACTTACAAATCGCATTGAAATTGTCTCAAATCATACAAAAGTAAACACATGAAATACATAATGGCATTTTATTCGGTATAATAACAGATAAACACAGTAAGCTGATTCGCATAATTACAATTAATGTATAGTAAATCTCTGTTTGTACGATTCTCTTTTATGTGGGTTATCAGGACAATCACGTTGGAGGTTCCAGCAATAGTCTGCCATCATGTGTCTATCCCATCTGCCTTGATACCTTTCCTCCATCACCTTGATATCTTGATGAAACCTCTCCCCTTGTTCCTCGCTAAAATCACCAAGATTATCCGGAAATCTGTGTAAGTGGCTATGGAGAAAGTGTACCTTTATGCTCATATTAGTACCCAACTTTTCAAAGTTTGTGAGCATGTTTTGCACCAGTTCTTCATAATTGTCTGCTTTGTGGTTACCCAAGAAGTTCTTGACAACTGAGACATAACTGCACCAGGCAGAAGCTTCAACACCATTCATAAATTTGGTGAAATTAGAATCCTTGATAAATGTACGGATTTGAGGGCCATCAAAGATTCCAGCTTTTAGTTTTTCCATACTTAGTCCAGGGAACGATCTACAAATGTATTTGAAGCAATCGCCATCTTTGTCCAAGGCCTTAACAAATTGTTTCATTAGTCCCAGCTTGATATGAAGTGGTGGGAGGATGATTTTTTCCCTGTCAACCAAAGGCTCGTTAATGATGTTAGCTGCACCTACAGTCATGTTTTCTCTTGAAGGCCATGTCACTTTTTTCCAATGATCTTGCCTTGCCCTACTATCCCATAAACAGATGAAACAAGGGTACTTCGTATATCCACTTTGCTGCCCAAGCAAGAACTTTACCATCTTTAGATCAACACAAATAGGCATCTGGTGCTCATGATAGCAGAGTTTCTGCAGGACCATTTTGATATTTTCATATTCTTCTTTAAGTTTTGTTGAGTGAGCAATTGGAAGAGATGCATATCGGTTACCATCGTGCAATAAAACACATTTCAAGCTTCTACTGGAGCTGTCTATAAAAAGCCGCCAATCTCCTGGTCGATATTCCAGTTCCATTTGAAGAACAAGTCCAGGGATGTTATTGCAGTATACAAGTTCTTCATCTTGGCTGAAGTAAGGAAGAAGTCCCGCCACTCGGGTCCGATAACCTGTTATTTTAGCTTCTGGCTGTAGACAGTTCTTTTCTTTTAGTCTGGATGCTAAAAGTTCAGATGCTTGCTTTGACAGACTGAGGTCCCGTATCAGATCATTGAGTTCGTCTTGGGAGAACTGCTGAGGTGTTGAAATGCTTCCTTCATAGTCACTTCCACTACTACCACCTAAGTCCTGAATTTCTTCAAATTCTGACAACGGAAGGTCGGGCAGTGTGGTAAACACTGGTATGGGAACGTCTTCGCTGTGTGACACAGGTCGCCTTGCTGATTCCAAATTGGGATAATCCCACTCGAGTTTCTTGTATCGAATGAAACCTTTCACATTAACCACACAGAAATAACAATCGTCGTGGTGGTTTTTCGGCTCTCGCCACACCATAGGCACACCGAAGTTTAAACTTTTCCTTTCTCGATTTTTCCACTGTCGTAAGCATTCTACACAGGTTTTTCAAACCTTATGGGGAGCCCATGACTTGTCTTGGTCTCCAAGCGCCACGCCAAAATACGCAAGATAAGCTTGCTTTACAAAGTCTGTGATGTTTTTTCTTTGTTTTTGCAGTGTATTCGCCGCAAATGTAGCAGAATACATTAGGATTGTTTAAGCAGCCTCTTCGTGAAGAACTCATATTTCTCTGAAAAAAGAAAACAATAAAATTATAAGTTCATTTCATATTGACTTATGTACACTAAGTACATGTATACAAATACATTACACGGACGAGAAACACGAAAAACACAACAGACAACACGTACCTCTCCACTGCCAACTGTCAACTGACTACTGGTTGGGTGGCCGATGACTTATATACGGAGGAGGAATATTCTAGAATGATCGCGGAGTAAACACTAAGAATATTCGCGTGTCTCACCATCTAGAATGTTCCGGTAGTTTCCCATATGCACGCGTTATGGTTACGTTTCCTATTAATTGAGGGTATTCATTATCTCAAGAACTAGAGCCAAATCGGAAAAACTACTTTCATTTTGGAATTCAGCAACCCCAAAATACCCTAAATTCGTACGAATTTCCTTGGCAACGAAACAAAAAAATTTTTTTGTTGAGCTGTGTAATCAAATAAAATTTAGGGATGAGGGTTAGATGCAGGACAACCATAATTAATTATAATAAATTCTCTAACAAATGAAAAATGGAAATATGGATACGACTAAACCATAGAAATGGTAGTCGCATGGTTGTGACACTGAAAAATAATAGAAAGCAAAAATCGAAATTCTATCCAAACTCGCATCAGGCGACTTTGGTTCCTCATGTAAAAATAAACATTCGAACATAAAAACCATACAAACATAAGTACTGTATGAAGACAATAAATATAAGGATCCATATAAGGATTATATAAATACACGGATTAGGTAAACATGAGGATTTATATAAATACACGGATTACATAGGAATTATTAGTTGTTCATTTTTACATATACACAGTGTATAAGCATTTAGTGCTATGCTGGATTGCGATGTAGTCTAAGGAAGTATTTTGGGGTTTGTGCGGTAGTTATTCTAAAGAAATGTGTATATATTTTTCTACTTAACATCTCGTTAGGGAAATGATTGTTTGTTTGAATTTCTCTCATGAAAGGCATGGTAAATAAATGAATCCGTGTTAAATAATTCGAATGAATAAACAGAATGACGTAGTTGTGTTTTATTATTCAAAGTATATATATATATATATATATATATATACAGTGTATAAACATTTAAAAATTAAGTGTGTGTGTGTGTGTGCTTTTAATTCAATAATTTTTTATTTTTCTCTTTGCTAAGTGCTTGTCTATTGGGTCGTTTTTAGAGATCTTGTCGGTCTATTGCTGGTGGTGGTACTGCACTGGATTACGAAGACTGTGGAACAGCTGCGTTTCATAACTGAGCAATATTATGAGCATGGAAGAAGTGTAGTTTCAGCTCAAAGATCTTTCAAGACAAATTTTCAGATGTCAAAATCACCTTCGAAGAGCTGAAACTACACTTCTTCCATGCTCATAATATTGCTCAGTTATGAACGCAGCTGTTCCACAGTCCATGCAGTCATCTTGAAGGGTAGTTTTAACTAACACTTTTATTTTGTTTTGTATCTTATCTTGTCTTGTATTGTCAAAACCTATACAATCCTGTACAAACTTGTAACTATTCTCTTTCGAATGATGCGTATGATTTTATAAAAGGACTTATACTTTAAGAGTTACAGGGGTTTCTTTTGCGTCCCATTTCTCTGGATCACCCTTTATATATATATATATATATATATATATATATATATATATATATATATGTGTGGTGTGTGTGTGTGTGTGTGTGTTGTGGCTCAACGCATACAGCCGTACTTGACCGGGTGGAATCAAAGGATTTCTGTCTCATCAATTCCCTCCCTCTTACTGACTCTCTTTATTCCCGCTTTGTTTGCCGCAATGTTGCCTCACTCTCTCTCTTTACTATTGCTATTATAAAGGACATTGCTCTTCTAAACACTGTAACTGCATGCTTCCTCCTTTAAGGAGAGCACGCAGCACCAGTCTTTCGACTCATTCTCATTTCCTTTTCTCTCTAACACAACGTTCAATCGGTATTTTAAGTCTTTTATCTACTCAACCGGTCAAGCCTAAAACAATCTTTCTTAATCCAACTTCGCTCCTGTCTACGACCTCCATTCTTTCTAACGCAGAGTGTCCAGTCATTTCGAAAATCCTGGACCTTGATTTTGGCTCTTCTTTTCCTATTCGGGTTGGGAGGGGAACCGGGTTGCGGCATTCGCCCTTGCCCCCTCATTCATGCATACAAAAATAATATATGTCTTTCTTAACTTAATTCATTTATTTCTGTCGTGATAGGAGAAATTACTCGTCTTTCAAACTTAAAATATGAACTCAAGTGTATATATAGAGGGTGTACATAAAGTCAGGATCTATTTTTGTGAAGCACTTGGAAATTATATGGAATTCAATCATAAAATGATAAAGTGGTAACATTTATTAAATAATTAAGAGTAGGATTCTACGTGACGCCCATCAGTATCCCTGCACAGCTCAAATCGTTCCGCAACATTTCTAAACACATTCTGGAGCATTTGCGGGGTCATGTTATCTGCAGCAGTTGGTATACGTGTACGTAAGTTTTCAAGACTCGTAATCTTCGTCTGATAGACGTGCGATTTGATAAAGCCCCATGCAAAGAAATCTAAAGGGGTTAAATCTGGTGATCTCGCTGGCCAAGGTCTGTTGCTTCCGCGTCTGATCCAGCGATTTGGAAAACGTCCATTTAGATAATCCTGAACAATTTTGGCATAGTGACAAGGAGCACCATCATGTTGATAGACGACGGTACTAACAATCCTATCCCCAATCAGCTGAGGTTCAAGGAATTGCTGCAACATGTCCAGATAGATAAGCCCCGTAACTGTAGCTTCAGCAAAGAAAAAAGGACCATAAACCTTAGATTTTGTTAAACCCATCCAGACATTAACTTTAGGTGTCTCTTTCCCAATTTTGGACGAAATCATTCGGTCTTTCATCTGCCCAAATTCGACAGTTATGGCGATTTACTTTTCCACACGTATGGAAAGTGGCTTCTTCACTAAAGAGAATGTTGTCCATTAAATTATCACTCCAGATTTGTTCTACGAGATCAGCACACACAGCACTTCGTCGAGGGAAATCTTCCTCATGTAAATCATGTAAAACCTGCAAATGATAGCTTTTCTTCTGCAAATTAACTTTCAGAATTATGTGCACAGATGACGTCGGGAGGCCGAGTCTGTGTGATGCAGCACGAACGGACGTACGTGGCTCCTCAGTGATAATTCCGAGTACTGCATTCACGGTAAGATCTGACATACACGGTCGTCCTGATCTTGCTTCATCATTTACAGATCCCGTTCGTTTAAATTTGTTCACCAATTTTCGTATTGTCTTGTCTATTGGCCCCGGCTTATGAAATCTCCTTCTAAACTTCTCTCTGATGTCATTGTATTTCTTTCCCTCGATTCGCCAAATTACTATTGCCACACGCTCTTCTGTATTCATTCTAAGGGCTTCTGAAAAGAAAAATAGAAAAAAATAATTATTTCACAAAAATAGATCCGTCTTTATGTACACCCTGTATTTAAATTAATATAATATAACAATAATATATAATATACGAGTGGAGGTACGAAAGTAATACATCTTATTTTGCTTCTCATTAAATATAATTTAATATAATTCCAATATAATTAGAATGAAAATTGCAGGAACATGAATATATGTATACGTGGCAAATATGAAGCAAATATAGTAAATAAATAAATAAATAAGTGTGTGTGTGTATATATATATATATATATATATATATATATATATATATATATATATATATATTAGGATGGTTGGAAACCATATAGGCAAAAATAAAAACAGGAAATTTGAAAGTCTCACCCATTAATATTTTTTAATGTATTGAGAGAATACTATTTTTGAAGTTTCATCCAAATCGGAACAAATTTCGAAGTGTCACATAGTTACTCATTTTTGCCTAGTTATGGCACGAGGCCAGTGTAGACCGTGCATCAGGAAACGTTTGACGATGCTCTTCGACCACCTGTAGGAGTAATTTCTTTTGCTCTATCTTTCGTGAGGATCTGATTATATTCCTGTATGAGGGCGATACCTCACTCTGCAAAGTCATTCACTACCCGAAGTCCTTCAACTCGGTTGCATGCAGTTTTGTAGTCTGGACGATTGTCCCACTTAGTTGGATCAAAACTTAGGAATTCTCTGGGGAGGTCAAGCTTTTGGAAAAAGCTCTTGGCGTTAACTGTGATGAAGTCAACGACAGTCATCCGGTCCATATCAACCGTGGCAACATCAATCTCAAACCGTTTGGGCGGATCCTCAGATGTCTTCCTATTTAAGGTCTTATTCATCTTTCTTTTGATATCCACTGAAACCTCTTGGTCGAAGAAGGCGAGGGGTGCCAACTCCCCACTGAGGTACCAGAGATGGCAGGAAAAAGCATTGATGGCCACCGTAGAGACAGCTTTATCCTTGTATTCCACTAAACGTTCCAGAAAATGGAGGTCGTGGTTCAGGACTGAAGATGCTCTTAGAGCAGAAAACCAGGCACGGACGTATTTACTTAGAGTAAAGATGGCAAATCGCCTGATGCCAGCATTTTCTTGCCCAGAGAGGTTGAACTGATTGTGAAAGAGAGAGATCTTGATGGCATAAATTGCCTTAGCCATCCAACGAGCGTGATAGAAAGCTCTTGGACGGTTAAAATGGTAACCCCGAGGTGGAGCTACACTAACGCAGATGAGAGTGAGCTCAAGGAGCTCACGATAGTCATCTCGCGGCTGAGCATTAGGGTGGAGTGAAAATTTTTTTTTTTTAATTTCAAAATGCTTGGGGTCAGGAAAGTTGTGTATTTATGTGAAACGTACTGTGTGAAATTTTTGTAATCGTACGGCTATAATTAAATTGTGCACGCTGAACTCAAAGTTTTTAAAAATTGGCAAAATTAAAATTACTAAAATTTCGCCATTTTTATTTTGTTTTTGAAATTAAATTACAAAATTTATATAAATTTATAAATTTATAAATTTATAAATTTATATAAAAATGGCGAAATTTTAGTACGTTTCACATAAATACGCAACTTTCCCGACCCCAAGCATTTTGAAATTAAAAAAAATATTTTTCACTCCACCCTACTGAGCATCCTTCAGTTGTTTCTTTATAGAAGAGAATGATCGTGTTGCTTTGATCTCGGAGATGCTCGGCGTCTTCCTTATTTAAATCCAAGTGGCTAAATTCTTTTTTAATTTTTCGTTGAATCTCTTAAAGAAAGGATATCAGGTCCCGTTGAAAAGCCAAAGCACTCCGTGAATATCTTACCCGCTACAATCTCCTTCACGTGATGACGACAGGCAAAGTGGAAAAGACTCCTGCTGAGTTTCTGCTGCAGAAGTGTGCAACAGCCATTCTTCGGGCCCCGTATTGCTTGCTGTTATATCGAAAGATATTCCTTGTATTCGGTCTTTAATCACCCACTGCTCCAAACACTCAAGGATAGCCTTGGCCATATGTGCTTCTGTATCTGAAGGCAGAATTGGGGTGCCAAGGAGCTTCGATGTCCCTTCAGCGGAAACAAGAACAGAAAGGCGGTCCACTTTCTTTTCTCATTTAAGGTTGGAAACAAATTTGCTATCCCAGAGGACAGTGGAGGGCGTACTGGGAGCAAAGGAGTCTTTGATCGCGGCAGCAATCTCCTTTCGCACTTGCATTCTCTTCCGACGAATAGTGTCTGGGCTGATGGAGAAGTTCCATGGGTCATGACCAAGGCCAGATACCGCCTCTGAGAGGAGATAGGCAGCATTTCGGTCTGTTATCTTTGTGCGATCCATTGCAGAAACCAGAGTAGGAGTGATGATGTTTCTCATTTTCCTTTTTTGGAGTCGAAATTTCACTTGGACTGAAGGCCCTGCTTCGGCTTTATCAGCACAACTTGGCCCTGCTTCTTCAGCAATCTCTGATTCACTACTACTAGAACTAGACGCAGGTTCTAACGTCAGTGAGGCCTCGGCTTTCCTCTTAAGTTCGTTTTGGTGACTTTCCTTCTCAGCCTCCATCCTATGACGCCTGCAAGATTCTCTATTTGCGAGTTTTTTGTCGATTCCTAACATGTATCCCCTCTTCCCCTTCTCCCTCTGAGCCAGAAGAAATTCCTTGTCTTCCTCGTTGAGGATCATGTGGTGGGCGTTTGCATGAGCAATATCGCGGAGGTTTTCCAACCCTTCACTGAAGATCCGCTCCTTTTGCAGTTGCGGTTGTGACCGCAGAAAGAGAGAGAGAGAGAGAGAGAGAGAGAGAGAGAGAGAGAGAGAGAGAGACCAACTAAAAATTCCTTTCCTCGCCGTTCGCAAACATCTGGGAATTATCAAAAACCGAAAAACACACGTAGTTTTCAAGGAGAGAGAAACGAAAGGGTGCTTGTTTTTTCCCAAAAAGGCCGCGAAAAGTTAGCGTCTTCAGGGCCTATATAAGCCAGAGTTCACTAAAAATTGCTCTCACTCTGTTCGTTGCTGCTCCTCGTGAATTTCCACTTTCACGGAGCGCCGTTCGATCTCAGCTGGCTTCAGTCCTTCAAGCAACAGTTCACCATTACACGAAGTGAATAACGACTTGAGGCGACCAACAATTTCATCCTGCCGGAAACAAGCATCACTCTACCGGCGTCATTCTTCTGGCCCTGGCTTCACTCATCCTTCACCACAATTCGGTCGGCGCCCTTTCAAGTCTTTCAACTGGCCCTCAACACATCCTCCTGCCGGTAGGCTTATACGTCCTCAGATCATCTCCGTCGAAACGCAGTACGGGCAACCTTCACGTAGTCCCTCGTCAGTCTTCAGAGTTATCCACGTCGAAACGCAGTACGCTAAACGTTCTCGTAGGTTTCTTCAGCCTTCATAAATATCTCCATCAAAATCGCAGGTCGGTGAGACTCTTGTAGGCCCTCACTCGGCCTACAGTGTTTTGTTACGTCGTGCTAGACTATTCAGGATTCCAAGCTGAAAAGTCCACAAACTCTGCCTAATCGCGTAGGCCCTAAAAAGTGTCTTCAATACCGTTCAAACTAACTCTCCCGTTAAGACCGCAGTAGGCTTATTTAAATGTTGTACCAATACCGTAGTTTTTTATCACCTTGTTGTTTTGTTTATTTATATAATTTACTTATTTTTATAATTACTTATTGCTGTGAATCCAATATCGTACCTTATGACCTAGTTGTTGTTTTCTTTTTTACTCATTATTGTAGTATATAGTACCGAATATCTCGTTACATTAATTATTGTTGCTAGCCATTAACGCAGCGTTTAACGCTTATGCTGTGTAACCATTTCTTATTGCTAATAATTCACTAGGCAACAAATTTCAACTTTTTTTTTGTTACAGACACGTGAACTACTGATTCCTACTAAAGCGCTGATGCTGATTTCAGATCTGATATCAAAATTTCTCTATCACGTCCAGATTTTGTGTAACCGAAAACCCCTATTTTTCATTTTTTTTCTCACCCGCTTCTATTACGAAAGCCGTCTAAGCTACTTTTCCGTGCCACGTTTTATGTTAAGCATACTTAAATAATTAGTGAACAGGGATGTCTTTCCTCCTTTATTCTGGCTTAAGACAGACAGCGGAATTCCGCTGGCGGAGTTACCACCCCTGCGCCCAACCATCCACCCAAAGCGCGTTAGTATTTTGTTGTTACTACTGAAAGGCAAATTCCTGTTCTTAAGTGAAACTTTGGTGTGTCCTCTTCCTTTGTCGCTTGTAGGATGACGAGCTCTCCTCCTGCAGGAACCAACAATAATCTCCCATCATATTTGGGTTGAAATTACCTTGGTATCTGTTTTCCATAACTGAGATCTGTTGGTGGAAGCGCTCACCATGCTCATCACTTACAGCCCCAAGGTTGGCCGGGAAGAAGTCAAGATGAGAATGTAAAAAATGAATTTTCAAAGACATTCTGCATCCCATTATTTCATAAGATTTAAGCATGTTTTCTACGAGTTTACGGTGGTTTTCAGCTTTGTGGTTTCCAAGAAAATTTTTGACAACTTCAACGAAAGATGTCCATGCTCCTAGTTCATTCTCATTTAGGTTAGATGGAAACGATGAGTCGTGGATGACACTGCGGATCTGTGGTCCAGTGAAAACTCCAGCTTCTAGCTTAGCATCTGTCAATATTCCTTTGAATTTATCCTTTAAATATTGGAAACCACTACCTTGATGATCCATACCCTTCACGAAATTTTTCATAAGGCCAAGTTTAATGTGAAGTGGTGGAAGATGTACTTTCTGAAGGTCAATAAGTGCTGGGTGTTTCACATTGTATTTACCAACAACATGTTCAGTTCTAGATGGCCAATCATGTTTTTTGTAATGGTTCTTGTCATCTCTGCTGTTCCATAGACACAAAAAGCACATATGCTTTGTGTAGCCCAACTGTAACCCAAGAAGTAATGATACAACTTTAAGGTCGCCACAAATATTCCATGTGTGGTCCTTATATTTGATGAGTCTTAGCAGCAGTTTCATCGATTCATAAGTCTCATTAAGGCCAGTGGCATGTGCTACAGGTATTGAAGGTTTTTCATTGCCGTTGTGCAGTAATACAGCTTAAGGCTAGCTTTACTAGAGTCAATGAACAGTCTCCATTGTTCGAATTTGTATATAGTTGGCAAAAAAAATTGCTTTAACCTTGAAAAGCAAGTTTCATATTACTGGCATTAAGCCGATTAAAACCAAAATCTGGACGTGGTAGAAAATTTTACTAAAAGTGATTTGCATTTTACACAAAATCTAGACGTGATAGAAAAAATCTAATTATAGATTTGAAATCAGCATACCGAAATTAGCTAGGAGCACCTATTTGGTCTTCTGTAACAAAATCTTTGTTGCCTAGTATAATCAGTCATTTGCAGTGGTGAGCTGGAGCCGGTTCGCACCGGTTCGTGCGAACCGGTTGTTAAAATTTTAAAGCATTTTAGAACCGGTTGTTAAAAATTGTTACGAAAACAAATATTATTATAAAATGATCTTAAAACCGAATAATCTTATAAAACGGTGTACAAAATAAATACATACCTTTACATACATACATTTAAATATATATACACCTTATTTAATACTAATTAGGCTAATTAGTATTAAATAAGGTATGTATTTAAATGTTCTTCAAAA
>JAJOZX010001026.1:0-30000 GCA_023014485.1 Bathynomus jamesi | reverse complement strand
TGGACAACGATCGCAATCCTCCGACTAGCCACGCACAGCTTCTCTAGTTCCTTCCTTAAGTGCGCCATTCCCCGCCCGGGTAAGCACCTTACCTTCCTTCTGTCCCGGTTTGCAGAAACAAAGTACTTCTCCTGGCCCCTGATCTGCGAGTCCTGAATCAAAGTGGTGTCTTCCTCTTTCGCGCACAGGAGACTAAAGCGGTTGGAGGTTCTGACAGCGGCAACTGGGGTCTCAGACTTCGGCTTCGCAGCCTTCTTGCCCGATACCTTTCGATACCAGTCGCCAACCGTAGACTCAGCCGCACTTACAACACCCGACCCACCCCGATCGGCAGCTACTTCCTTTGGTTTCTTTAGGCCATCAGTAGGCCCATTCCCACCCTTTTTCTTTATCAGCCCCTTCCCACCCTTTTTCTTTATCAGCCCCTTCGCACCCTTCTCTTTCGGCCCCTTCCCACCCTTCTCTATCGGCCCCTTCCCACCCTTCTCTATCGGCCCCTTCTTTGTGCTCCCTTTCCTCCACCTTGCGTCGCGGTTCCGAGCATTCCACGTTGGTCGCTGGCGATACCTGACACTGATTTTGCATCCCGGACCCCGGTTGCACCTCTACCCTTTCTCCGAGTTCCCAGGCTCTGTCGAGTCCGCCGCTGGGGCGCCTTTCCAGGGCGGCTATCCTATCAATAAGCTCCGGGGTGGAGGGCGCAGCTGCGTCAGTGACCGCCGCGCCTCCAGCAGCCGATCTGGATGACTCGAGCCGCCGGACCCTCTCCTCTAGAGAGAGAGAGGGAGAGGGGGAAGAGGGGGAGAGATGGAGCCGAGTCCGCAGCGACTTCAGTGCGGGACAATTTCGATTGAATTAGGTCTACTGGTTTTTTCGAATAGTCTTGGTCCCACTGTCCGATGCTTGGCTGAATGTGCGTCTTACTACTCGGTAAGCAAACTTCAACTTTTGAACGCGTATTTAAGGCTTTACTGTCCGTACAGGATCACAGTAGGTTTGTTGTGAAACCTCCTAAGGCCAAGTGATCTTTGATTAATGCCATGTAGGGAGCCTTCCAGCTGGACGTAAGAGGAGCAGCGACCACCGAAAAAAAGTTGAAATGAGAGAGGCGAGTTTCTTCTCGACTTCTAGATTTGCAAATTCCATCCAATTCCGGGACGTGATGTTCAACTTTCAATTTATCTCCATCCCCTAATCCTCTTCGAATTGGCCGACTCCTTTCTCGCCATTATTTGGAGAGAGAGAGAGCGGAATCTCAAGCGTGCTGATCTGTTGCATGGTGATGCAACCCTTTGCATTCTAGCGAAATGAGCAGGGGAGCTGCGATGGAAAATTTAAGAAGTCCGTTCTCAGCTTTCGACAGACACAAAGACTGCGGAGTGTTATCTAAAGAACGTCCAGAAATTGATGTACACTGATTATTATTTAGTTAAATTATAAGTGAAAGGCTGCGATTATTGCCCAAAATTGTTTCCGTGTTTTTGTGTTTTGTGAAATAGTATATGTTCTCTGGTCAGTATGTTTTATAAACATTTTCTTGTTCTTTCTATTTTCCCCTGAGAGTAACTATGTAACTATATGAATATTTGTTTCGAATGCAAAGCGATCTTTGATGAGAAATCGCTTGAATAGATTGTGAACTTGAAATTTGTTGTAACCAGTTTTGAGAAAATTATCCTACATTTTTCACGTAACAGCAAGGCGCTCAGCAACAGCCACACCACGCATAGGACACCTTCAGCTCGCTCCTGCGTATACCACTTGTAAAGTGCCTCATCTAAACCTTCAAAGGATAATTTTCTAGCATGATATATTTTTTCTGCACTCTCACTCCCTTCCACTCTCTTCGATAAACTTTGCAGTTTGTCCTTAGCCTTTATGATGTTATATAGGGAGGACTTATGAAGATTAAAAGTTTGCATGAGCTGACAGGCAGGCACACTACGTTCGTATTTTTCTATCACTTCTAACTTCATACTCAGAGATAATATTTGCCTCTTCTTGGGTGTTAAGGAGGTAGAAACCTTTCCACCTTTAGAAGACATGTTTCTGGCACAATAAAAGCCCAATATAAAGCACAATAGAGGTCAGAATATGGTTAATTCGGAGAGCGTGTGGTGTTTACAGGACGAGAGATGTGTTCAAACTGGGGCGACCGCTTGCCGAGCTGGCCGATAGTAAACAAAGGCTTCCGGACGCCATGCGGCATATGTTCGGCTGTAACGGACCCGAGTCTGTAATATAAGAACCGAGTCTGAAAGGGTCAGTGTCCGTTAAAGCCGAGGTTCCTTATGTACAGTGTCCGTTATATCGGTGGTTTCCTTTAGAGTCATAGAACTCTAAACTTACTGCCACTCTCAATCTTCCCTGTTCTGATTAGTGTAGCTACTTAACCTACTTGCTTTCATAATCCCGGTCTGCCACTAGGAACGTCCCCTCTGACACACCTAGAGTTGTCCCAAAGCTGGATCCTATCTGCTTTGCAGATAGTTGGTGAGGGAAGCTATACTTTTGGAAACTCTTTGCGAGTGACCCGTTGCCCACGTCGGGCTAACATCATGAAAAAGAAAAAACAAGAGTGTTTGTTATTTACCATTACGGTACTTATTCGGACTCGAGTGGATTTAATTTTTCCCTGAAGAGTTCCTTGTTCTGTGCACGGTCTGTGTTTATCAGAAAAAAATCAGGGAACCATTCTGAGTTCACTCCCATATATATATATAATATATATATATATATATATGTGTGGAAACTATGAAAAAACTATAGTGTTTGTCATTTACCATTACTTATTCGGACAATAGTGGATTTAATTTTCCCAGAAGAGTTCCTTGTTTCATGCACGGTCTGTGTGTGTCATATATATATATATATTATATTAGTGATGTAGCTGTTGTCATTTTTCATAGCTCTGTGGTCGGGATTGCGGTTGCGAAGCTTACAAATAGAGCTCCGAGCGGTTGCGGTTGTGGTTATGTACCCTATAACATCGTAATATTACCTAAGACTAAACAACACAATAAAATATCGCGTTTTAGCCACACTTTTCAGTCTACAATATAATGACTATAATCTAAACTGTAAAAAGTGTGTTTCCAAGATGCGGGACTTGGACCCAAAGCGTTTTGGATCCCACCAACCACTTTCCCCAATCACCACCGATTCGAAAGTGGTGTATATAATTATAATATATATACATACACTATTTCATCCTGATATTTAAATTGAATTGCTGGGAGACTGTATTTCAAAAATAAAAGTTTTTTTCAGCTTTGTCTCTCTTCAGCCTATTCCTTTTTTCATCGTAGATGATCCCTGTTCCACTAAATAATTGTTCACTAGGAGCACTTGAGGGAGGACATCCAAGGTATGTCCGAGCCAGTTTGCTCAAATTTTTGTATTTCTTTTGATTTAACCTCCACCAAGCCAAAGCATCATCTCGTGCATTCCTTTTCTCTTTGTGATATTTCTCGATCATTTTTGGCAAGTCTCTGCTTGACTCAGTTTCGGTCTCGTCATCACTACTGGAAGCCAATAGAGTACATTATTGTTACTGATTTACTCGTAGAAGCTGATGCCTGGCCTAAATCAATCAGTGGTTTCTTTGCCGGTGATTCACTGGCTGTCTCCGAGTCCGTTGATGTTTGAGTTTTGTCCATTTCATCACAAAGATATCTCAATTTTTTCTAAACACCTTTTGTGACATGTGAAGCGGAAAAAAATTTTGCTTTGTACCTTGGATCCAAATAGGTAGCCAAAGAATACAGTGCATGTCATTTACTTCTAGGCCATTAAATCTCTTTGCTAGCTCTGTGCGCATTATCTCCTTCATTGTTTTGATTTCACGATCAGCTTCGAGGTTGCAGCACATTTTTCAAAGAAAGGACGAGGGAAATAACCTCAGATATGGAAACGTTGGAACTACTCAATCTTTTTGTGATATCATCGAATGGTTCCAGCACAGCCACACAGTTTGACAAGAGAGTGAAGTCGACGTTAGTGAGTTGTTGCATTTTGGAATTAGCAGCGCTATATAGACTCAGTGCTTTCTTCAACTTCAGTGTTCTCTGCATCATGTGATAAGTGCTGTTCCACTGTGTGGCGACATCATGAATGACTGTAAGTTCAGGTTGATCTAAGCGTTTCTGAATATTTTTCAACTCATCCTGCGCCATCATAGAATGGTTGAAATGAGTAGCGATGGATCGAAGTTTAGCTAACAAATCACTGAGAGATTTTTGTGAGGATAATCCACTTTTGATTACAAGTTGCAGTTTATGAACAGTGTAATCGATATTATGGACGCCAGTGAGAAACAAAGCTTTTATCATGTTTGCTCTTTAGTCGCACATTACATAATGGATGGATGAATGGCTAATATCCTACTTCTGAAGCATCTGCTAAAATTTTTCTAACAAGTATTCTCCAGTTTGGCGATCTTCAAGTGGCATTACGCTGAGCACCAAATTGGTTGTCTTGGAGTCTTGATTCACAAAATGGCATGTCAAAGAGAGTAAAGACACTCCAGCAGACGTGTCTGACCATGCATCCATTGCCAATGATACTTTCGAATCTTTTAGAGGCTCAATAATTTTGAACACTTTCTTTGAAACAAAGTCATACACATCGTTGCACACAAGATCAGTGTAGAACTGACACTGTTTCACTTTATACTGTGGAGCTGTTTCAGCCATAAGTCTCATGAAACGTAAGTCCTGAACGTGGCTGAATTGCAAGTCATCTATTATTATCATTTCGGCTATGCGATAGTCCAGTGATTTTGATTTGGAATGATTCGCATCCCAAATTTTGACTTTTTCGAAGCAACTTTCAAACGTCTGATTCTTTTCTTTCACTGCACACTTCATTTCCTGTAGGGATGTAAGAGACACTTTTGATTCCTTTTTCTTCTTTGACTATTCATTAGCTTCATTTTCACTAGATATCACTTCATTATATTCCTTCTTGTGCATTGAACGCCGATGGTTTTTTAAGTTAGTGGTACGCCTTCTCTTTCGTGAATAGTTCTTATTACATATGAAACACTTCCCTACATCGTTTGACACTCTCGAGAAGTACTTCCACACTGCACTCGTAGATCGCTCCATGATCGTTACACCACATTCTAACACTTTACTAATGGGTTGAAGCACGTAACGTTACAAAGGTAGCGACGGAGAACTAGCGCAACATAACCACCCTCACTCGTGTCTGAAAAGATACTGAAGCTGGTGCTTTAGTTTAGTTTGTAATTGGTAATGAAGGTTCCCTAATTTCTAATAAAAAAAAATTGAGTGTTTTTATCTTTTCTTATCAACAGTAATTATACATCATCATTGCTTTATTAAATATAATTAAAATAATGCTTTAATAGCCATCTAGCGTTGATAAATGTAAGTTATTACATAATGCATCTATCCATCCACTCCAAGTAGCAATTCTAGATATGTCGCAATTAGGGCGTAGCCAACTTTTACCTTTTTGCACCCTTGAGTGAAGGCATGAGGCATGACAGGAACAGCATTTGGCGACGTTATAGCATTTATATCCATTACACTAGCGTTTATAACATTTGGTTGCCCTAGTAAGAAGATATCCTCAAACAACCGCAATATCCGCACTGATAAATGCGGTTGCGGAGCTTAGAATATGTGCGGTTGCGGTTGCCGACAACCGCTACATCAGTAATATACATATATATATATATCACAGTATATATGACGCGTTCGGTGGAGAAGGGGCGAACGCAACATTTTCGAATTATGCCACAAAATGCAGTTAAAGTTTGTAAACTTTAAACCTTTGTATTTTTCCGGTTTATTGAAATGTTGTATGAATTTGAACACATATTTGAGTAAAATATTGTTGTGTAATATGTCGATATAATAAAACGCCAAGAAATTTTACAATATTATTTATTGATAGCTTCTGATGTTAACTGGTGTAATTCATTATTTGGTCCTCTTCGTCGAATGTTGTACAGTATTACCTGCTTCAACTGTTTCGGTTTCTTCCAGTTCCTTTAACAATCTTGTATAATAGTTCACTGCAGTTGCAGGCATTAGGTCTGATAATTCTTTGAGATCTTTTATTTTTCCTTAGTTATTGGCAGCAATTGGAATACTTTAGTTGCAGTGTCTGCTGGGCTAGATTGAATAAACTGACACTGTAGGATTTTTTCCCTTTCTGCAGTCTGACGGGATGGCTATTATCTGGGGTTGTGCGGTATGCAGTAGATATTACGTAGCCTTCTTTGTGTTGAAAGTCAAATATTAACTTTCTTACATCTGTAAATTTAGTAGTTGTTGATTTCCTAATGACAATGCACGTTTTTAGGACGTCAAAATCGAGAAAATCAGCCTGTTTCATTTCTACAACTAGGAAGCGCTGCGAAACGGCTGTAGTTATGGCCGTAACATAATCTTTTTTGGTGTAAATAATATTGCTGTAATTATTTTTTATATTTTGTTCAATTTGGCCAAATTGAGCATCACAGGGCATTGTCGAGTCACCAGAAAGTAGATAGATGTGTTCAATGTGAAGCAATGATGCGGAGTGAATTTCTCTGAGATACATTAACACCTAAATTTTACCGTGAAAGAGTGCAGACTAACATCTAATTTTTTGCATAGGTAAAGCAAAGGTTTTAAAGGATAATTATACGACAAAAAACTCATTTTTCGAATTTTGTGGCGTTCGCCCCTTCTCCACCGAACGCGTCATATCAGATGATGTGGAAGGTCATTTATATATAATAAAAATAACAGTGCCCAGGAACTGAGCCCTGTGATAAATTATGTTTGACAAGCGCTTTATTTGAGCAAACCTTATTTACTGATCCAAAATGGTATCTACTGGACAAATAACTTTAAAACCGATCACTGATTGCCCCTCCAAGGCCGTATCAATATAATTTATTAAATAGAATATTATGGTCTATTTACTCTATTACATCAAACGTCTTACTCAAATCAATAAATATTGATATCATTATTTCTTTGTTCTCTTTAGCAATATTTGCATTTTTCCATAAGGTTTAAAATAGCCATTTCCTTTGTTTTATTATTATAGAGGCCATATTGATATGGAGAAAATAATTTGTAGGATTCTAAATATTGTCGCATTCAACTTTTTACAATTTTTCAAAATCTTTGCTAAACACACATACTGTACAATGAACACAGCCAAAATAGCGTGATTGGTGTGTCTTGGAGCAGGAATTTGTTCCGTTTGTACGGGCTATTGCGTGTGCAGTATTGCCACTACCTCCAATTAATAATAGTAATATTTCTTGTATATTTATCTTATATATATCTGTGTTTGTATATATATATATATATATATATATATATATATATATATATATATATATATAGAGAGAGAGAGAGAGAGAGAGAGAGAGAGAGAGAGAGAGAGATTGATGGGGGACATGTAAAGACGTGGGCCTTAACCTCTTTGGTGTTTCGTGTGTTGGTCTCTCTTCACATGTGTGTGTGTGTGTGTGTGTGTGTGTGTGTGTGTGTGTGTGTGTGTGTGAGTGAGCAATGAACTGTGGGTTGGGCGAATCTCAGTGTACATTGTAAATTTATGTTCTGAAATGATCTCATGTACCTGTATTATTGTTAATAGCATTGTTATTATTAGAACGCATCTTTATATACGTAACATAATAATTTATTTAAAGTAAATCGACATTATAAGTCTACTTAATGTTTTAACGAGATTTCAATATTTTCCCTAAACCTCCGGGTAAATGCTGTGCTAATTGAATGCACGGTTAGATCAACTGTACGTCGTTGACGGATGACTAATTTAAGTCATGATTTGGTTTATATATATATATATATATATATATATATATATATATATATATGTGTTTATATATATATGTATATGTACATATGTATAACCTTTCGTTAGCTTCCGCCCGAATTGTTCATTCTGACGAAGGTCAAGCTTTTCGCTCCAACTTAGACCTACAGTTTAACGTGGAATCCGAACCACGCCCCATCAGCAGCCCTGCGTCTTAACCACTAAACCACCTAGGGTACCCATTTATCTACCAATCACTTTCTTTATTGTGTGGAAGGATGAACAGCTTGGTTTTGCTGCGCGCCAGTAGTTTGGGCGCAAAAAGGAAGAGTGCAATGCAATTGCAAATGCTGCATAATGTTGCAAGAGTGCCAACCCCACTCCCATAGTGCCAACCCCCACCCCCTTGTTGCAAAGCACCACATAGTGCCAACCCCCAACCCCCTTTATTGCAAGGCACCCCAAAATGTGAGTGCAAGAGCAACAAGGGGGTATGCAACTTCGAGGTGGAGTTATCCACCAAGCTGCAATGAACACCGCTGGGGGAGACCTCAACTAAGAGAGAGGATAGGTGTTCGCCTGGCATGAGCCCAGCACATATTAAGACTTCAGCCGAGTGGCCGTTGTCTTATAGGGCCCCTAATCAGCCAGTGCCTCCAGGCACCATCAGCCAGTTGGCTTAATCAGCCAATGCCCCAGGCATCATCAGCCAGTTGGCAGAGTGTACACACCCATCTATACTGTTTATGGGCGTCGCCCGTTAAACACTAAGGTGGAGGCAGGCCCGAGACCCGGCGCGTCCTTCCGCGGTTGATAACCAGGGTCACCTAATGATCCGTGTTAAACCGTAGGTCTAAGGTGGAGTGTAAACATCTTTCCACGGTTCGTTGGGGCAGGGCACCGTTATTGCAACACTCGATTATGTTGTTTATTTCTTTCTCTCACCACCAGTTGGCGTATCTGGTTGAGTTGCCAGTTCACGCTATTTATTTAATTAAAGCATATATTCTGATTTAATCTGCCATTTGGCTTAGAAGGTTGAGTTGCAAGATAGCAATATTTATTTAATTAAAACAAATATTCTGGTTTAGAATCCGCTTTAGAAAACAACCACTTGATATAATTAAATACCGTGTACAAACAAAAGGGAATAAATAAAACACCAATACATAATTCTGTTTATTTAGGCGAATTAATGGAAATAAATATACAAAGGGATATATATATATATATGATCAAAAAATAATAATAATAATAGCATCACGAACGGGAAAAATATAATAAAAAATATACAAAACGGTGCATTATCAATATATTATTACAGGAAAAATATATACAGTTATATTAAATAATTAAATATATATAATCAGAAATACTGTATACAAAACGTTGTATTATCAAAATATTAGTACAGGAAAAATATATAAAGTTATATTAAATATATTGAAAATAATAATATAAGAAACATATATTCAATTGCATATTAGTTCAGGAAATATATATATATACACAATTAAATAATTAAATATATCAGGTCATCCCATAAGTAATGTCGTTTTTTAGATCGGAATTTGAAGGACAAAAAAAAACTCAACTGAGACTTTTTAATCTAGTATAGGGTGTCCATAAATGATTACCCTGATTAAAGCATGCTATAACTTTTAAATAAACACTCGTATTCAAACACAGTTTTAATCATAAGTAGAGAAACATACAAAGTTTTGATACATAGTTAATGAACTTAATAAGCTTCCACATGTGCACCCCTAGTGGCACGTAAAATGTCTGAACGGTATTCACACTCACGCCACACATTTTCCAACATTTGTGGCTTAACTGTTGCAATTGCATCCGTAATGCGTTCTCGCAATGTCCTGATATCTGGAACAACTGTTGCATAAACCAAATCTTTAACATGACCTCAGAAAAAGAAATCCAGTGTGGTAATGTCTGGTGATCTTGGGTGCCATAGGATTGGCCCGTCCCTGCCAATCCATCGATTTGGAAATGTTGCGTTGAGAGTTTCACGAACAACATGCGCCCAATGAGGGGGTGCCCCATCTTGTTGGAAGATGACAGTTGGCTGCTTGTCCTGCAGCTGGGGGATGGCGTAATTGGTGAGCATATCCAGGTACACAGTTGTGGAAACAGACATTTTACGACATTTTACGTGCCACTAGGGGTGCACACAGGGCCGTAGCCAGACCAAATCAGTAGGAGAGGCGGAGAAATTGACAGGTGGGACAATGAAAAAATTTAATGTCATTTTTTGTGAATATCGAAATATACTGCAGGAAATTACATTCAAAACTATAACAAGTAAAACACCGTAGGCTAAATAAAAAAATGATCAAACCGATACATATAGATAGGCATATTGGGTTATAGAATACAATATTTAGAATAACTGTATGCGGCGAGTTTTTTAGCGAAATTCTTTACGAATTCAAACATGTCTATTTGCTTCGTTCTCTTATTTTCAAAGGCAAGTAAAACAAGTTGGCTTTGGCGTTTTTGTAGCATGGAACACCGTTGCGGTTGGTTTTCCCAGGGGGGGCATATTATTTTCCAGGCGGGGCTTTGACCCCCATGGCCCCCCCTTTGGCTACGGGCCTGGGTGCACATGTGGAAGCTTATTAAGTTCATTAACTATGTATCAAAACTTTGTATGTTTCTCTACTTATAATTGAAACTATGTTTGAATACGAGTGTTTATTTAAAAGTTATAGCATGCTTTAATCAGGGTAATCATTTATGGACACCCTGTATATATATATAATATATATGAGAGAGAGAATTGTACTTTTGTGTAAGTAACTCTAGCTAAGACAGTTGTTAAAAATGTAGACTCAGTTGCCAGCTGATTTTTAGTAAGAAAGAATCAGATGTTTATTTTAAAAATATAATATGTATCTATATATATATATATATATATATATATATATAAATAAATACGCACAGTATATGTTCACCCCTCCGTCTATGGCCTTGGGGGGGTTCGAAATTGACGGGGGTTCTGGTTAGGTGGCAGCAACGGATTTGTTACTCTGGAGTATCTGGTACCATATAGGGAATCGCAGTAGTTTCTCTTATACTACTATCCGATTTCTTGTAGTGGATCGGAGGATTCTTTGGAGCTTACTAAATTCTCTGAAGGTTCCCCGATTCTTGTAACATATCGGGAAATTATTTTTCTCTATTTGAGACTAATTTCTCTGAAGAGAGCAAGGCTCGGAGGAGAAGACAAAGATATTCTCTGACTCTAGTTTACTGCTAAAATGTTACAGGTAATGCTCAGCCTCTAGGTTAGATCAGACAATCAGAATGAATATTTGAAAAATTGTTCGGCTTTATATACTGAATTTTTGGTGGCATCATTATTATTTAATGTTGACTTGTTTTGTTTTTATTCTCATTAGGCTGCATTATTTTGCAAAATATTTGAAGATAATGTAATTATTTTAGCTGTAGCAATGTTCACAGATGAGCAAGATATTTGGAGATGAAGCCATATATATTATTTTAAACCACATATTGACAGATCTGATGTTATCATGATTTGCCGAGTTAACTAAAAATGGAAATTGAAATATGCATTTTATTATGAATTACAATTAAACATGCATATGAGCAAAAATTAAATGCGTAAGATTTAGAATTAAACGTTAAGCAAGACTTCATCTTTAAAATCGAAGAGAGAATGTGTACATAAAACGAACATTGCAGAATTTAACAAGATTACATTATTAAGCTAATTCTAAAATATATGATTAAGCAATTTAAAAAGAAATAATTCACCAATTCAGAAAAAATAAAATAGAAAGCGAATCAAAAATTTTATGCGAATTTGGACTATATAAGTAAAAATGAATATAAGAATATAAATATACGAATGAATATGATAAATGTACGAATGAATATGATAATTGTTCATTTTTGCATATATATATATATATATATATATATATATATATATATATATATGGGGTTGTTACAGATAATTCTTCTTTAATGCTGGGATAAAATGCGATTATATCTTCCTCTTTCGGTCTACCCCAAGTTTATCAAACAATGCATCGATGTTGAAAAGGCATTAGGCGACATTTAGGAGCATTTCGTGGCCGAAACAAGGATGCTATCGTTCATCTCTACAAAACATTGATCAGGACACGCAGAATACGCTGTACAGTTCTGTTACCCATCTTGAGAAAAAACATATACAGAAAATAATGATGAAATTGCACGTTCCCACGAGCGGTTAAATATAAAGGTCAGAGAAAGAATTGCGTATTGTACTTAAAATTGATTAAGTTGTCACCAATGTGATTGAATAATGGTTATGGTTTTGTGTTACATATGAAATAATGAAGCGGAAAGGAAGTGATTAGTTTTAATCTTTGCATTTGTATCGACTATATGATTGTTATTTTCTGGAAAGAGAGCGAAAGTATCAAATTTGCTATACTTCGCTTATAAATTTATACGATACTCAATCTGCGCATGCGCAAGACGGATAGATAGAGAGAGAGAGTTAGAGTTCGAGAGAGAGTTAGAGAGAGAGTTAGAGTTAGAGAGAGAGAGTTAGAGTTAGAGATAGAGAGAGGTCAAGCGAATGTGAATTAGGCTTTATATATATATATATATATAAAACCTTTGGTAGCTTCCGATCGAATTATTCATTCTGACGAAGGTGAAGCTTTTCACTCCACCTTTGGCCTTAGGCCGCCCAGGTTACCCATTTATCTACCAACCACTTTCTTTATTGTGTGGAAGGATGAACAGCTAGGTTTTGCGGCGCGCTTCCTTCCGCCACCGGGGTCTCGATCCCGGGGGAGGTCGAATTGTAGTCAGCGACGCTAACCACTACACCTCCGATGTTTTGTCATATGAACTTAGCGAAATATATATAACACCCCGACTCTCTCGATTCATTATTCTCTGGAGTGTATTCGCTTCCATTTTTAAAAGTCTGTGCCACGGGGTCCACCATAAAACTAAAACTACAGCTCAGAAACAATGCCGCCTAAAACTAACTGATTGACGAGGAGCGGTGCTACAGCAGTGTGTGTGTGTGTGTGTGTGGTGTGTGTGTGTGTGTGTTCAACACCCTTTCACGTCACCGGCTTGATGAATAAAATGATTACAGCTTTCTGTCATTGAATAATTTTACCAGTTTTACCTAATTTGATTTGTATTAAAGGGAAGACTTTCAAACTCTTTTTAAAGTGTTTAAAAAGTAATTTGAGTCGTTTGATTATTTTTTATTGCAATTGGCGTGGTTTTGAAGGATTAAACTCTTTTAAAGTCTAACAAGTTTAAAATTTTGTTCTTTTAAAGTTTTAAAATTTTAGATCCTTCAAAGGAAAATATTTGATAGGTGATAACATACCCCGAATTCACTCTATTTTTAAAATATATTTTGCCCCTTCAAGATATTCAGAATAAATGCACCTTCATGTTAGTGTACTAAAATTGTTAATATTCATATTAATTCATGCATGATGAAAATAAATTACACACACACACACACACACACACACACACATACAGACAAGGGAGATACAAGCACCTCAAAAGCCCTTGCGGCTCATACCAAGGAGGTACCAATGGCAACGGGTGCCAGGGAAAAATTGTCACCCTCAAATACTCAAATAGTGTGCAAGATTTGGTCTAACCATTTCTTGAAATGATCCACAGAGGAACTTTTCACAACTTCTGAAAGTAACCTGCTCCACGTGTCACAGATCTTATAGGTAAAGTAATTCCCACACACACTAGTACTAAACAGTTTCAAATCCAACTTCCAACCATTGTTGCGAGTTGGGTTATCATTTAAACTAAACATGCTTCTAAAATCTACATCGTTGACCCGAGTAAGAGCTTGAAAATCTCGATGAGTTGCCCGCGCAGCCTCCAAGTTTCCAGCGAAAACAAGTTCAGGGCGCGTAAGCGTCGATTGTAGCCTATATGCCTAACGGAAGGGATTAACTTTGTGGCCCTCGCCTGCACTCGCTCCAGTAGGGTGTGTCAATTTTAGTAAAGTCAACAATTCAAAAACTACTAATGCTCAAATGATGTCATATTATCTGCAAATTTAGAAATATCTTTAGTGTTGTTTAAAAAAGCGATTTACCTACTTATATTTGACCATTAACGTTTAAAATATAACCTAAATAGGACTGTAGCATCCTCTATCAAGGTGCCATTGATATGTGTGTGGTCAACTTTGGTTATTATTGGTGTGCAGTATGGTTTCTAAGTTTCACATAGTCACAAATGCTAAAGTTTTGATTGTGAATGGATGTGTTTTCCCTCCTTTTTGACAATTTTGATTACTTCGTAATGTAAATATTGTGTAATTCAAATTATTCGCATTGTTATGTGTGACCCAAACTTTCTGTATATTTTGATATGATAGATATATGAAATTGTCACTACTTTGAATAATTAAGTCTTGTACCTATAATAACACAACCTTTTATCTGGACTTATAGGAAGATATTAAGAATTTCAATTAACTTAATTTTATCTAATCATAATCAGTAGGCCTATCCAAATTTCAATGACATTTCTTTTGTTCACAGGTCCACAGGATGAGTCGGAAAGAAATCAGAACCCGAAGCAAATCAAGTTGTCACCTAAAACATTTGGTGGGGACTGGGAGGGAACTTCCCCCTGCTGAGCTGCCCACAGCCAGAGATCTGCTGAGGTATGGTTTGTTGAGGAGAGAGATGAGTGAGGAAGACAGGAGGAATTACCCAGTTATTGACCTGATTAACAACGGCATTGTTCCAGGGCTACTGGTTCAGTGGAGAAAGGCCAACGCTCTATTCACAGGACCTGTAATCAACACTGAGGTCAGGATCAGGGTTAAAGTGAAGGCACTATGGGATGAGGCAGTGAAGGTGTCCATTGGCAATGTGAAGATAGAGGTCAAAGATAGGTTCATGATGAAATTGGACAAATTGGTGGACATTCTGACCTGTCACTGTGTGATCAGGAGCTGCAGTGAGCTTGGGTGCAACCCCGTCTGCAACAGTGAGGTTCACATTGACTGCAGCTGCAGGAGCGAGCAGAAGATATCAGTGCAGGAGCTTGCCTTCATTAAAGGTAAGAGAGAAAATGTGGGCAGTGTGGAGGCACACCAGAAGGGTCTAGTGATCACCCTGAGACCAGGAGACAGGAAGCAGTGCTGCAGAGACAGGAGCAGAGAAGGAAGGCCGAGGAGAAGAGGAGGAGGAAGGCAGAGGAGTCAGCCAAGAAAGAAGAGGAGTTGAGGGAGGAGTCACTGCTGGAGATGGAGTTGGAGGAGACTGGAGATATACTGGAGGAGGCAGGGAGGAGAGAGGAGGACGAAGACTTCAAACCAGAGGCTGCGACAACTTCTTCCTTGCCTGTGGCTAAGAAGAAGAAATACAACACTGAAGATATCACCAACATAGCTCTGGCTAGCTTGAGACATCACACTGGGCTGAGAGAGACTGCAGAGATTACCACTGCTGCCTGGATTGATGCTGGTCTTGTCACAGAGTTTGACGCAGCACTGGTGATTGACCACAACAAGGTGAGGAGGGCTCAGGAGAGACTGACTAAGGAGCTGGTCAAGAAGTTTGATGAAGAGATTAGGGAAAATGGCATCACCTGTATCTTCTTTGATGGGAAAAGAGATGACACCAAAGTGATGATGAAAGCTGAGGGCAGTGACAGGCAGTTTCCTGGCCTCATTAAGGAAGAACACTACACAGTGTGCAATGAACCAGGTGGGAAATATTTGTGGCATTTTGTACCAGAGGAAGCTGCAGAGGAGAGTAGTCATGCTGAGGTCATTGCTGATCAGCTGGTGAACTGGCTAAGAGAAAGAGGAGCAGACCAGACACTTTTGGCCATAGGAGGTGAGAGTACTAATGTGAATACTGGCCGGGAGGGAGGAGTAATGCATTACGTGGAGGCCAAGCTTAGCAGGCAGTTGGTGTGGATTGTGTTACTTGCACACTGGGGAGCTGAGTCTCAGACACCTGGTGACTGCACTGGATGGCAAGAAAGTGAGCAACAACAAGTGGTCTGGGCCCCTATGGAAGATGTTAGACACTGCCACTGAGCTGGAGATCAACCCAAACTTCACGAGGATCACTGTTGGTCCTCATCTACCCCATCTCAGTCAGGAGGTAGTCAAGGACCTCAGCACAGACCAATCATATGGCTACAGAATCATCACTGCCATCAGATCGGGAGAGGTACCTCAGAGTCTAGCTCTCCTGGAGATTGGGCTAGTCTGTCACAGTAGGTGGCTCACCACGGCTCTAAGGTTCTTCAGATTGTGGATTTCCAAACATGGGCTGAAGGGTAAGAACCTGAAGAATCTGAGGATAATTGTGGAATTCATAGTGGGAGTCTACATGCCAAACTGGTTCAACATCAAGTTAAATCACAGCTGGGTGGAGGGTCCCAGGCATGTACTGTACCAGCTGGAGCTGCTCAGAAGCCAGAAGAAGGTGATAGGAATAGTGATGCCTACAGTGAAGAGATCAGCCTGGTATGCACACTCTGAAGCTGTGCTCCAGGCCATGCTGTGCAGTGAGGTGGAGGAGGAGAGGAGGGAGGCAGTGAAGAGGATACTGGAAATCAGAGGTGAAGGAGATGAGGACACACAGGTAGGAGACTTCAGTGTCAGACCCAGGAAGACTCCTGACATCAACCCAGATGCCACCAAACTCTCGGAGCTTATTTACTGGAACTCTGGCGTGACTGAGCCTCCTCTGACCTGCTACCTCACCACTGCTGCAATCAAGGAGTTTCTGGATAGACCAATGGAAGTTCCTGCATGGCCCTCACACACACACACACACACACACAGTCAGTAGAGAGGTGTGTAAGGATGACAACTGAAGCAGCACAACATGTTTACTCACAAGAGAGGAGGGAGGCGTACATCAGTGGCCAGGTGGCAAGTAGGGAGCTCATGTTCAGGAACAAGAGCAAGGCAGACATGGCATCCTTGGCAAAGTTCAAGAAACCTATCTATATTCCTAAGTTTTAATATTGAAATACAATCAAAATGCCTTTAATTGTATGTAATGTATGTAAGATGTAGTTATATACAATAAAAAAATACTTGCAAAAATTGCTGATTTTTCGTAAATTTCAACTTCAAACATATGTACCAAGGAGTGGTCAAGTCTGGATTTTAGAGCCATATTTCGATTTAGCACATAAAAATGCATCATTTGGTCACGAGTAGTCTTTGAAAATCTAAAGATTTCACTTTGTTCCCTAAAATTGACACACCCTATCGCTCCAGCATCTCAGTATCTTTCTTGAGGGTGGGCGACCAGAACTGCACAGCATACTCCAGGTGCGTCCGAACCAGGGAATTGTACAGAGAGAGCACAATCTCCTTCTTCAGACACTGAAATTGCCTCCTGATATAACCAAACAGCTTCTGGGCTTTCTTTTCCACCTCTACGCACTGTTTCGTAAACTTAAGGTCGCTGTTAATTAGCACACCCAAGTCCCTTTCCAAATCAGTCGCCTCGATATTACTCCCCAACATCGAGTAGTCCGACTTGGGATTGGCGTAGCCAATGTGCATCACCTTGCATTTACCCAAGTTAAACGGCATTTGCCATTTTTTGGACCACTCTCCTATCATACCTATGTCCGCACGCAGTTCCTCGAACGCTTCGGGCGTCCCAACATTGGCCCCAAGCTTGGTATCATCAGCAAATTTGGTGATCCGACTGACGATGCCACCGTCGATATCATTCATGTAAATGGTAAACAACAGTGGCCCCAAAACGGAACCCTGAGGAATTAACCCCTTTAATTACAACCTTCTGCCGCCTATTCTTCAGCCAGTTTTCAATCCACCTACCTACTTCCCCACCGATACCCAGCGCGCGCACTTTCGTCATTAGCCGGCGGTGAGGTACCTTATCAAAGGCTTTCTGAAAGTCGAGATAAAGTATATCAATCGCCCTACTCTTATCATACTCAACATGACGTGGAAAAACTCGAGGAAGTTGGTGAGACACGATCTATGCCGTCTAAACTCGTGTTGGGAGTCCCCAAGCAGCTCGTATTAATCCAAATGGTCAACGATCCTATCCGCTATTATCTCTTCTAATAATTTACCTACAACCCAAGTGAGACTAATGAGACGATAGGTCCCTGGACTTTCGTGATTCCGTTTCTTAAAGATAGTGGTCACGTTGGCTTCCCTCCAGTCACCAGGCACTTGGCCCTTCTTCAACGATTTGTTGAAGACTGTAGCCAGGTGGGGAGCCACCTGGTCGCGCACCTCCCACAACACTCTGGGGGGAACTGGTCTGGCCCAGGAGCCTTAAACGCGCACAGTTTGTCTATTCTATCGGCAACGACTGTCGCGGTACATCGAACACTATCCAGGCCAGCACCTTCGTGCCTGACGCCTGGCTCGGGGATGACGCGGGTGTCCTCCCTGGTGAACACTCCCGGAAAGTGCTCATTAAGCACATTAGCGATGTCCGCGTCGGAAGTCCGAGAACGCCGCTTCGGTCCTTTAACGGACCTCTCATGCTTCTAATGGGCTTTCTACTATTAACATAACTGAAGAACTCCTTAGGGTTCCCCTTGCAGAGGCTTGCCACCATGAGCTCTTCGTTACGTTTCGCTAGCCTAACCTTCGCCTTCACTCCCCTACACAGGCGGACATACGCTTCAGTGTTCTCATTGGAACGATTGGCCTTCGCTCTCCTATACGCGCCTTTCCTATTTCGGATAGCCGAAGGGATTGTACGACTGAACCACTTAAACTGCGTTGAAGCAGAGGTGACCGGTTTTGATAGTATGGCAGCAGACTGCAGCACCATAAACTGGTCCCGGAATGCACTCCACATTCCCTCAATATCGCCGCCGACCTCTAACACCATCTCACCTACGCTATCCCGGAGGCTAACAAAGTCCGCCCGCTGTAGATCGAACTTACTGCCTCCCGAGTTACTACGATTCACCCCAGGGATGCAGACACGGAACGTAATCAGACCGTGATCACTCCCACCCAACGATTCGTCAACGGTGAAGCCAGTGACGAGGTTGTCTTCGGTCGTGAATACTAAGTCTAGAACGCTTTCGCCTCGTGTAGGCTCATTGACCGACTGAGTGGGGAAGTTCTCATCAGCAAAGTCATCTAGCCTCCTCCCTTCAGCATCAGCAGTCCTGTCTTCCCACTTTATGCCGCGACAGTTGAAGTCTTATAAAACTGCACAAACCCTCTCCCCTAGCAGGCTAAGAAGTTCGGTGTACAGGGCTCTATCCTCCTCGAGGATTAACCAAGATTAACCTATAGTTCGTCCCTCCCACGTTCAGATCGACCCCAAGCAGCTCCCGTTCAGATCGGAACTGGCAGTCAACCTGACTCAACGTGTCCCACACGTATATTAGTACCCCTCCCCCTTTCCCACGGGCGCGGTCTTTGTGAAACATTTTATGCCAGGGAATTTCGAACTCCCCAACGTAGTCCCTACGATCAGTATGAATCCAGGACTCGGTGATAGCAACGATATCTTGGCATTCTGATGCTAAGAGCGCTTGTAGCTCGCAAAACGTATTCCTAATCGACCTAGCATTAAAAAGCATTGCACGGAGGGAGCCTTCCCTATTCTGACCGCCCCTTAGCACGACCCGTTTCCCGAGCAGCCAGGGCTGTCGGGAGTTGAAGAGCCCCTCACCAACGAGGGGGCAACTTCCACAGGAGCCTGAGCCCCCTCCAACAGAGAAGGAGGGTCACCCACCTGTACCTGGACGCATCCTTCAGTTGAAGGTACGTCCGCCAGCTGCTCAACATCATCTCTACCCGGGCTCGAACTTACCATTCTGTATAGGTGCCGGTCAAAAAGCGCGCCTAGCATATCTTTGCCCTTGTCATTGAGGTGGACACCATCCCTCTGGTAAAGGTCCCACCTACCAAAAATGTGTCAAAGGGGTCAATAAACCTCACGCCCAGCGGGACGCACAAGTATTGCCCCCTCTCGTTGATGCCAATGACTTTACTGAGTGCGTGGTTACTGGCATTCATCCGCGTTAAAATACCCGTCAACATTCCCCCGTCTGTCTTCAGTCTTAGATCATCCGCAGGAGACATGATCTCGGTGATGATCCCTTCTGTAAAACCTACCCTACCGCCTTTGAGGAACAGGTCGTTGCCACCAGCGTGGACAACGATCGCAGTCCTCCGACTAGCCACGCGCAGCTTCTCTAGCTCCTTCCCTAAGCGCGCCGTTCCCTGCACAGGTAAGCACCTTACCTTCCTCCAGTCCCGGTTTGCAGAAGCAAAGTACTTCTACTGGCCCCTGACCTGCGAGTCCCCAATCAGAGTTACAAGGAGTTACAAGGAAAAAAATACCTCAAAAGGCCTTGCGGCCCATACAGAGGAGGTACCAATGGCAACAGTGCCATGGAAAATTTTCTACACCCTCAAATAGTGTGCAAGATTTGGTCTAACCTTTTCTTGAAGTGATCCACAGAGGAACTGTTCACAACTTCTGAAGGTAACCTGTTCCACGTGTCACAGATCTTACCGGTAAAGTAATTCCCACACACACTAGTCCGAAACCGTTTCAAATCCAACTTCCAACCATTGTTGCGAGTTGGGTTATCATCTAAACTAAACATGCTTCTAAAATCGACATTGTTGAACCCGCGTAAGAGATTGAAAACCTCGATGAGTTGACGGCGCAGCCTCCGAGTTTCCAGCGAAAACAAGTTTAGGGCGCGTAACCGTCGATTGTAGCCCATATGCCTAACGGAAGGGATTAACTTTGTGGCCCTCGCCTGCACTCGCTCCAGCGTCTCAATATCTTTCCTGAGAGTGGGCGACCAGAACTGCACAGCATACTCTAGGTGCGGCCGAACCAGAGAATTGTACAGAGAGAGCACAATCTCCTTGTTCCGAAACTGAAATTGCCTCCTGATATAACCCAACAGCTTCTGGGCTTTCTTTTCCACCTCTACGCACTGTTTCGTAAACTTAAGGTCGCTGCTAATTAGCACACCCAAGTCCTTTTCCAAATCAGTCGCCTCGCTATTACTCCCCAACATCGAGTAGTCCGACTTCGGATTGGCGTAGCCAATGTGCATCTCTTTGCATTTACCCAAGTTAAACAGCATTTGCCATTTTTCGGACCACTCTCCTATCCTACCTAGGTCCGCACGCAGTTCCTCGATCGCTTCGGGCGTCCCAACATTGGCCCCAAGCTTGGTGTCATCAGCGAATTTGGCGATCCAATTGACGATGCCAACGTCGATATCATTTATGTAAATGATAAATAACAGTGGCCCCAAAACGGAACGCTGAGGAACCCCACTCGTGACCGAGGCCCAACCCAAACTAACTCCTTTAATTACAACCCTCTGCCGCCTATTCTTCAGCCAGTTTTCAATCCACCTACCTATTTCCCCACCGACACCCAGCGCGCGCACTTTCGCCATTAGTCGCCGGTGAGGTACCTTATCAAAGGCTTTCTGAAAGTCGAGATAAAGTATATCAATCGCCCTACTCTTATCATACTCACTCAACATGACGTGGAAAAACTCGAGCAAGTTGGTGAGACTCGACCTATGCCGTCTAAACCCATGTTGGGAGTCCCCAAGTAGCTTGTAGGAATCCAAATGGTCAACGATCCTATCCGCTATTATCCTCTCTAATAATTTACCTTCAACTGAAGTGAGACTAATGGGACGATAGTTCCCCGGACTTTCGTGATCCCCTTTCTTAAAGATAGGGGTCACATTGACTTCCCTCCAGTCACCAGGCACCTGGCCCGTCTCCAACGACTTGTTGAAGACTGTAGCCAGGTGGGGACCAACCTGGTCGCGCACCTCCCGCATCACTCTGGGGAGGAACTGGTCTGGCCCAAGAGCCTTAAATGCGCTCAGTTTGTCTATTCTGTCGGCAACGACTATCGCGGTACACCGAACACTATCCAGGCCAGCACCTTCATGCCTGACGCCTGGCTCCGGGATGACACGGGTGTCCTCCCTGGTAAACACTCCCCCAAAGTACTCATTAAGCACATTAGCGATGTCTGCGTCGGAGGTCCGCAGAACTCCTCTGGGATCCTTTAACGGGCTTATGCTTCTAATGGGCTTTCTACTATTAACATAACTGAAGAACTCCTTAGGGTTCCCCTTGCAGAGGCTTGCCACCCTGAATTCTTCGTTACGTTTGGCCACACAGGCGGACTTATGCCTCAGTGTTCTCATGGAAACGATTTTCCTTCGTCCTCCTATACGCGCCATTCCTATTTCGGATAGCCGAAGCGATGTCACGACTGAACCACTTAGGCCTAGTTGAAGCAGGAGTGACCGGTTTTGATGGTATCGCAGTAGACTGCAGCACCATTTCCTCGTCCCGGAATGCACTCCACACTCTCTCAACATCGCCACCGACCTCTAACCCAATCTCACCTACGCTATCCCGGAGGCTAACAAAGTCCGCACGCTGTAGTTTGAGCTTACTGCCTCCCGAGTTACTACGATTCACCCGAGAGACGCAGACATGGAACCTAATCAGACCGTGATCACTCCCGCCCAACGATTCGTCAACGGTGAAGCCAGTGACGAGGTTGTCTTCGGTCGTGAATACTAAGTCTAGAACGCTTTCGCCTCGTGTAAGCTCATTGACCCACTGAGTGAGGAAGTTCTCATCAGCAAAGTCAACTAGCTCTTCCCTTCAGCATCAGCAGTCCTGTCTTCGCACTTTATGCCGCGACAGTTGAAGTCTCATAAAACTACACACACCCTATCCTCTAGCAGGCTACGAAGTTCGGTGTACAGGGCTATATCATCCTCGAGGAGGAGATGCGGAGGTCTGTACACCAAGATTAACCTATAGTTCGTCCCTCCCACGTTCAGATCGACGCGAAGCAGCTCCCGTTCCGATCGGAACTGGTAGTCAACCGGACTCAACGTGTCCCTCACGTATATTAATACATTGGGCCGTTTCTAGCCATTAGGGGGCCGTAAGCATTATACCCATTTGAAGCCCCACCCCTCCATCCACCAACTCACGCCTTACCACATCACCTCAGCACACATACGAAAAATGGCTGTTAATGAAAAACAATTATGAAACAATTTTAATGAAACATTTTTTCTCCAAAACAACAAACATGTACTTTCAGAAGACAAACAGAAAAAAATACTCTTCATGACATTCCTGAAAATTAGCTTATACATTATTTAGAATAAATGACAGAACTACACTGCGTTCGCACGTATTAAGCAGATTACTTTTTCTCCAATGTTTTCAAAAGGTTTTCCCTGATTTCAATGAAATTTGTAGCAAATAATCACTATATATAGCAGCATTGATGGTATTTATTTCGATAAAATATTTTGATAATTAAAATAATTATCTCATTTTATTGAAAAATATGTAAAATATCGTGTTCCGAATTATTAAGCAAGTATCCTATTTACAGATCTAAATGGTGAAAATGGGTAAGAAGAAGGATTTAACACTGAGAAAAGAAAATTAGTCAAGTTACTCGCTGAAAATATAAAATTTATTGAAATTGCGAAGCAGTTTAGCAGAGCTTATCGAACTGTAAACACGTTTGTAGCGGAGGGTACCCAACTGAGGCAGCGAAGTGATAAAGGAGCTATAAGAAAAGTGACAAGGCGGCAGATATCTGTATTCAAGCGCAAACTGCAAAGCACCCATTGTCCTTAAGTAAATAGATTTTTGAGCAGGCTGTCATACATAATGTACCAAGAATATCTCGATGTAGAATCCTCCAAACAATTGGCAAGACGTGTAAACCTACGATTCAGTCACCATTAACACCCAGGTACAAGAAGCAGCGTGTTGAATGGGCGCGTCAGTACGTGAAAACAGATTTTAATACTGTATTGTTAACCGATGAATGAAGAGCAACCCTTGAGGGATCTGATGGTTGGTCAAGAAGATGGATTGCTAAGGGTCAATCTCTACCATGGAATGAGGTTTTCTTTTAGAAAGTTTGTGTAAGACTGGGCATTCATTTTTACACCATCAGGCACTCTGTATGGGACAGCTACTTCATTGCCTATCAATCCTGCTCAAAACATGACACTACCTCCACCTTGTTGGCGTCTTAGTCTCGATGGTAGAAATTGGCTCTCAGCAATCCATCTTCTTCACCAAACATCAAGTCCCTCAAGGGTTGCTTTTCATTCATCGGTGAACAATACAGTATTAAAATCTGTTTTCACGTACTGACGCGCCCATTCAACACGCTGCTTCTTGTACCTGGGTGTTAATGGTGACTGGATCGTAGGTTTACACGTCTTGCCAATTGTTTGGAGGATTCCACATCGAGATATTCTTGGTACATTATGTATGCCAGCCTGCACAAAAACCTCTTTACTTGAGGACAATGGATGCTTTGCAATTTGCGCTTGATTACAGATATCTACCGCCTTGTCACTTTTCATATAGCTCCTTTATCACTTCGCTGCCTCAGTTGGGTACCCTCCGCTACAAATTTGTTTACAGTTCGATAAGCTCTGCCAAACTGCTTCGCAATTTCAATAGATTTTATATTTTCAGCGAGTATTCTGACTATTTTTCTTTCCTCAGTTAATGTTAAATCCTTCTTACCCATTTTCACCATTTAGATCCGTAAATAGAATACTTGCTTAATAATTCGGAACACAATATTTTACATATTTTTCAATAAAATGAGATAATTATTTTAATTATCAAAATATTTTATCGAAATGAATACCATCAATGCTGCTATATTATCTTGATGAACTTAATGTTAATGAAATTGGGTACTTACGTATTATCGGGACTACGAAACTGCTTATTTTGTATTATCGCTCACGTCATTTTCGTTTAAACTAACGAAAATATCACAACTTAACCTAACCAATCATCAAGGGCGTACAGTTGACCTAACCGGGCATTCAATTAACCTAACCGGGCATTTAGTTGACCTAACTGGCATTCAGTTGACCTAACCGGGCATTTCATGGTTGAAAATTTGTAATGATCTGAAAAAAAGGAAAGATTTTAGCTTAGGTTAGGTTAGCTGCAAAAAACAAAATGAAACGGAAAACGCCCGGTTAGGTTAGGTTAGCCACGAAAAACAAAATAAAACGGAAAAGGCCCGGTTAGGTCAAATGAATTCCCGGTTAGGTTAATTGAATGCCCGCTTAGGTCAACTGTACGCCCTTGATGACTGGTTAGGTTAAGTTGTGATATTTTCGTTAGTTTAAATGAAAATGACGAGAGCAAAAATACATAATAAACAGTTTGGTAGTCCCGATAATACGTTAAGTACCTGAAATTGCTATAAAGGAGCGTACTGTATCACATTATTTTTGATGTAATGCTAGATAAGAATTTGCAATGGATTGCTCATGTAAATAAAAACGCGGAAAAGATTTCAAGGAGCGTTGCTATAATGCTTAAACTTAGAAATATAGTCCCCAAACAAGTTTTATTGAGTTTTTATCATGCTCTTGTTCTTCCTTATATAACATATTGCACCCTTTATTGTAGGCGTAGTTTATCCACTTATATTACACCCTTTAAACAGCTACTTTGTATGACATAACTAACGTGTATACATATATATATATATATATATATATATATATATATATATATGAAAATTATTTCACGAAGGTAATTCGTGTAATTCGTTCCTGAGGATGTCATTAGACGAAAGCGCTTGAGCACCATTTTGTGTTTCCTTTCCTTCGTGGTTTTATTCATCATATATAATATATATATATATGTAAAGACGACGCTTGTGTAGAAGAACGTTCCGCGCAAGATGAGGAGGAAGAACGAACAAATGAAAAATGAGGTTACCACCCGGGAATCGAACCCGGATCTTCCGATTGCCGGTCAGATATGCTATCCACTACACCATGGGCCTCGGTTAATCAAATGTCGTAATTCTCCTACATACGAGCAGAAACCAATGCCGTGAGGGGGCACCTTCGCATGCCGTACCTATATATACATTTTAACTGCAAACAACACACAGTATAATTAATGTAAAGAACGACGCTTGTGTAGAAGAACGTTCCGCACAAGATGAGGAGGAAGAACGAACAAATGAAAAATGAGGTTACCACCCGGGAATCGAACCCGGGATCTTCCGATTGCCGGTCAGATATGCTATCCACTACACCATTTTTCATTTGTTTGTTCTTACTCCTCATCTTGTGTGGAACGTTCTTCTACACAAGCGTCGTTCTTTACATTAATTATACTGTGGTGTTTGCAGATGAATGTATATATATATATATATATATATATATATATATATATACAGGGCGTCCCAAAAAAATGTATACACACTTTAACAGCTGATAGCTCAATTGATGTTTCTTTCTTTCCAAGTTAAACCCATTAGAATTAATAATGGCAGTCAGACTAAGCTTTGAACAAAGGAAATTCATTCTAAAATGCTACTGGAAGTGTGAAAACGCAGTTGAAGTGCAAAGACAGTTTAGGAGGGAGTTTCAAACAGATCCACCAAACGCGACTTACCATCACTCGAATTAGAGATAAGTTTGAAGCCGATGGAACTGTTCAGAATGTCCACAAGAAGCGTTCCGGAAGACCACGGACATCGACAAGCCCACAAAGCAAGAAAGAGTACTGGAAACGTATCACCAAAGTCCAAGAAAATCTGTGCGGCAAGCGAGTCGTGAGTTAGGAATTTCAGAATCGTCTGTCCAACGCATTTTGAAGCGCTGTCAATGGAAAAGTTACATTCCAAGATTAGTCCATGCTATTAATGAAGATGATCCGGACCGAAGAGTGGAGTATTGCGAGTGGTACTTGGCACGATGTGGGTGTGGATTGGACGAAGGGGTTTCGTAGAATACCCTCCGCGTTCACCAGACCTCACACCACTAGACTTTTTTTTATGGGGATACTTAAAAGACAAAGTCTACGCTATAAAACCTGCAACAGTCGCTGAATTGAGAGCAGCCATTGAACGAGAATGCACACAAATACCAAACGAAATTTTTCGTGATGTTTGCGATTCCATTGCTTCGCGTTATCAGCAGTGCCTGGACCAGAACGGACGTCAGTTTGAAAACAGGCGTTGACAAAACAATTAAATAATGTCTGTAGATTCTATTACATTTTGAAAATGAAATGTATTTTAATAAACACTGCCTTTATAAGTATTTAAAGTGTGTATACATTTTTTTGGGACGCCCTGTAATATATATATATATATATATATATATAAATATATGTGTATGTACACACACACCACAACCGTTATAAATTAATTTTGTTTGTTGGAAGGCAAAATTATAATTTATAATGCGGGCAAAAAGGAAATCGGGATGAAGGAATTCCTCGGCCCTTCTATAGACAATCGCATCCTTCATCTAGAGCTTGTTTGGTTTATTGTTTATAGTCTCAGGAAGTTTTAGGAATTTAAAAAAGGGTATATATAAATTAGGGACGGTAATTTATTTATTTATTTAATGAACGGGATTTATTTCAGTAAAGAAAGGGTACTTACGTATTAGCGGGACTACCAAACTGTTTATTATGTATTTTTGCTCTCATCATTTTCGTTTAAACTAACGAAAATATCACAATTTAACCTAACCAGTCATCAAGGCCGTACAGTCGACCTAACCGGGCATTCAATTAACCTAACCGTGCATTCAGTTGACCTAACTGGGCATTTTCCGTTAAGATAATTGAATGCCCGGTTGGTCAACTGAACGCCCTTGATGATTGGTTAGGTTAAGTTGTGATGTTTTCGTTAGTTTAAACGAAAACGACGAGAGCAAAAATACATAATAAACAGTTTGGTAGTCCCGATAATACGTAAGTACTAAACAAAGTCCTCAAGTAGTTTAATCAGTATCCCTGTAAGTAGGCTTAATGGTTTAAGGGGAGACGTAGCCAATCCTACCTAATTAACCCACAGCTCTTTACTACTATCATACCAGCCGACATAACCTAAGCAGAGAATATAGGCTAATTACTATCTATTTACTACTCGTTGTGATTGTAAAGCACACTCTGCTTAGTAAAGCATTTTTTGATTAAACTACATTGCCAAATATCATTTCATCGTATGAATCACTAGGGCCTACCCATCATCCCTATGCACCTTGGAATTGTAATTTCTGTACTTTATATAAGTCTGAAGCTAATCTTTTCCATGTTGAGCTATTAAGTTATCAACATAAAAGTGTTGTTTCAAGAAATCTAATGTTAAAGAGTCATTAAATTAATTTAAATGGTGGATATTAGTTAAGGCCGATAAGCTTGGTGAATGAATAGCCTCAAAAAGGACTGCATTGAATCTATATGTGACAAATTCCTTTATTCATCCACATATAAGGTGGCCATTTAAAAAGGAGGACACTGCGTATGTGGCAGTAAGTTAACATATATATATTATATATATATATATGTTAACGTACGGCCACATACGCAGTGTTCTCTTTTTTGGAAATTTGGAAATGGCCACCCTAAGGACAGAGTGCTCAAAAGGCGGACTGTCCGCCTAAAGCCGGACATCTGGCCACCCTAACCACAAAACTAATGAAGGGATAAAGGACGGGTATAAGAAAATGCTAACTAAACCATACTTATCACAGACATATGACATGCTAACAACTGTAGTACATCAAGAAATGAGACACCACATTATTACGCATTTTTGAAGTAGCCTACCCAGATTTAAGATACTGCCATTTATTATTTTTAGATGTATTTCCTATTCACATTAAAATTAAATAAGAAACTAATTCACTGTAGAAAATTATTAAAAAATTAAACTTCATTAGCAACAGTGCCATCAGGTGATAAACCAAATGAAATTGGGAGAATCTGGTGCTTTGACCATGACATGACATTCTAATTCTAGTTTACTACAGTAAGAACAGAGACCACAAATATATGTACTCGTGTGTGTGTATATATATATATATATATATATATATATATATATGTTAAACGAAGGGATAGGAATGTAATGATTCCTCTACTGAAAACCCTGATCATACCAAATTGGAATACTGCTCGGTCCTAACATCCCCATATAAAAAAAGAAGAAATTAGACAGCTGGAAGGGATCCAGAGAAGCTTCACAGCCAAGATCAATGGGTGCAAAGAACTAAATTACTGTGAAAGGTTACGCGAACTAGACCTATATTCACTGGAAAGGAGAAGAGAGAGATACACCATTATTTACACTTGGAAAATAATGGAGAAACTTGTCCCTAATCTTACTCTCAACCCTATAACTCCCCAAACAACGGTGGAAGGTAGAAACGGTAGACTGTGTCGTATTCCCAAATTGATCCTGAAAGAAAATAGTTTTGTGGCGAGAGGACCAAAACTGTTTAATCAGTTGCTCAAAGACCTAAGAAACACGAAGGGAGTTGCAGTGGACATCTTCAAAAGAAGACTAGGCGCCTGATCAGAACAATCCCCGATGAGCCGGGCGTCCCTGGCTATGTGAGGTGGAGAGCACAAGAATCCAACTCACTACTTCATCAGGCCAACTCAAGAGGAGGGGCGACAAGCTTGACCTTCGCGAAATGAGAAATCATCGCGCGAAACCTTTGTAAGGTTGTAAGGTTATATATGTAGATGTGTATGGAAAAGCTTCTCTTAGATATATGTGAGTTGGTTGTATGTATGTGAACTCCAAGGGATAACCTAGAAAAATTATATATATATATATATATATACTGTGTGTGTGTATATATATGTGTGTGTGTGTGTGTGTGTGTATGTGTGTGTGTAAAAATGAACAATCAATAATTCCTATGTAATCCGTGTATTTATATAAATCCTCATGTTTACCTAATCCGTATATTTATATAATCCTTATATGGATCCTTATATTCATTGTCTTCATACAGTACTTATGTTTGAATGGTTTTTATGTTCGAATGTCCAATTTTACATGAGGAACCAAAGTCGCCTGATGGGAGTTTGGATAGAATTTCGATTTTTGCTTTCTATTTTTTTTTGTGTCACAACCATGCGACCTACCATTTCTATGGTTTAGTCGTATCCATATTTCCATTTTTCATTTGTTAGAGAATTTATTATAATTAACTATGGTTGTCTTGCATCGGAGCTATTGAAGAATAGGAATCCCAGCATTCTTTAGTTTGGCTTACTAGGCTAACTAACGAAAATATACGACCTAA
>JAJOZX010001025.1:767500-1020705 GCA_023014485.1 Bathynomus jamesi | reverse complement strand
CGTCATGGGGACGTAAACTACACTTGCTCCGATATTTTTATTTGGTTTTTACGTATAAACAAATATTTTATGGCTACATACTCTCAATATTTTTTTATTTTAAATATAAAAATAGCTGAAAAACGTCATTAAACTTACGCTGTAGTCTGCAGGTCTAAGTTTAATTAAAAATAACCTATTTTTATATATTTAAAATGTACATATAGAATATCCTTTTGGTTTTACAACATAAAACAAATAATTTATTGAAACTATTTATTCATTTTTTGTGTAAACAGATTTTCTATTGCAATGAGCCCCCCCCCCCCCCCCCCAAAAAAAAAAACGGACAAACCTTTTTTTTTGTAGCATTAGCTACAGTTTCCCATGGGATCTGAACCACGGGTTGCTCCATAATCTGGAAGCAAAGGATGAACACCTACTACTACTACTACTACTACTACTACTACTACTACTACTACTACTACCACCTCTTCAGATCAACTGTCTCACCAAAATACTTTTTAAGACAGTCATTGCAAGGAAACTAGTAAATGACTCCGAATCATCGTCTCTCTTCATTAACTCTGTTTTAAAAATTGCTCCTAAGTTTTGGAAATGCGCAGAAACTAACTTAACATTACTAGGAGCAAATGGCTTAACACTATGATCTAAATAAAGGGAACCATGATGCAAATAGACTATTTGTCCGTATTATTGGTGGTATGATAATATCATCATTCGATCGTTTCAGATCATTTGAAAGCTACATATATAGATACAAATACTGATATAAACAGATAGATAGAATGACAGACAGAATAATAAACAATCGCAATCGTATCCTGGCAAAATTTATATTCCTATCATTGTTTTCCTGCAGTGGATGCATATTTAATTAACTCTTATTGATGTGGTTTCGAAAAGAAATTCAATTATTGTAAATTTTAGAAGTGATGCATTAATTTAAAAATTTAATTTAATTGGTCTACATATTTATGTCGTTATTTCCAGCTTATATTTTAATTAATATAAAATAAATTGACAATTTGGAAAGTAGGATATATATATATATATATATATATATATTATATATATATATATATATATATATATATATAATATAGAGAGAGAGAGAGAGAGAGAGAGAGAGAGAGAGAGAGAGAGAGAGAGAAGAGAGAGAGAGAGAATGTTTCCAGGAAACCTTAAAAGTATAATAAAAAGGAAAACCAAGGAAACAACACAGAGCATGACTTTAATATAAATCCGACGTTTCAAGGGATACAACCCTCATCTTCAGGGTTAAATTCTAAAAATCTAAAAAGTAAAAGGTATGTAAAATTTGAAAGCAATTACAAAATAAAAAATTATGAAAAATCTTACATTAAAACGTTCAAGAGATAGAAAAGTTTTGATTTAAAGACGGCTTAAGCCGTCTTTAAATCATATAATTTTACTTATCTTTTTTTTTATAATTTACCCTGAAGATGAGGGTTGTATCCCTCGAAACGACGGATTTATATTAAAGTCATGCTGTATGTTGCTTCATTGGGCTTCCTTTTCATATATATATATATATATATATATATATATATATATTATATATATATATATATATAATATATATATACAGGGCTATTCAAAAAATGATTCATCCGATTTCAACTGAGAATACTTCCGTACCTATCAACCATGCATCAACTGGGCATACACCACATGAAAGAGGAAATCGCCGAGTTTTACAAGATCACCGCGAGAGGGCTCCAAAGTCACGCCGCTGGCCTAGCCTAGCAACAAACAGTCAGTGTGAAAATGGCGTCCGCACAGCAGAAGGCGTTGTGTGTGTTGCAGTTTTCGAGCTGTAAATCGGTAGTCACAGTGCAGCGTGATCTTACACCGTGCGACTTCTTCCTTTGGGGGTACGTTAAGGATACTGTGTACGTGCCACCGTTGCCCACATCTTTGGATGAGCTCCGAACTCGCATTGTTACTGCCCTAGAGTCAGTGACAACGGACATGCTGGAGCGAGTATGGGAGGAATTCGACTATCGTGTCGACGTTGCTCGTGTAACTAGGGGAAGTCACATAGAGCATTTATGAGATGAGAGACAAAATTTGGACAGTTTTTCTTTGGTTGATGTATCACAAATCACACTGTATTTGTAACATTAAAAAATATTCTCATTTGAAATCAGGTGAATCAGTTTGAATAGCCCTGTATATATACATAATATATATATATATATATATATATATATATATATATATATATATATATATATATATATACACAGGGTGGGCCGTAAGTTTCCATACATAGGAAAAATAAACATTTTTTTATGGACAACCATTTTTATTCATATAATATGCTCTACATGGTTGCCATTGTTTTGAAAACACATTTCATACGTGTTCCCCACTGTTGATGAACACGCATTAGCACAGTTGACGTTATGCTTGTAATGGCGTTGGTGATACGTTCCTTTAGATGATTTATGTCTCGTATCTTTTCCTGATACACCATGGCCTTCAAGTGCCTCCAAAGATAGAAATCAAGGGGGGTGAGATCTGGGGATCTGGGAGGCCACTCCACAGGACCACGCCGACCAATCCAAGCATCCGGAAACTGCTGATCCAAATACCGACGCACGTATTTAAATTTTCCTATGTATGGAAACTTACGACCCACCCTGTATATATATATATATATATATATATATATATATATAGATATATATATATATATATATATATATATACACACAAGGTCTTTATAAAGTCTTTGTCATTTTGGAAATTATCAACTATTTCTAAGACAGAATAAGAGAATAAAACTTTTTGAAAAGTAAAATCTTATTTATTTTAGCACATACTACTATTATTATTTTACTATTACATTATTTCAGTTCATCCAAATTTTGTGGTTTAGAAAAGTAAAGGGTGCTTTTAACACGTCCCCACAGGAATAAAATTCAAAGGAAGCGATCTGGTGAACGGGGTGGCCAAAGTAAAGATCAGCTTCCATCGATCCATTTCCCGGGAAACATTTCAGTGAAAACACTTTTAACATTCAAGGCTAGTGACATAGAGCTCCGTCTTGCTGAAATATTGTAGTGTTTAAGAAGTCGTGGAATAAAGAAATTTCTTAACATTTCCGGGTTAACAGTTCCCATTAACCGTGACTACATCGAAAAAGAACGGACAAACTACACCCGATTTCCTAAGGGAGCACCAAACTGAGAGACCTTCGGGACATCTTCCTATCATCTCATCTCGTTTTCCCGCTCTGCGAAATTTCGTCAATAAGACATTATATTAATACGTGTCCTTTCTATTGATTTACGTTAGATTACGTTACGTTACGTTACGTTAATAAGAGATAGAATGAGCCATCCGGGTAGCGGAAGAAAGTCGACTCGCGCAATGTCAATACCAAGATGTTTGTTTAAATTAGGTCACGTTAGGTTAAATTATGCCCGGTTAAATTAGGTCTGGTTAGGTCAGGTCAGTCACTCGCATTGAAAATCAGAAATTAGTTTCAAATCTGAAATCCATATACTCGCATAAGGTCGAATGTCATCATAAAATTCGATTTTGGTGATGTAACGCGAGCCGTCAATGAAATGTGCGCGCGTCCAATGCTCATCCGTGAAAATCGGAATTGCACAAAAAATTTTAATTACAGTTTTGATGATCACCATTTTCAGATTTTACGATTTCAGACAGTTTATTTTATATTTTAATTAATACAATAGTTTATTCTGCAATATTTAGCCATTTTTTTCTTTCAACTAATTACTTGAATTCCCATTTAGTATATATATATTTATTCATCTACGGGGAGCATGCACAAATATATATAATATATATATATATATATATATATATATATATATATATATATATATATACAGGGTTCAAACGTCATTCAAATCAGCATCTCAAGCCATTTATATGACGTGTTTGATGTGCTGTCCTCCACTTCGACGATTTTTCGCAACCTCATCCCAAAATTCGATACCACGCGATGGAAAACCTCTGTCGGAATGTCGACGATTTGACGTTTAATCGATGATTTCAGCTCCTCCAAAGTCTTTGGGTTGTTCTGGTAAACTCTATCTTCGAGGTATCCCATAAAAAGAAGTCACGGGTTGAGATTAAGCGAATAGGCAGCCCAATCAGTGGCGCTTCCATAGTGCTTCCGATAGTTCAAACCAATGACATTCATTCGTTTCGGAGAAAATGCAAGTTAATGTTGGTAGGTAACTTTTAGGCCACCATATATATATATATATATATATATATATATATATATATAATATATATATATATATATATATATATAACCAGCAGGAAAAATGAAAATCCAGTCCGAGTACTTTCGATTTTATTGCAATTCCTCTTCAGAGGAACTTCGGAGTGCATTTTTCATTTTTCTGCAGGTTATTTCAGAATAAAGAAGCCCATGCGTTTAATGTGAATCTCGGACATATATAAAGTATCCGCCACCAGGACTCTAGCCCGTGACCTTTGCACCAGGCTACAACTTGGTGAAGTATGCTTCAAATAATGTTAACTTTTATCCTGCTGTAGCCTTGTAGCTACAAGTCCGAAATCAGGGGTTCAAATTCTGGCGAGGGGTGTTTTACATATGCAAAAGTGTGGGAGCTTACGCGTTTATTTATATTATTTATATTATATTTAGGAATAGGAAGACGGAGAGAGACAGTATATGCTGAAGTTTTATTGGCAGACGTTTCGGAAACTAATTTCCATTATCAGTGGTAAAAAATTAAAATGAACGACAAAATGTAATATGTAAAAATAATTAATTATAATGAAGCAAAAGAAATGCTAAGATAGTAAAAATAAACAACTTTCAAAATTATTGACTCCGCACACCAACCGACCGTATCTGTGAATCTTTATATATTCTTAGCACAAAACCAATCTTTAACGACGACAGTTCTACTTTTAACTTAAGTATAACGAAATAAACTCTCCCGCCTCACCACTGGAAACTTACTACTATTCAGCTTAACTCCTGAACAAATCCAACCGAAAGTGAATATTCCGCTCTCCAATATTTGTTCATATCCAGTTCTATTGCAATTTGTAACCATAATTTTCTACTGAACTTAGTAAATCAACTTATAAAAGTATGGGAGTAACGGTTAACTCTTTCACTATGGGCATAGCTTTGAAGCGAATTATATGAATTTGCATTATAATACATACGAGTATATCCCCCATTTTCGACCTCGGAGGGTGGAAAGAGGGATATACCCTTGGTTTATAAACTATACCCAGAGTTCAGAAAAGATTAAGAGTTGTTTATTTACCACACCCAGAGCGAAAGGGTTAATATATAACCTTATTTTAACCATTTGTATATAATTTTAACTAACCCTTATTCTTTTATACAGGGTGTCCCATAAGTCCGGCATCATAGGAGAAATTCATATTTTTTCTATTTCTACAAACCATAATTCATATTTTTCTCTTTCTACAGGCAAGGAAGAACGAATCCAGATAATTCTACTCATAGGAAATCGGAGTCAAAGAGAGGCCTGCTGAATTTAACAGACTGCATCCAGACTGCGAGCCAATAACACAGAGTTGTGTTAGCAGACTTGTTGCAAAGTTTAAGGAAACAGGATCCATAGAAGATAAACCACGCAGTGGACCTTCAAGGAGGTCCACTTACGATGATACAGCGACTGCTATCCTGGCTCATTTTAACAGAAGTCCCAATAAGTCTCTTCAGCGATTGTCCGCCGAGACAGGAGTGTCGAAAAGTAGCATCCATCGCATTCTTCAGGCTCACAAATGGCATCCATATAAACTTCAGATCCTACAGAAATTAAGCGATGATGATCCCGACCGGCGGATGGAATTTTGTGAATGGGCTACGGAACAATATGCTCGGGATGCCAATTTCCCGTCCATCATTCTGTTCAGTGACGAGGCTGTTTTTTATGGAAATGGTGAGGTAAATCGACAGAACACCCGCTACTCGTTTCAAAACAACCCTCACTGGTATACCTCTTCAAAGGAACAAGGTGTATCTCGGGTGATGGTATGGTGTGGCATTTGGAAGGATCGCATCATAGGCCCCCTCTTTTTCGATGAACATGTCACTGGAGGCACCTACCTACGTATGCTCAAGGAAGAAACATTTCCCAGTGTCTTGAACGAAGAAGGAAATTTCCCAACATGGTTCCAGCAAGACGGCGCTCCTGCACATTACAGCACCCAAGTAAGGGAATACCTGTACCAACAATTCCCTAATCATTGGATAGGACGTCGAGGGCCTGTGGAATGGCCAGCTAGAAGCCCGGATCTCACGCCACTTGAAAGCGTATATATACGCAGAGAAAATTAGGAGTGTTGAACATTTGCGGCAGCGCATTATTGGGGAATGTAACACCATTACTCCTGACATCATTCACCGTGTGCTTGCTGACTGGGTATCACGTCTGAATTTGTGTATTGAAAACAATGGTGGACATACTGAGCACGTTCTGTAAATAAAAGCTTTTGTTTTGCCTTTTTTTATTTTTCCTATGATGCCGGACTTATGGGACACCCTGTATATATCCTTCGTTTTATTACAAATAATAGTGTCATCCAAGTCATCCAACTCACACCTCCTGGGCCAGTGTACAAAATATCGTCGACGTACTGCAATCATGGGATGCCAACCCCCACGATTCTTGAGATGCAAGTTATCTCTAAAAACTCCATATTACAGGGTACGCAAGTCTAAAAAATAAAAATCAGAACCTCAACTCAAAAAAAAAGAGAATTCTGTCCCAAAAATAAGAATATCCATAATATCGTTAATATTTTATTCTGGTAACCAAATTAAATAAAAAATTGAAAAGTTAAGAAATAAGAACAAATTTGTTTTTAGAAATAAGGACACTCGAGGACCCTGCCATATAAATACTGGAGAGGAAGGGCGACAAAGGATTACCCAGGATCATCCCAAAAACCTGTTGATAATATTGACCATTAAACGTGAATTTGCAATCTCTGATGCAAAGTTTAATGAGTTCCAAAGCAAAGTGTGGAGGAAGAGACAGGTCATACTTATGTAATTCTCGTGAGAGAAAGTAGAGCATGTCGTCAATTGGCACTTTTGTGAACAATGAATACTTAAAACATCAATATTCCGTTAGAACGGGAAGTCGTCGAACGCCCTTTTTGCCCATTTGTCAGAGTTGTCCCATTGTATCGAATGAAATACTTCAATTTTGTTTCACTCAAGCAACATTCTTAATAAACATTCTTGTGTGTCATTATTCAACTTGGGGAAACAATTTCAACCTTAGCTCGATCCTGTTATTTCGAATTCTTTCAGATCAGTTTTAGATCAGAAAGGGAAGGCGCTAAAACTTTGATAGCTTCTCCACGTGGATTGTATGCTTCTCCTTCAATATTCTCCGCACCAATCGTATAACTTTTGTTTTTCTTTATGAACTGTAAATACTGTCTCGATCTTGTTATTAATTTCAGTGTTCCTGAGGATGTCATTAGACGAAAGCACTTGAACACTTTCGCGTCTTAATTTTGCTTCGTGGTTATATTTTCATTATACATGGTGTCCCATAAGTCCGGCATCATAGGAAAAATAATAAATAAAGGCAAAACAAAATCTTTTATTTACAGAACGTGCTCAATATGTCCACCATTGTTTTCAATACACAAATTCAGACGTGATACCCAGTCAGCAAGCACACGGTGAATGATGTCAGGAGTAATGGTGTTACATGCCCCAATAATGCGCTGCCGCAAATGTTCAACACTCCTAATTTTCTCTGCGTATACAAGCGCTTTCAAGTGGCCCCAGAGATAAAAATCTAGTGGCGTGAGATCCGGGCTTCTAGCTGGCCATTCCACAGGCCCTCGACGTCCTATCCAATGACCAGGGAATTGTTGGTACAGGTATTCCTTTACTTGGGTGCTGTACTGTGCAGGAGCGTCGTCTTGCTGGAACCATGTTGGGAAATTTCCTTCTTCGTTCAAGACACTGGGAAATGCTTCTTCCTTGAGCATACGTAGGTAGGTGCCTCCAGTGACATGTTCATCGAAAAAGAGGGGGCCTATAATGCGATCCTTCCAAATGCCACACCATACTATCACCCGAGATGCACCTTGTTCCTTTGAAGAGGTATACCAGTGAGGGTTGTTTTGAGACCAGTAGCGGGTGTTCTGTCGATTTACCTCACCATTTCCATAAAAAACAGCCTCGTCACTGAACAGAATGATGGACGGAAAATTGGCATCCCGAGCATAAATTATGGTTTGTAGAAATAGAAAAATATTAATTTCTCCTATGATGCCGGACTTATGGGACACCCTGTATACCAATAAAACCAGCACTTGGCAAAACATCTTGTTTATTCAGTCGCGACAGTTTCAGAGCAGACTTTCTCCATCATCAGGCAATCTAAAAGAAAAACATTCCATACAAGAACGAAGTTATATGCAATCCTGCTTTTTTAAGGATTAAGTAAAACCTAAGTTAACATAAAAACCTCCTATACACTTAAACTCAAATCAAGATGTAACAAAATAAAATCTAAACTTGGCATAAAAACCCTGTTCTAAGACGCACATAAAATCAAAGTATAGCATCAGTGAAGATAAAACTATTTAAAACATTACAGGAAAATATCTAACCATAAGATAAAAAACTTACTCTAGAAACATAAAAGGTTCCGAGAAGTTACATTGCCTGATAGCGAGGGCTTCTCCTTAACAGTCAGCAAAGATTCCATTATTAAGAGCTCCGCACTGCTGGAGCGAGAGGTGATGACTGAGAAAGAGTTAAATTGTTTGGGATGATGAGCACTATGCGCATGCGCATCGATGGCGCTGAATGAAGGCTTAGTTAGTGGTCGGTCTATCCTAATTGACTTGCCCTTATGCTCAAAGATGCATACCTTCAATTGGCGTTTTGATTGGCCAATATACACTGCATTACAACTGTGTCACTGGTATTTATAGACTACAGATACCTGTAAATCTTTAGGAATGACATCCTTGAACCCAAAGAAACTGCCAATAGTGCGATCTGGTCTAAATACAACTGTAATTTTTAACTGTGGATAAAAGTCATTGAGTAGTTTGGTGACTTTCTTTTTTAGTGAAAAACTGCTGTGTCCGGTAAAGGTTATGGGAAAACATACAAGGGCTTTTTTAACCCTAAAAGGACGACTGCTACATATTGGTAACCTTTCAAATACACACATTCATAACTTAACCCTACAAACAATTCCGGTGTTAAAGGGTTAACACTTGTTATTTGTTGTTTAGACTGAAGTAACTTAGTAAGCTGCTTACCCAAATATGTCAAAGTACTTAGAACTAAAACCATTTAAATATAGGTTATGTTTCAAAAACTGAAATCCTACATTTGGTAATTTAGGCTGGGGCCCCTGATCTTCAGGTGATCCTTTACTTCTTCATGTTTATTTTTGCCACGCTTTGTTATTAATAAGCAGAATTGCACATGACTTAGTTCTTGTATCTTGTATGGAACGTTTATCGGATCACCTGAAGATCAGGGCCCCCCAGCCTTCATTAGTTAGCCTTTTAAGGCTAACTAACGAAAATATCACGACTTAACCTAACCAATAACCAATCGTCAAGGGCGTACAATTGACCTAACGATTGATTAGGTTAAGTCGTGATATTTTCGGGAGCAACTGGAGAAACGCACCTCAGTTTTGTCAACTGTAGAAGATGCACCTCTAAATGAGCCAACTGGAGAAAACGCACCTCTAAATGAGCAAACTGGAGAAAACGCACCTCTAGAACATAACTCAAAAAGGATATTAAAACAAATGAATAAAAAACATGTTTATTAAGGGAAAACAGACAATAAAATCATAGAAACTAAAATCAAAAGGGATATTGTTCTGATATGTGTTTACACAAATTACTAAAAGCATAATTATGAAATCTATCACGCCACATAAATTCAGATAAATATGAATTGAGCATGTTTCTTCGACATCCATGTATCCTATAGTAACCGTTATTACACTATCATTTGTATAATTTAGGTCTCGGGGGTACGGGGGCCGAGCCCCCGTAAAGATCACGCATCACAAAGTGATCGGTCCTAATGTCATTTTCGTTTAAACTAACGAAAATATCATGACTTAACCTAACCAATCATCAAGGGCGGACAGTAGGTCTTAGTTTAACTATTAATCCCTGCCGGGGGCATTGACGTCAGCATTGACGTCAGCGGCGGCGGCGAATTTTCTGAAATTACCCCAACTGGAGAAAGCGCACCTCCGTTTTTGCCAACTGGAAAAAACGCACCTTTCAGTCACATCAGGTGCGTTTTCTCCAGTTGCTCCTATTTTCGTTAGTTAGCCTTATAAGACTAACTACCGAAGGCTGGGGGGGCCCTGATCTTCAGGTGATCCTGTTTTTCTTTTAGATTGCCTGATGATGGAGAAAGTCTGCTCCGAAACTGTCGCGACTGAATAAACAAGATGTTTTACCAAGTGCTGGTTTTATTATAAGACTCCGCTTCCCTAAGGATAAGTCTATTGCTGATATATATATATATATATATATATAATACATTTATTGTAGACATCTGTCTAATAATATTAAGAATAACAAAAAAAATGCTTTCATTAAGAATACTAAAAAAATACCATACTTTATAAATTTATAATATATTTTAAAGACTAATTTTTCTAACGCCCACTTTGGAAGAAAAGAAAGAAAACGTTGTTTTAAATGGTACACTCAATAAATTTGTAATATACTAATGGTTTTATATTTCATTAAAACTGTCCTTAATTTTCCCCTTTCCTATGACAGCCGGCATGAGTCGGGGAATCTGGTGGAAGCGAAATATATAAAAAATTTATTTGCCCAGCCCCGCTGGGCAAATATGGGCCCTCTTAGGCGCGGGGCCCTAGGCGGCTGCCTAGCTCGCCTTGCCCTAAAGCCGGCCCTGTATATATATATATATAATATAATATATATATAATCATTAGATGAAAGCGCTTGAGTGCTATTTCATGTTTTAATTTTCTTTCATGGTTCTTTTCATCATAAATATTATTCATGTGTTACTTTCGTGAAATAATGGATCACTTTAACATATTGCTTCCCAAAGCATTCGGGAAGCAATATGTTAAAGAGAGGTTCCTGGGAAGCAATATGTTAGAGAGAGGTTCCTGTGAAGCAATATGTTAAAGTGATCCGAAATAATTTATATTTATATATATATATATATATATATTAATAATAATAATGATGAGAGGTTTACAACACACGAAGGTTAGACAATCTCGGTGTGTGCATTAATTATTCATAGCTCGATACGTATCCAACTAACACTACGTCTACCTGTTAAATATCAAATAATAGCTTTATATACAAATTTTAATTAATTGTAAAGGGTGATCCAGAGAAATTGGACCCAAAAGAAACCCCTGTAACTCTTAAAGTATAAGTCCTTTTATAAAATCATACGCATCATTCGAAAGAGGATAGTTACAAGTTTGTACAGGATTGTATAGGTTTTGACAATACAAGACAAGATAAGATACAAAACAAAATAAAAGTGTTAGTTAAAACTAACCCTTCAAGATGACTGCATGGACTGTGGAACAGCTGCGTTTCATAACTGAGCAATATTATGAGCATGGAAGAAGTGTAGTTTCAGCTCTTCGAAGGTGATTTTGACATCTGAAAATTTGTCTTGAAAGATCTTTGAGCTGAAACTACACTTCTTCCATGCTCATTAATATTGCTCAGTTATGAAACGCAGCTGTTCCACAGTCCATGCAGTCATCTTGAAGGGTTAGTTTTAACTAACACTTTTATTTTGTTTTGTATCTTATCTTGTCTTGTCTTGTATTGTATTGTCAAAACCTATACAATCCTGTACAAACTTGTAACTATCCTCTTTCGAATGATGCGTATGATTTTATAAAAGGACTTATACTTTAAGAGTTACAGGGGTTTCTTTTGGGTCCCATTTCTCTGGATCACCCTTTATTACCCGTTCACGTAATATTATGCCTTATGTCTACACTATACAAACTAAGAATAAACCTGAACAGGAAATTTCCCCCGCCATCATTATTCCCCTTTTTTTAATACTTTTCACACGTTCTCGTGTGTGATTTTACGATATTTAGCGATGCAAGAAGAAAAACATTTCTCAGTCTAGAAAACACGAAGAGTATGTTTTGTTCATAATGTTGAAGCACGAGTGTGTTTTTGATTTTGCGAGTCAAACGTGAAATTTCATTTTCACACACACACACACACAAATTAAGTATACTACATTATATGAAAAGTTATTTTCCTCTTCCAGCATGTCTTTCGCTCACTTTTATATTCATGTGTTACACATTTCCTTTATTTATTGTACAGAGGTGAAGGGAGAATTGAATGCAGGTCCGAGCAATATACGTCGTGTGAAAATAGTGTAGCAAATTGAAAACATCACGAGAGCTTCATATTTCCAACGAGACAGACAGACAAATAGAGAATCAAAGGCTGTGAAAAATTGATAAAGAATACTGCATCCGCGGCTTCCAATCTTCTGAAAAATTTAAGAACAGCTTCAAACCTATGTTTTCGAACGCACAATTTTGGATCAAAGGTGTACGCGGGAAAAGGTTATGGAATGAGCAAGTCTCGTAAAAAAAAAAAAAAAAAAATAACTAAGTGAAATAAGAAAAAGAAAAGAAAATTTAGCAAAATTGGCTTTAATTTTCTAATTTATTTGTTATTAACTTCATTTTTATGAGGATTTAAATGCTTTTTTTAATTCAAAATAAGCGGATAATATACATTAATTTTTCTTTTCTTTACTCACGGATTAACTGAATGAAATAAACTTAAATATAATTTCTTATTAAAGATCATATTGTGTTTCATTCTTCTTTTAATTAAAAGAAAACAACTTAGACCGCTTATTGCCTTTCGTTAATTATAAAACAACATCTCGATGGTTTCCGTAAACAAACTAGAACCTGACTTCACCAAATTATAATCTATTTTTACATAAGTTATAATAATGAGATAATTATTAGTTAACAATTTACCCAATTCAATAGTGACTTCCTAAAATACTCTTTATTTAATTTAGGATCACCCGAAGATCAGGGCCCCCAGCCTTCGTTAGTTAGCCTTATAAGGTTAACTAACGAAAATATCACGACTTAACCTAAACGATCGTCAAGGGCGTACAGTTGACCTAACGATTGGTTAGGTTAAGTCGTGATATTTTCGTTAGTTAGCCTTATAAGGCTAACTAACGAAGGCTGGGAGCCCTGATCTTTAGGCGAGCCTTAATTTATATACTAGTAATCATTTGTTTATAAAGTTAAAGTTCGTAATTACTGTTGGATACAACACACACACACACACTGAAGTGCAAGGAAATGTGGGTAGAAGACAGATACCTACCTAGATTTAATCAGACTTTAGCCAGTTGAGGTGAAAAATGACATCCGGGTGTTTGATGCAATTCTTACAAGTTTTCGATTCTGTGAAGGTTTTAGAAAATTTCGAAACTCATGATACTAATAATTATTAGCATCATGAATTTCGAAATTTTCTAATTCTAATTCTACCCACATTTCCTTGCCCTATCTTTCTTTCGCCCTCTCTCTTTTTATGTCGCATTTCTTTTATAATTTCTGGTCCCACCAACCAGCCAGTTTTTTCTTTCCAAAGAGAAAGACTTACCTTGAAGGCCAGTCGTCTTCATCTTTCTGGCTTAATGGTAAGACCAATCATCATTTTCAGGTATATTCCAACACAAGGACAATAGGTTTAAAGATAAAAAGCGAAAATATTATCCAGTTCTTGAACGAGCAGCATTTTCTTTCCATCTAGACCAGCGGTTCTTAACCTTTGTGGAGCTGCGCCCCTCAGCGGTCAACCTTCAACCCGTGGCGTCCCCCTGAACTCCAAAGAATAAAAGTTTTTCAACGATTTCATTTTCATTGCTTTTAATGCCTTTCTGGATTGGATAAATAAACAAACAAAAACAATAAAAACCCTGTATTTGTGAGGAATGCAATATTTTCACAAGATCGATCGTATTTCACCAATAATCGTAATGAATGGGAAGGCTGGTATTGCGTCTTCCCCTCAAGCATTTGAATCCTTGTTGCGGTCGAAGAAAGAGCACACCGCATGTCGTTTTCAACATTCAACTCGTTTCGACACTTGGTCTTCGCAGCAATAAGCGTTGAAAAGCCTGCTTTATAAAGGTATGTGGTAGAAAAAGTCAGCAAGCACTGCGAGTGATCGTTCGTAAGTTTCGGGTAAACAGACAAATATTTCATCCAAAACTTCGCCAAATTAAATTACGAATTTATTTAATTGGGAATATATATTCTGAGTCAGAGATATGTTGACCAGTTTCGGCGAGCTTTCGCGCCCCAACTGGAAAATCGAAACGCCCTCCAGGTTAAGAACCGCTGATCTAGACGATGTATGCGACTGAATCTTCGCCCCCTTTTTGAATGCTTACGTTCTCGTAATTTATTTTCAAATAAAATGTGAATTGAGGTTTTGGACAAAGATGGTCTTATGATCAAAACGTGAAACTGATCAGTTTAGCTTATGTGAGTAACAATCATTCATGGTAATAAGTTATGTAATAACCACGCACAATTTCTAAACAATTTATATCCCGATTACGATATTTCAACACAACCCGTTATGTTTTCTAATGAGTCTCGCGCAATTTAAACTTCATATAGTAACTAAGTAGGCCGAACAGTGTGGTCATTATAATTATTCTTCCGCAATCATAAATTCAAATTAATATCTTGCACGAAAAAACAACAAAAACAAGCAGTCATGAAATATCGTCTTGAATGAAAGATCAAAATATACAAATTTTTTACCGACTCCTTCCTCCAAAACAGACTTAAAATAGAGACAAATTTGATATACGGAACAACAATAAAAATTTAATAATGACTACAAATGAATTGATGAATAAGTGAATGAATGAATGAATGAATAAATAAATAAATGAACGCGTATAAATATAAGAGCTGCCTTTCCCGCTTCCAGCATGAAAATAAAACAAATTTGAAGTTAAAAGTTTGAACTGGGAAGACCTTTCATGCATAAAATAATAAAGGAGTAAAGAAGTGAGACGAATGTGTAACGAAACTTGCAAGATCAAATAAAATACTGGCAATAAATCATTTCCACAATACATACATTAATATAATAAATAACTATCTTATCTAATAATGTGCTTTAAATGTGGGGTAAAAACAATGATATGAGAATCAAATGTGGACTAGAAAATGGAAAAAAAAAATTAAATAAAGCCACAAAGAACCATTTTCATACCACGATGCCGACAATTTTGAGGACATACACATACACACACACATATACATATATATATATATATATATATATATATATATATATTCCTGGGTAACAGTTAGAAATTAGTTTAGCACAAACTGTTTAGAAGACGCTCTATTTTATTTAATTCATACGTCACAAAGTATTTGACAAATTTCTATTAAACATTATTTTCACTGATTTTTTTTTTTATGTAGTTTAGGCCAGGCTAACATCATCTGAACGACGTGACAAAATCGAAGAATTATCGTGGATTAGATTTAGTTAGATTGGAATAGGTTACGAACAAAAACCTTTATTCTTCCGCAATGAACAAAGTTACGTTACGTTAGGTTACGTTAAATTAGTTTTTCTTAGTTCCGTCGACCGAATGGGTGCCGCGAAATTTCACGAAGATGACAAAAGCAATTGGCAATTCAAAAGTTAGTGAAGATATGAAAATTTCAAACGAAACAAAATATTCACGATTTATGACGTACATAAGAAAACTGTATAATTACGTGATGTTTCAGAGCATTGGGGTAGGTTGGGGTAGGGGACTGCTTGTTGAACAGTGGAAGACCAAAATCCTCCGCTGGGTGGCGGGAAAGAAGAACAGAAATCATTAGGGTGCCTTGAGACAATAAAGGTTGGGAATTACTGGGCTAGGCTAACTACATTTTTAAGTTATTTCCCTACAACGTGATTTAAAAAAAAGAGGGAGGGGGGAACCCCTAGTAGATCTACCATAAAAAGACCACTGAAGAAATTTGAAGATATGAAAGACAGTTCAAAAAGTAGTGTTGGTCGACAGAAAACAGTAGAATACACCATGTTCTACTGTAAATTCGATGATAGCTAGGCCTAGTTAGCTCAGCCTAAACTACATGAAAACCTGCAAAGTTCTTTGAAAATAATGTGTCGTAAAAATTTATGTAAAATATTTTCTAACATATAGGAATTAAGCAAAATAGAGCGTCCTTTTATTCTACAACTATTATTTATCATTCATTCCGGCTATACAATGCTTCAAATTACTCCAACCAACTCCCATTTTCCCATTACAATCAAACTAGGGTGGGGCACGGGAATCAAGTGTTTTTTGAATAGCTAGTAATCGGCCATTAGGAATGGGAGGGGCGTGCGGTAGGTAGCATTCCATTCCTGGGTTCATAGCATTTAACTTTAACTAACACTCACCTTTATCTTTCAGGTGCCATCATGGAGCAGTGGACGTTAGAACACCGCATGTTCGCGTATGATCATTTTGTTAGGAGTGGCGAGTCAGTGACAGCAGTTCAGCGTGCGTTTCGCCGCAGATTCAACATTCATCGAAATGACTCTGTTCCCGCTCGTGACACAATCTTACGTTGGGTTAACAATCTTCGAACAGGAGGCTCAATAATGAAAACAAAACCGAAGGGGCCGCAACGCACTGTGCGTACTCCAGAGAACGTTGAAAGGGTCAGACAAGCGATGTTGCAAAGCCCAGGCCGCTCTGCTCGGAGACATTCAGCTGCACTCGGAATCAGCAATCGTACTGTTAGACGGATTTTGCATGAAGAATTACATTTTCACCCATACAAGTTAGCGATGGTGCAGGAATTGAATGTAAACGATTGCCCCCAACGACTGAATTTTGCACAGGAAATGCTTGCACTTTATGAGCAGAATGAAAACATGATGGTGGTAATGAGTGATGAAGCCCATTTCCACCTTAGGGGCCGTCAACAATCAAAACTGTCGGTATTGGGCTGCTGAAAATCCGCGACAACTCCATGAAAAACCGCTGCATAGCCTAAGGTTACAGTTTGGTGCGCGGTGGGAAAGTTTGGCGTCATCGGTCCCTATTTCTTCGAACAAAATGGGGTTACCGTTACCATAACATCTGGGCGTTACATTGAGATGGTGAACACCCTTTTCATCCCTGAGTTACGAAGAAGGCGTATTGCTCGTCGACATTTGTGGTTTCAGCAAGATGGGGCCACGCCACACACCGCCAGAGCGTCAATGGCTGTTCTTCGCCCCCTGTTTCCCAACCATCTCATTTCGAGATTTGGTGACATTGCATGGCCCCCTCGGTCCCCTGACTTGTCCACATGTGACTTCTTTCTATGGGGGTACCTCAAGTCACGTGTCTACGAGGACAAGCCCCGTACATTAGATGCATTGAAGGAAGCGATCCGTCAACAAATCATCCAAATCAACAGAGACCTGCTGGGAAGAGTGGAGGCCAATTTTCGTAAACGCCTTCAACAATGCGTCGACGGCCAAGGACATCATATGCCAGATATAATTTTCGGTACATGATTATTATGACATGAAATGCTATGTTCTTACGAATGTTGTTCTACCAATATATTTTCTTTACAAAAATAAATATCATTTTCCTGATTATTCCAAAAACACTTGGTTCCCGTGCCCCACCCTGTATATGCATTTCCCATGCTTCCACTGGAAGCATGGGAAAATGCATGGCTATGGACTATGGTTGGAAGCCTTCCAACCATAGCATTCAGCAGATTCCAAAAATTTTTCTTCTCTCTACACTTCTATCACGAATCTATCACATCATTACACTGCGACTCCTAAGTTCCCAAGCTTATCTATAATACAGCTGTCTCTAATCGCAGTGTATCTGTAATTATTAACGGATAGAATGTATCTGGATACATTTTAACCGGAGGCATGATACAATCATAAAATGAGCAGCAGGAATACAGGAACGAGAGAACTCTGCTGAAATAATAGTAGGCATAAAAATAGCGTGTAGCGAGCATATTTTTCACGTTCATTATTGACAAATCTTCCAAACTAGAAAAAGAATCTGTTCTTAAATCCTTAATGAAACATTTGAGGCACTGAAATTTGACAATATTTATTCGTCATTTGAACACTATCATAATCGCTACACAGTTTAGGCTTTCCCTTTTTACACGAATTTTTTAATGTTGGTTTGTCCACAAATTTGCATTTTCCGCTTCCCCTGTAAACGCTCCCCTATTTGTTAATTAATGGGAGGACAGTTAGTATCTGGCTCGTTTTGAATGAGTTTTTATTTTATAAACTTTCAGTTATACGGAGGACGGCATATTACTTGCATTCAGTAACTAAACTCCCAAGTATATATATATATTATATATATATATATATATATATATATATATATATTATATATATATATATATACACACACACCCTCGGGTGTTGTGCAACTGATTGGAATTTAAGTAATACGGCATCCTCTGGATAACGAAGTATAAAGAATGAAAACTCGTATAAAGGAGTCGTGTACACATGTTAAAAAAATGTTTAACCAATCAACTTATCTCACCTATGTTATTGCAGTTAATTTTCAGATAAAATATGGAGTAAAAATCAGGACGAGCGTCGTCATCCGCTTAAAACTTGAATTTGATGTTTCATGTAGACTCTATAAGACTGTATACATAGGTCATACAAAATTAACAAGTCACTTGATGACTCAGAAAATTACTGTATAAGCATACCCACTGTATGAGGAAAAGCTTCCTTATCAAGATGGTAACTGAATGAAAGTAGCAAGAAAACGATGATAATCATGTTCATATAAAAAGGTGAAAGGATACATTGTGCTTTAAGTTTAGACTATGCTCAGTTTTTTTATCTTTCAGCAGATGGCAGTGGAGTCAGAAACTGCTTTCTTGAAACAAGGAAACCACGACCAAAGTTCATATACTCGTATTATTTGAATCATACAATACACTATAAATTAAAATTATCTTTTACAACATATAAAACTGTAGATGTGGTAGAATCTTTTAAGTATTTGGGATGTGTTCCGAACAAAAGAAGTACGATTGCGGATGAAATTAATAGTAGTGTGAATCAAGGGAGAAAGGTGTCAGGTGCGTTGAAAGCGGTTGGGAGGAAGCGGAGACTGGGTAGAGCTGCTGCGAGATGTTTACATGAAGGTATGTTAGTACCGACACTTTTGTATGGGTGTGAAACACTGATATGGCATGAATGGGAGAAGTCAGGGGTAAGAGTAGTTGAGATGGATAACTTGATAGGGTGAGAAATTGTGTGGTTCTGATCCCTGGACAGATGTCAGTGGAAATGAAAATTGAGGAAATGCGTTGAGAATCTGTAAGTGTGTTTGCGAAGGTAAGAGGAGGAGAGAGAGGCCGAGAAGAAGGTAGATGAACATGGTGAATGATTGCTTGAAGAAGCGTGGACTTGATGTGGATGATGCACGAGAAGTGGCTGCAAGTAGGTTGGAATGAAGGAGGTTTGTAAGTTTGGGATGCTGTCTCTTTTATTTCTGACAAGGTCTGGAAGCACCACCACACACGGCGTATGAAGCGCCACAGGTTTGGAATTTTTTGCCATGTGGCGGGCCGCTGATCACCAGGATGCCGGTGTGAGTAAATGTGTATGATTTAGTTTGTACCTTATAACCGAACATGTCTGCCTTCTCAACCCAACTCATTTCGGAAATGAGATTTTTTATGATGGATGTACAGTACTACAGTATGTATGTATGTATGCAATTTGCTCTATATAAAGTCTGAGAATAGAAATATAAGCTAGACTTATTCTGAAATTCTCCTGCTTCGGTTTTAAGGTAAAAAACCAAGTTCGAGCCTCTTTTCACTACACCTAGACCTATGCTAGCCCTTTGTAGTCTAGGACTCTAGATCTAGGCCTAGGTAGCTAGTTAGGCTAGGCTAATGTACGCCTATTAAGAGCAGTACATATTAAATTTATTTCCTATTGGACTTCATCTCATATTAAATTTCACAATTATATTATATTTGGAAGTCAATAAGAATCGGATATCTCGTGACTCAAATTTATGTGTATTTTTATCTTTTAATAGCTTAATTTGGGCTACTTTAGCTTTGCAGCGACTCGTACACCTGGCTTTCTTTTTGCCATATCGTTCCAGAGTTTTGACAGAATACAAAGTTAATTTTCTCTTTTTACTATTTTAAATACAGAAATTCTAATTTATTAGAGAGACAAAAATATTCCCCTTTCAGACAAAACTCGATTGTTTAAAAGATCCTGATCAGTATTTCAGGGAAAATAAGTTAAAAATGCTTTCTTTAATAATTTCACTGGGACCAGTCCGGACCGCTCCCAAAATCTCAAGTTGCATCAATAAATCCAATATTTTCTTCTTTCCAAATATCTGGGGTCTGTCTAGGAACTAGGGTTGTCTAGTTTAATGTGGACGTGTTTTCGTGGTTGTTTAACTTCCTTCGCAACATCGAAGGCCATGCGATAGTGAGAACCTACAGTTTTACGCGAGATCCGAATCACGGATTGCTACATCATCTAGACGCAGAGACGGTTCCCTATCCAACTACTAACCAGACCCAAAATGTCGCTTCACTTCGCTGATAGATGCGAAGCGGTGTTGCGATAATGGCCGCTACGTAGTCTTAGCCTAGTTTGTTTAATAAAATTATTTAGGTTTTAATATGAGATAATCATATATACACACCGTAAATTACTTTTAATATTCCAATAAAAATCATAAACTTCCACTCAAACTAAACTTAGCTTACGCCTAAATCAAGTTTGTATGTTTTTCCAGCTGCTCCTAAAACAAAACATTTTTATGTTGCGCTCCCTGGTAAGTACGATTTGATCTTACACTCAGTGATCATGAATATGGAATACCATGTTTTATACTATACCAAAATCGTTAATAATGAGTCTACGGCATTAAACTCTTTCTCACAACATAAATCAAGTTTTTTAGCAAGATAAAGCACTGACTCAAAAAAAAAAAAAACTAAATTAATTCATAACTTTAATTTTCACAAAAATATACTTAAATTAAAAGAAAAAAATAGCACAACGAAATGCGAAGAAGAATCCTAATTTCTCACAGACGGTACTAAACAACAATGAACTTTTATATTTGAGAAAGATGATGAGTGATAAATATCGAGATCACATTCAACAAAAGAATCTGACCTCTCTTCACAAGTGAGATTTGACAAGAAACAGTTTTCAACCATCATATTGGAGTAAAAGCGCCCAATCCGATTTTATTTTTCGCCGAAGCCCATTACAACACACACACACACACACACACACACACACACACACACATATATAATATATATATACACACACATATACAGTATTAACAAAAGTAAAGTTTTGATTTGAAAAAAAGTCAATAAATGATAGCAAATTTATTGAATCAGTATATAAAGCTGACACACGTTCTGCATCCCATCGATGAGCTTTGACATTTGTTCTTGAGGACAATCATCTATCAACCCTCTGTGTGTGTGTGTGTGTGTGTGTGTGTGTGTGTGTGTTTCAGACCAACAAAGACCCTAGGATCCACTCATAGCTGGTCTACCTAACTGGTCTACTAATTTCTCACAGACGGTACTAAACAACAATGAACTTTTATATTTGAGAAAGATGATGAGTGATAAATATCGAGATCACATTCAACAAAAGAATCTGACCTCTCTTCACAAGTGAGATTTGACAAGAAACAGTTTTCAACCATCATATTGGAGTAAAAGCGCCCAATCCGATTTTATTTTTCGCCGAAGCCCATTACAAAACACACACACACACACACACACACATATATATAATATATATATACACACACATATACAGTATTAACAAAAGTAAAGTTTTGATTTGATAAAAAAAGTCAATAAATGATAGCAAATTTATTGAATCAGTATATAAAGCTGACACACGTTCTGCATCCCATCGATGAGCTTTGACATTTGTTCTTGAGGACAATCATCTATCAACCCTCTGTGTGTGTGTGTGTGTGTGTGTGTGTGTGTGTTTCAGACCAACAAAGACCCTAGGATCCACTCATAGCTGGTCTACCTAACTGTTCGTAATTGTGTATTGTGCATGTCCTCCGTGGTGGCGGAGAGGACCTACAATTTTACGTGGGTTCCGAACCACAAGGCCTTAATTTTACTACCTTAAATTATACCCACTCTATCAACATATGCGTCTAATCGATTTTTAAACATGTTTATAGACGTGCTACTAATTACTTCTACCGGCAAACTATTCCACCTATTTACTATTCTATGCGTAAAAAAGTTTTTGGCAACTGCTGTCTCGAACCTTCTACTTGTCAACTTACACCCTTTATTTCTAGTCCTATTATATTCAGATATTTCGAAAACGCTATCTCTATCTACGTTATCGAACCCATTCATAATTTTAAAAACCTAGATTAGATCACCCCTTAGTAGGGTGTTTCATAAATTAAATGTTTGGAAAAATTTTAATCCACATGGATCCCCTTGTTCCATTTGCTGAGGAGACTGATAAACCGAAGTATTAATTCAATAGTTTAAAGTTTACGGGTCCCCAGTTTGATGCTCTGGCAGATCATAAACGGAAAAAATTAAACAAAAATCTGTCAATGAATTTTTATTCAACAAACGAGTACCATTTCACTACACATTTTCACAAAGATACAAAAAACATAACAACTTCTTGCGAATCATTTGTCCATGAAATCCTTCTTGGTTTTATTCGGGTATTTCGCCCTATGCTGCATCACAGTTTTGAGCAAATACTGCTTCTGCTCTTCGTTCTTCGTCAGAGAACAGTTGAACTCGTTGGTGAGCGCGATGGCTCTTTCGGCCCGATCGTTGACGACAGAGATTTTGTTAACAGTTGCCGCTGCTTGCTTGAAGCCCTCTACTTCAGTCCACTCAAAACCTAGTGATTTAGCCGCTGCAGCGTACGACATAGCTGAATCGCGGTACGAAATATTCAGCCGATCGTAGGTAGTCGTCACATCCTGTGAGATCAGATTCCTGCGTCGCTTCTTGGTATTTCCCTTGGAGAAGGATGGAAAAACTTCCACGGTTGGGTCAACGACATCTGAGTCAGTCTCTGACGAAGTTGAAATCACTAAAGCCCCCGTATCTTCTGCAGCTCCTTGTTCCTTCCTGGCCTTCTCCTGTTGTTCCTTAATCTTGTCCAGCCTCTTCCTTTTCCTAATCTCCTTATAGTGAAGCTTCATGTCAACAGGGCCCATGCTGCAGGAATTTGGATCTTCACGCTGCATGTCGAGAAAGTGGATGTCCTCCTGATTCTTCATCATTTCCTTAGCCTGTGAATGAGCAATGTCCATGATCTCCTTCGCTATTGCCTCCTTGAACATCGCCTCCTTCACTCGGAAGGACTCTGCTTTATGTGACTTGTGCTTCACAAGCCGGTCGTATTTCTTGAGAAGGGATTCCATCTTCCTCAAGGCCGAATCTCGACGCATCATGGGATTCTCGCTCTCTCCCAAAATATGAGACAGGCATCCAGGCACAGTTCAGGCATTTAGTACGTCCAAATTTTTGCTCCTTTTGGTGGTAAAAGTACTTTTTGAGTACTTGCAACTGAGTTGGAAGGCCACTTGATGTGATGTTCGCATCCGTCTGGCCAATAAGAAACACTTCTGTTTTCGCTCTGGTAGACACCTGGAAAAGAAAACAAACTAAATAATTCCACAGAAATAATTTCACATCGTAATTAATTTCATTAATTAAATAAGAAAAGCAGTAACTGGGACTCGAACCAGTGTCATAGCCGTTTGGCGGCATCGCTCAAGTCGGCGTACACAGCACGCTATCCACTACACCATCTAGGGAGTGGATAGCGTGCTGTGTACGCCGACTTGAGCGATGCCGCCAAACGGCTATGACACTGGTTCGAGTCCCAGTTACTGCTTTTCTTTATTTATAAAACTGATACGTGTACACTACGTTCTCTTTGACAATTCATTAATTAAATAAATTTCAATACCGCAGTAAAATTACATTAATTAGTATCATAAATAATTACCAGCTTAGTTGTCCAATATGCAACAGACTAATTAATTTCATGTAATATTAATAATAAATATCACTACCACAGTAAAATGACAGAAATTAAATAATAATAAATTTCAATACCACAGTAAAATGAGATAATTAGTAGCATATATAATTACCTCCATAGTTGTCCAATAGGCTATACAACACGAACCGCTCAAGTGACGAAGAAAACCGTCTTCATTGCAGGCAGGCGAGAAATGAACTGACAAAAAGTCGTCAAAGTTGGGGACCTCTAAATGCAGCGCGATCTGGTTCAAACTTGCACAAACGTGTTTTCTTGTTCTTTAGAATACGGAGAAACGTGTGGATTAAAACTCCAAGCTCATTTTTATTTTACCCTATAGGTATGAAACACCCTACCCCTTAGCCTCCTAGTCTCGAGTGTAGTCAATTTTAACTCCTTAAGCCTATCCTCGTACGACTTCGACCTAAGCGACGGAATCATCTTAGTTGCTTGTCTTTGAACTCTTTCGATTTTGTCTATATCTTTTCGCATATGTGGTTTCCAAAATTGGATCGCGTACTCCAAATGGGGTCTAACTAATTATTTATAAAGAGGAACTATAATATCGCGCGATTTGTACGAAAAATTCCGAGCTATAAAACCTCGCACTTTGTTCGCTTATTGACCGCTGCTGTACTTTGTTTCGCTACTTTTAAATCACCAGTAACTATATCTCCTAATTCTTTATCCTGCTCTACGCTTGCTAACTCCTTCCCTGACATACTATACGCAAAATTACCGTTACGCGAACCTATATGTAAAATTTTGCACTTATCGACGTTAAATCTCATTTGCCATGCGACTGACAAATCAACGATTTTATTCAGATTTTCCTGGATTTTACCTCTATCTTCGTCATTAATCGCCCTACCACCCAATTTCGTGTCGTCCGCAAACTTTGAGACTGTACTGACTAAGCCGACATCTAAATCGTTAATATATATAAGGAAAAGCAAGGGGCCCAATACAGAACCCTGAAGAACGCCACTCGCTACATTATCCCAACACGACTCCGCTCCATCAACGACCACCCTCTGTTTCCTACCTCGCAACCACTCTTCTATCCAATTTATTACTACACCTCTGATTCCATGAGCCTTAGTTTTTTCAATGTGTCTTTTGTGCGGTACGGCGTCAAACGCTTTTTGAAAATCTAAATACACTACATCAACCGCCCGATGACTATCGTAAACTTCAACCACGCTTTGAAGAAATTCTAAAGGATTAGTTAAGCAAGATTTGTTTCACCTAAAACCGTGCTGCGTATTTCTAACCAAGTTATGCAATTCTAAGTGTTCGACTATACGATCCCTAATTATTGATTCCAGTAGCTTACCTACAACAAACGTTAAACTGATATATATATATATATATATATATATATATATATATATATACATACACACCTCTCGGAGTCAAAGTGAAATGAATCACTCCAATAGGGTATAATATTGTACTACTGGATGGGAAATACCGTCTCGATGTCTTGTAGATCCCTGACCACAGAGCACGCGGGAATTAAATCCGTTTAAGGGTCACAGGATAGAAATTCCTTATCACAAGTCCCCAAAAGTCAAAGATCAATGAAACACGTCGGTTGTTATTATTTTAATTGAATTTAAGCAAGACATTTATTAATCAATTAAATCAAATCTTTTTCACGAAACGTTCCAAAAATGATTTCACCAATAAAAGTTAATAAAGTTTATAATGGTTTAATTTTCAACTCTAAGATTGCTTAAATATACATTAATTTTGCTTGTGCCTATTGCCTGCCCTACAATCAGGTCACAAACCCAATTTCTCGATAAAAAGCAATTTCCTAACGAGATGAAATGCACCTCGGAGATCCCTTCTGAGGCCCTCGACATAGCCCGTTCTAAATCTCGATACCAAATTCCCGTTAACGGACTGAAACCCATTTAAGCCCGGTGACCCGTCTCCTCGGAATCTGCCGTAAGAGCGTTGAGCCTCTTCTTATATAGTCAAAGGAATGGAACCTGCCTACGCCACCACGCAAGCGGTTGGCGTCACCTGGGAACTCTGGAGAAGCGAGCGTCTCACAATTCATTGTTTCCCAGGTGCAATCAAAGAATCCGTCTAGGTCACTGGCGTGTGATTTCCGTTCGGAAGGAAATTAGTCATATACTAACGTGTGAATTATTGAATGAATGAAATTATATGAAAATAATTGTGTTACCAGGGCGCGGATTTACTTCGATGATAAATCAAAATATAACACACACACACACACATATATATATAATATAGGGTGTAACAGAATTCACTCACCATAGGATAATTAATATTTCATTTTCAGATATGGGTGGAAAATTAACGAAAGCATTAGTTAAGTATTACACTTTATTTAAATCCTCAAAATTATTTCAACAGGTTCATGTTTCGTTAATTTCCCAACTATACATAAAAAAAGGGTATTAATCACTTCATGGCGCGTGAATTCTGTTACACCCTGTACAAATAATAATATTAATAATAATATATATATATATATATATATAATATATATATATATATATATATCAGCGGCGTGTGGTGGGTTAGTCTACAGGGTAAGCGGTATTGCGTGTGCTCACACTATATGTACATATTATATAATTATAGTAGCTAATGATAAACTTCATAACTGGCTAGTGGGTATGTACTGTAGACTATTCTGAAAAATACGGTACTGTCTTTAATATCTTTAATAAGATTTTTATTAGGGTAGGCGGCGCTTACCTAGCTTACCCTGAATGCACGCCACTTATATATATATATATATATATATATATACAGTATATATATATATATACACCCGAGTATAGGTCGATCTCGTGTATAGGTCGACCCTTGATTTTTGGCCAAGAAATAATTAATTTATCATATGCCTCGTGTATAGGTCGACCCCAGTTGTTGAGGGTAGTGGAACAACAAATTAGGGTAATAAAGCACCATATTTTATGGCATATAAAACTCCTTTCCAAAAACTAGAAACTATTCTTTGCTGAACTGAATCTTTGTATAAATTTATAGTGTACGGGGCTCCAATAAACCTTAGCCCCCCCCCCCCAGCCCATGGCCTAAACCATTAGAGGTACATACAGTAAAACTAAACATACCTTACAAAAGAGAATTTAATCCTGCATTTAATGAGAAACAATTAAAACTTGGTGTTCCCGCCATTGGCTTCCAAGACAGCCTGAATTCGCTTTGGGTAGCTTGCCAAAAGTGACGTGAATAGATCTTGATCGTTAAGCAAATTTGCTAAAACAGTTTCAATGTGTTGCGTCATTGTATCCTTCGGAAATCGATTTGCTGCAGGTTCTTGAAACAAGAGACATTCAACCTTGTCCTTTATAACTGATCCAATGTGTTCACAGACGTTCAGGTCAGGAGAATTTCCTGGCCATTCTTCATTTCCAAAGAAATCGATCTCATGGTTCCACAATAACTGTTCAGTGGCTAATGCCTTAAAGCAGGGGGCCTTATCGTGCAGAAATGTGACCTGATCGACATCCATAACATTGTTTGGGTTTCTTAGAAAAGGAATGACATGCTGGGATAGAATAATATCACGAAAATACTGTCCATCCCAACTCTGACCATTTGGCTTCAGCACCCACATGAGCGTCTTTGCAGTGAACAAAACAAACACACCAACACAGTCTGGACTTTTTAATAATTCGCGATAATGTTCATTGTCATCGATTTCATCTGGTGTTGGCCCACACTCGATCATTTTGGTAGTTAGGCCGACGTGTTACGTAAACAAAAAATTCATCGGAGACAGCTAAATGCATGAAATCATCCACATCCCAATCTTCAAGATAATAGGCAAATCACATTCTGTCATCGATGTTAAGTTGAGTTTTTCTTGGCTTTCGAAGTTCATGCCAAGGCTTTAAACCTTGCCTATGACGGTATAGTCGAATGATCTCACCACTAACGATCTTTCCTCTCAACACTTCGATCTCTCTAGAAAGTTTAGCACAGTTGTTTTTCCGCTTACACGTACCGCTTTCAATGATGTCCTTTGTTTCTCGAGAGTGTGGCAAATTTGGGCGCCCAGATTTGGTTGTATCCATTTCACATTCATCCAAAGTTTTATTCCAATTTCTTTTGACGAAGTCCTCACTTCTTCGCAACTTTTTGGCAACCCAAGAACGTGTTATAAAGGTGGCTCCAGCATCACGAGCTTCCCGAAATGTTATTGCTCGTATGCGATCTATCACACGTTGCCTCTCCGAATCACCAACTAATTGAGAAGCCATTATATTATCACTTTATCAGCTAGAGTAATTTTAATACCTGCAATAAATAAAGAATTTTATATATTTTTATAATCACTAAAAACTATTTCGATATAAGTAAACATGTAAGTTGCGAATGGGGGGCTAAGGTTTTTTGGAACCCCTTACAGTTACCATATGTCTTTTGTTTCAAATTTAATGAACAAAAATTGATGTATCTTTCTATAAATAAACTTTTAAAAATGTATTCATTTTATGTTTTATATCATCCTGTGCTACCATTCTCTAATTTTAATAACTGGTACATATTTGGTAATTTTAATAATTGGTAAATATTTTATGTTTTCATTGTTCACTGGTACTAAATGGTAAATATTTTTCATGTCTGAAGCTAACAGTAGCTCCTAGCCCTCTCCATCGTGCATGGATTTCAACCCCACGAAAATGTTATCCTTATATAGGTCGACCCCCTAATTTTTGCCTAAGAATTCAGTCTTAAAAACTCGACCTATACACGAGTGTATATATATATATATATATATATCTATATATATATATATATATAATATTATATATATATATATTTCGAATTTTTGTAACTGGAAAAATTCATTCATCACACGAAATGAGGATAAATTTCTTTCGAGAACCAAAATGAAAGATATTTTATGGTCATCCATTATTAAAAAGGTGAAGAGAAATGGCAAAAACATTCAACTCGAAATTTAATAAAATACCTTGAAAGAAATTTTGCACTCAGACAGCTCATATATTTTTCTTTAATTTAAAGAAATAATAATAATAATAATAATAATAATAATTATTATTATTACCGTATTATGTGATGACGACTTGGGTTTATACTTCACATTATCTAGTATAACTGGCTAAATGCAAATGAGTTTCAGTTAAATGTATCAAAGACCGTGTGTGTTTATAACAGAAAACAGAATATATATATATATATATATATATATATATATATATATATATATATTGTTTTTCTATTTCTATGAAATAATACGTGTCATTTTAGATAAAAAATTCACTTTCGAAGGGCACATCAAACATATTAAATAAACTTTCAAAAGTTCACTTATATCTTGCATAAATTAGACCACTACATTCCAAACTACTGTATGTGTGTATATTATGTAAAAATGAATACATGCAAAAATGAATATAAGAATTATTCGTTAAAGTCCAAACTCGCGTGACACTCTAACTGTATATAAAACGCAAGGTTTGGATAATTTTTTAATATTTTCTTTCTATTTTATTTTTGCTGAATAATTGATGAATTATTTCTTTTTTAAATTACTTTATCATTTTTTGGATTTAGCTTAATAATGTGATCGTGTTAAATTCTGCAATGTTCATTTTCTTTATACATTCTCTCTTAGTTGTAAAAGATGAAGTCATGTCTTGTTTAACATTTAATTTTAAATTTGAAGCATTTAATTTCGGCTCATATTCATGTTCAATTTTAATCCATAGTAAAATGCATATTTCAATTTCCATTTTTAGTTAACTCGGCAGATCATGATAATATCAGATCTGTCAATATGCGGTTGAAAATAAAAACATGACTTCATCTTCAAATATCTTGCTTATCTGTCTAGACGTTGTTACAGCTAAAATATTTACCTTATCTTATATTTTGCCAAAACATTCAGCCTATTGAGAACAAAAAAAAAACAGGTCAACATTAAATAATAATGATATCACCAAAATTTGTGCATATAATAAACTTGTATAATTTTTTGAATGATCATTCTGAGCCTGTCTGATCTGACTTAGAGGCTGAGCATTACCTGTAACATTTTAGAAGTAGTAAACTACAGTAAGAGAATATCTTTGTCTTCTCCTTTGAGCCTTGCTCTCCTCAGAGAACTTAGTCTTTAAATAGAAATAAAAATTTCCCGACACGCTACAAGAAGAATCGGGGAACCATTAGAGAATTTAGTAAGTTTTACAGAATCCTCCGATCCACTACAATAATAAATGGGAGTGTAATACAAGAGAAACTACTGCGATTCCCTACACGGTACCAGCTACCCCAGAGTGAGAAATCCGTTGCTGCCACCCAACCAGAACCTCCGTCAACCTCGAACCTCCCAAAGCCAGACGGAGGGGTTATTATATACATTACACCCTCGCACACCCTGACATCCTACATAACAGCAGTTTGGGTAAATATAAATCATTATATTATTTATCCATTGAAAGTATTGCATAAAAATACTGTCAGAATCATATCAGGTGGAAAAACTAATCTAGAACACATAAGCCCTACTTTCAAATCCCTAAAACTTCTTAAACTTAATGGCCCGCAAAAGCTGAATATCTAGCCACATATACATGGTGGGAGAAAAGTAATTAAGGATTTTATACATACAAATAATTTGTTAGTAATAAATTCTAATGACATCACTACAGTGTATGCGATACTTTTCAAAGCAACGATACAAGACCAGGAATGACCCTAGGCTGGAAGAGGAAGACCCTAGGTCCCAGCCCAATTCAGCGGCATGTCAGTAAGGATGGAATACAGTCAGTGTATTCCATTGAAATATTGAAATCACAGGGAGTACCACGATTACAAACACATTTACTCTCACCTCATATAGTCATATACGACCATGATTCTGATAGATAGCTGCAGTTTGCCGAAACAATGAGAGAAAAGTTCAATAGTGATCCAGATTTCCTTCGAAACAAAATTTTCAGATGAATGGGTCTTCGGTTTAACGAGTAAAGTAAACAAACACAACGTTCACTACTGGGCGAAAAATAAACGCAAAATACGACTGGGTAAACCCGTTAAAACGGCTACATTAACAGTTTGAGCGTGCATTGGTTATTCACGACATATTCAGGACATTCCTTTGACATATCGAGAGACACGATGGATGGAAAACGTTATTGTCAGGTATTGAGAGAGAAAGTTTTGCTACAGTTTACTAATGGCGTTGGCAGGAATTGGCATTATCAAGATGATGAAGCGCCGCCACATTATTCTGTAGCTGCCCCTGAGATTGTGGATACAAACCTTGAAGGAAGATGGCTTGGGCGGCGAGGACCCATCGAGTGTCCAGCCAGATTAACTGATTTAACCCTATGTGATTTCTGGCTTTGGGCTTATTTGCGTGACAAACTACACTCCTGGTTTCGTCTATCCAAATATGAATGCCCTTTACCACAGAATAGATGAACAACTGAAAAGGATCCCACTCGATATGTTCAGAAGAACAATGAAGAGTTTCACAGAGAGAATCTACAAATGTATCATATCCATATCGGATGGAGAACTCTTTGAAGATTAAATTACATTTTAACAAAATATTTGTATGAATAAAATTCTTATAGACTTTTTGTTTGATTTGTTTCATCATTTGAACACTTATCCGTAAAATGTTGTTAGCTAAATAGTTATATGTATAAAATCCGTAAAGACTTTTCTCCCACCCTGTACATAAACTATTCTATAATTACAAAAATTATGGAAATTAAACCAAACAAACAAACCATTCAGTGAACCCGAGACATGAACGCTTTTACTAACAAAAAACTCGACTTCGCACTTGAAACATGAAGGAGTTCCCTCATTCGATGGGGTTGATATTTGGAATGTTTTGGAAGCAAATTTAAACGCGAATATTTCAGAAATTTTTTTATTTAATTAAAAAGGAAAATCCTGGAGGGTATTTAGTTTCACTCCCTCCTCAATCTTTCCCCATATCCTATTTTTTATTTCTCATAAAACTTTAAAAAAAAAATTATAATTTCGTGTGTAAATTGCTACTTTCTTAAAATTAAAAATGTTTACCTAATTTAAGTTCATACAAGTCACTATTAATCATGCAATGTACACTACTGAATTATTATTTCAGTAATAACTAAATTACTGTATAGAAATGTGAAGACCCAATATACAGTATATGAAGTCTGTATAATGCAAGTAATTATTGCCATAAAGCGTAATTCTCATTGCCTCATATTTGGCAGTTCCTAAGATGTAATACGTAAAAAAAGTCTATTGTATGTCCTTTACTAGAACGAAAGTGTTACGTTATGGGCAGTGTCGTAACACCGCTTCCCGTCGGTCAGCGAAGTTGAGTGACAGTGGATCGGATAGTAGGATAGGGATCATTCCCTACTTTCGAGCCAAAGTAAAACTGTAGGTCCCCACCGTCATATGACCTTAGGTGTTGCGGAGGATGTCAACTAACCCAATCATTACATTACTTTTACTAGAACGAAATATTCTCTCTTCCGTCTTTTGAACAACAAAGAATTTGAATTATTATTATTACTAAACAATAAAAGTTGACATTTCAAGGTTCGATACGAGTTAATAACAGCAAACATTTCAGATATTTTTGCCAAACGAAGTACCTTTTCATATGCGATCGTGTAAATTCGGAAGCAGTTTCGGAAGCAGTCTTAATATCTACAGTATACCATACTTAAAACGTGCTTTTATTAAGACTGTCCCCAAAAATCATGAACTAAACACCTGAAAAATATGTAGAAACTCCCACTCCTAAACTAGGTATTCATTGCATATAATTCAGCGTGCCCTCATTGCACACGTTCTATAATGTTTCACAGAAGTTATTTCACCATCAATCTGCGCAGATTATGAGATCGTTATGAAACCTTAATTTATATTTAAAGATTAATTTCTTTTACTGAAACTACAGCTTAAGAAATTAATATATATCACTCTTAATGGTCTTTATGAAGGTAAAAAGTCTTTGGGGAGATGACACTGTTCGTATAAAAGTAACCCAGAAGAGAAATTTATGGCTGGAAATTGTGGTGGTTCCAAAAAAGAAAAAGTACCATTAATTGTTCGTATGAAAGATAATACAGAATCTGACAATGATAATTCACAGTGCTGACCCGTATGAAACATTGTTTTGCTTATTTCTGAGGGGCATTTGGGATCCCCCACCCCACTCTTCTCCAAGGGGTTAAGCTATCGATTGGGCCACATACACACCAATGCTGCTGGGTCGAAGGAGGCAATAAGGAGTAAGGATTCTGTCTAGATATTCACCCGGTTTGCGGTAATCAATCCCGAAAGCCATGGATTGTGGGGCCAAAGACTGAAATTTGCTTTTATGGTTATATTACTACAAAGCTTTTTTGTTTTATGCAAGAAGAAGGGGCTAAGGGCGAATGCCCGAAAAAATGCCCCCCCCCCCCCGCATAGAGGAAGAAGAGAGCCAAAATCAAGGTCCAGGGTTTTCGAGATGCCTGGACACTGCCTTTGAAAGATTGGAGGTCATAGACACGAGGAAAGATGGATTCAGAAAGATTGTTCCAGAGTTTACCAGTTGAGTAGATAAAAGAGTGAAAATACCGATTCACCATTGCGTTAAAGAGTTGGACAGAAAAGGAATGAGAATGTGTCGAAAGTCTGGTACTGCGTGCTCTCTTTAAAGGAGGAGGCATGCAGTTAGAGAATTCAGAAGAGCAGTGTCGTTATAACAGTGACAGTAAAGAGATAGTGAGACAACATTGCGGCGAACAGAGAGGGATTGAAGACAGTGAGCAAAAGGCGGGGAATTGATGAGACGAAAAGCCTTTGATTCCGCCCGGTCAAGTAGAGTTGTGTGGGTTCAGCCAACCCACACATGAAAAGTGTATTCCATACAGGGGTGGACAAGACCCCTGTACAGAGACAGCAACTAGATAAAAGAGTGAAAATACCGATTCACCATTGCGTTAAAGAGTTGAACAGAAAAGGAATGAGAATGTGTCGAAAGTCTGGTACTGCGTGCTCTCTTTAAAGGAGGAGGCATGCAGTTAGAGAATTCAGAAGAGCAGTGTCGTTATAACAGTGACAGTAAAGAGATAGTGAGACAACATTGCGGCGAACAGAGAGGGATTGAAGACAGTGATCAAAAGGCGGGGAATTGATGAGACGAAAAGCCTTTGATTCCGCCCGGTCAAGTAGAGTTGTGTGGGTTCAGCCAACCCACACATGAAAAGTGTATTCCATACAGGGGTGGACAAGACCCCTGTACAGAGACAGCAACTGAGCGGGGGTGAAGAAACTGTGGAGGTGGTACAGCACACCTAACCTCTTAGAAGCTGTTCTGGAAAGAGAGTATTTGTGATCTTTCCAAGAAAGATCACGAGAAAAGAAAACACCATGAATGTTAAGAGAAGACAAAGGATTGAGTTGTGTATTGTTGAAAGTAAGGGGATAGTCGTGTGGAAAATTGTAACGAGTGGACAGATGAAGGAACTGAGTTTTTGAGACATTGAAAGCCACAAGAATCAATTCGGAGATAGTAGAAAGATCAGAGGTCAGGTGCACCCTAGCCGTCCTAGGCGAAGCATGGCGTGATTGTTGAGAGGGACGGTTTGTGAAGCGGGTGAAGTGAAGTGTGTAATCATCGGCATGGGAATGGATAGGACAGGAAGTGCGATTTAATGGAATCATTAATAATTAAAAGGAAAAGAGTGGACAGGACGTCACTATAAGGAACATCACTATTAATAGCTTTAGGAGAAAAACAGTGGCCATCTACAACCGCAGCTCTTGATCGGCCAGAAAGAAAATTAGAGATGAAGGCAGTGAAGGCACAGATAGAAGGATAGACACTGAAGAAGGGCAGTTTGAAAATTAAAAATTTGTGTCAGACTCTTTCAAATGCTTTTGATATGTGCAGCGCAACAGCAAAGGTTTCACCAAAATCCCGACAGAGGAGGACCAGAGAGCTATGCAAGAAGATCGCCAGTTGAGCGTCCCTTGCGGAACCCATACTGACGATCTGAAATAAGATTGTGAGAAGAGAGGTGTTTAAGAATCTTCCTATTAAGGAAAAATTCAAAAACTTTAAAAAGACAAGAAATCGGAGGGATTGAACGATAGTTGGAGGGTTGAGAGCGGTCACCTTTCTTTGGGACAGGCTAAATGAAAGCGAACTTTCAGTAGGAAGGAAAAGTACCAGATGAAAGACAAAGACGAAAGATTTTGCCTGGGCAGGGTGTCAGCACAGAAGCACAGTTCTTGAGAGCAACAGGAGGAACACCATCAGGACCGTACCCCTTCCGAGAGTCGAGCCCAGATAGGGCAGAAGAAACATCTTTGCAAGAGATTCTAATTTCAGATATAATTAAGATTAAGTCGGAGGGAGGAGGAGATGGAGGAACAGCACCGGAATTTTTCCAAAGGTTGAACTGGAGGCGAAAGTCTGAGTGAAGAGTTCAGCTTTGTCGAGAGAAGAGACGTTTAAAATGTTTCAAATTACCAACACGCCATCCCTGAAAGCTGATATGGCGCTCTAAAGGTATGATGGCACTCTAAAGCTATGATGGTGCTAAAAACTTTTACTCAAATATATTATATTTATGTAATGAAAAAAAAATATGGACTGAAATTGGTAGTTGAGTAGAGACTTATTTATTAAGACTCAAATACTGATTTGTATTAATACCAATTTAATAATGAATTTTAAGTAAACAGCATAATTAATTGTAGTGTAACAATAAGAGAATTAATAAACAGTCATAGAGCCAATTTTGAAGATGCAGCCGTCTTAACATGCATAAGTACTCGTAATACCAACTGTTTAATAAGACTAACCAGTGGTCGTATGTAAATTATGGAAAATGCTAAGCCTTAATAAGCCCCAACCTCTTTGGCTTCCAGGAACAAGATTGCTATTGTTAATAAGACTTTAACAGTTGTAATCTCGCCATAATGAATCTAATATTCAATTCATAATCCCCCAAAATTAGAGACGACAACAATCAATTAATGACTTCAATAAACCGTAGTAAGTACCAAATTTGCTATAAAACGTTTTATTAGTTTAGGTTACATTAGATTTGTTCTGAGAACGCCCCGATTACGTTTTGTCGTGCAATTCATTCAACAATGATTTTAAATAAGACTTCACTATTTTTAACTTCCTTTCTCACTGTGGTTTGGTTCGTGCTAGTGGAAACAAAATGCTTCATCAAAAACTTAAAAATTACTGAAGAAGTAAAAAAGGTATTTGCTTAAAATTAGAAAAGTTTTAGTTAGAATACGCTAAAACTTAATATTCGAAGTTTGCTTGTTTTCCTCCTCTTTTTTTTTTTTAAGAAAAAGCTTTATTTTATTTTGTACAAAAAATTTCTTTGGATGATATATATTATAGGCCAATCATCAAAATGTACTTATCGAATGACCTCACATTTACCATTTCGAAGTGTATAATTCTGTACATGCATTTTACATTATGAATAGCTGATAAAAATAGAGGATATCCACAGAAGAATCGTGCAAATTCCAATTGAAGTAAACTAAATTTGTACGACTCTTTTGTGGACACCTGGTATACTGACCACTTATTTCAAATGTCATTTGAAATAAGCTAAATCTGTACGATTCTTTTGCGGACATCCTATATATATATATATATATATATATATATATATATATGTGTGTGTGTGTGTGTGTGTGTGTGTGTGTGTAAAATTGAACAATGAATTCCTATATTCATTTTTACATATAGAGTCCAAACTCGCATAACGCTGACGTAAGTTCGGATAAAATTTTGTATTTGCTTTCTATTTTATTTCTGCTGAATATATAATTGATGAATTATTTATTTTTAAATTACTTAATCATTTTTTTTAGATTCAGCTTAAAATGTAATCTTGTTAAATTCTGCAATGTTTATTTTCTGTATACATTTTCTCTTCGTTGTAAAAGATGAAGTCATGTCTTGCTTAACGTTTAATTTTAAATCTTAAGCATTTAATTTTTGCTCATATGCATGTTTAATTGTAATTCATAATAAAATGCATATTTCAATTTCCATTTTTAGTTAACTCGGTAGATCATGATAATATCAGATCTGTCAATATGCGGTTTAAAATAAAAATATGGCTTCATCTTCAAATATCTTGCTTATCTGTCTAGACATTGCTACAGCTAAAATATTTACCTTAACTTTAAATATTTTGCAAAATAATTCATCCAACTGAGAATAAAAAACAAAACAGGTCAGCATTAAATAATAATGTCATTAAAAATATAGTATATAAACGCCTAAAATTTCTCCAGTATTCATTCCGATTAGTCTGATCTAACTTAGAGGCTGAGCATTACCTGTACCATTTTAGCAGTAAACTACAGTGAGAGAATATCTTTGTTTTCTCCTTCGAGTCTTGCTCTCTTCAGAGAACTAAGTCTTAAATAGAGAAAAACAATTTCCCGATATGTTACAAGAAGAATCGGGGAACCTTCAGAGAATTTAATCAGCTCCACAGAATCCTCCGATCCACTACAAGAAGAAATCGGATAGTAGTATAAGAGAAACTACTGCGATTCCCTATACGGTACCAGCTACTCCACAGTAACAAATCCGTTGCTGCCACCTAACCAGAACCCCCGTCAACTTCGAACCTCCCAAGGCCATAGAGGAGGGGTTAACATATATATATATATATATATATATTATATACACACACAGTGTGTCCGTAAAGTCATGGTGGGATTTTAAATAGCTATATTATTGCAACGAAACATGATAATGAGATGAAAAAAAGGCAAATTGAAGAACAACTCTAAAAGAATAACTTTATTTACGTAGTTCGATATGGGCTCCTCTGGTAGCCCTGCAGACATCTAGGCGGTGATTCAATTCCAGCCACACACGCCCAAGAACATCAGGAGTGACGGATGCGATAGCTTCCGTGATTCGCTCGTGCAAGTGATGAATATCCCTAATGGGTACACTGTACACGCTTTGCTTGACGTAACCCCACAAATAAAAGTCCAAAGGTGTCAGGTCCGGAGAGCGTGGAGGCCATGGCTTCCATCCTCCTCTTCCTATCCATCTCTGTGGAAATTTTTCATTAAGGAATTCTCGAACAACGTTGGCATAGTGCGGATGAGCACCATCTTGCTGAAAGATGACATTATTGTCAATAAATTGGGGTACTGCAAAATGTTCCAACATAGCGAGGTAGTTGTGTGACGTCACAGTGGGTTCAGCGAAGAAAAATGGGCCAATCACTCGATCTCGTGTTAGAGCACACCACACATTAACTTTCGGGCTATTACGCTCATGTTCAACATAGGCATGTGGACAGCCTAGACTAACTACGAGATAAAGGTTAAGCTTAGCCTAGACTAACTACAAGATACAACTTTGAGAGTTGTTCTTAAATTTGGCATTGTTTCATCTCATTATCATGTTTCGTTGCAATAATATAGCTATTTAAAATCCCACCATGACTTTACGGACACACATCACCGCCTAGATGTCTGCAGGGCTACCAGAGGAGCCCATATCGAACTACGTTAAATAAAGTTATTCTTTTAGAGTTGTTCTTCAATTTGCCTTTTTTTCATCTCATTATCATGTTTCGTTGCAATAATATAGCTATTTAAAATCCCACCATGACTTTACGGACACACTGTATATAGTGGTGAGCTGCCAAATTTTAACCACCGGGTTCTGTATAAAAAATTCTGAATTCGGCAATAAAAAATTGACAACCCTTCCCACCCCTCCCTTTCGCAATTTTAATTAAATTAATTATCTCGCTATTTGCCTTTTTCAAGTGTCTGCATTTTATGATTCAGCTAGGTATTAATAACTGCATGACAATTAATTAGTATAGTTAATTTGAGAAATAGACGTTTCTAATGAAATCAGAAAAAAAGAATTATTTAATAAAAACCGATAAATCATATTATCTACATAGTTAAAATTAAATTGCTCAGTCAACTTTAGCAATAATGAATTATTAGGCAAAACATAAATATCAGTACATCTATGCTCTCTTCAGCGTCCAGCAAAAAAGTTAACAACCGGTTCTTATTTTCAAAAATTTTAACAACCGGTTCGCGCGAACCGGGTCCAGCTCACCACTATATATATATATATATATATATATATATATATATATTGTAGGATGGCCGATGGCCGTATATTGACAACTTGACAACTTGAAACACAGAAACTGGATTTAAAAAATACCGATCATCACTTTCGAAGTATTTTATTAAAATTTCTTAGATGCATTTCAGAAATCCTGTTTGTTGGAAACCCAAAATTGTAATGAAAGAAAGGTTCTGAAAGTCAACGCTAAATCCATTATTAATAGTACACCTTAATTCCGTTTGTTTATCATGGCATTATAAGTGCACGTAGTGAGATAAAATGTTATACGATATCGTATATTTAAGTAAACACACACACACGCGCACACACGCACACACCGAACTTGACTTTTAGGTTTCAATGTCAAATCAATGGACAATCCAATTTCAATTTGCTTTTTCAAACAAACCAAAAAAAAATCATTGATTGACTTTCTTGAATAAAAATTCTACTTGTTCGCGAGAAGAATTCAATTTTTATCTTGTTCACTTTTCAGCTTTTTTGTTAACCCTCCCCCTTCCCCAACTCGGGTGTTGCAAAGAAATATTTGTTTATTTGGTTTCTTCATTTATTTTTAGTTTGTATAGTTTTATGTATGTATGCATCCTATTTAATATTTACTGTATATATGATGATAATGATGTCTATTCTGTGTTCGTTTATAAACACCTAAACGGCTAGCGTAATCTGCACCAAATTTGGTATACACATTAAGGGAGAACTAGGGAAAGTTTTAGTAAACACACACACACACACACACACACACACACACACACACACACACACACACACACACCCTTCCAGTCCCCTCATATGTTGTGTTTCGTGGGGCTTTTCCTGCGTAAGTCAGCGGGCATTCTAATATATATATATATCAGGGCTGGGTACCAATATCAGATACCAGAAAATACCACAAATTTGGATACTAGTACGAGTACCACTCTTAATTGCTTAGTAATACCACTTTGAAAGGTAGTATTTTATTGGCAGCAAATTCTCGAATAGGGCGTAGCAAGCATTTTTAGAATTTGTGTGAATGCCACAGTGTCGTTAATTTTAACAATATCCTTTTTTCTCGTTAGTAAAAATGCAACTAGTTATTAGTTCTTTATTTTTAAGCCAGTCTGAATTAAAGATTTCGGAATTGAAAAATGAGGAGAGAAATACCCATATGACAACCTCCGCAAACTGCGACCTGCCGCAACCCTACTTAGCACTGACCTTGAGGATGGATAACTAGCTGTTCAGTAGCTCAACTGCTATTGTCGCGTGGTTAGTATTTTTTCCCCTCATTTTCTCTATTTACCAACTTTTCGTTTCTTTATAGGCGAATTTGCTTATGTTGTGAAACTTAATTACCACATAGATAATACCCAGCAGTGTTTTGTTTTCTAATAAACCAAAACTAGTTTGATTAGAAAAAGAATCCATGATTAAATATCTTAATTTAAGTTTTTCTAAAATGAGTTTTAGATCAAAGTGCTGCTGTTTATGAGCATTCTGAATATGTGGTAAATGTGGCCAAGTCCAAGCGCAAACTTTGCGAAAAAGATGGAAACTCTATAGACGACTTTTTGAAGGTAAGAAATAAGAAACAGAATTCTTTCAATCATTGTTCTAACTCGGTATTATTAATTTCATTGGCAATGTTAGCAATATTGCATCACATTTAGTAAATTACCAATTTCTTGTTTTTATTTCTGTAAAATATTACCTGGAAATAGGCTTTATGTTACGAGTCCGCCTTTGAAAAAGTTATGCATCCTGTTTCACAAACCGAATGGTGGCCAGGAAACCAATTCTAATTCTTTCAGTGACATTTTTTTTTAATTTGCGTGAATTTCGGCATAATTTAGAGAATGTGATCATTTCAGTGATTTCGCACTAAATTACTAGTGTTTTGTCTATGCTTAGGGCCGCCATGCTGGAACTTTAAAGAAGCATTTACAGCGATTGTACAGGTCAATTTACAAGATGTTTTCAAGAAAGACTTTGCAGGTGGATTTTCTATACCCATTGCCCAACTCTTTCGGAAGCACTTTACTAAACTTGCTATGACCAAAGCTAGTACATCCAAAGACAGAAAAAGAATTGCCTGCCCCTTCCAAGAAGGGGAGTTTATTATAGCCTACTTGCGTGTATCATTATTTTTTATTTTGATTAATATCAAATACTTGATTTGGCAGCTCATACCATTCGTATTCACTCTGGCATTACAAAAATTTATAAAAATTGGGAAAAAAATAATTGTATATAATTTGATAAAATATATTTGCCAGATCAGTTAGTAGTTAGTATGTAGTATGTGGGATACGATGGGGTTCCGTGCTTTTAAGCTAAATAAATTAGCATTTCCATGCTGCATCAAGATATTTCTTTATGATATTAAAAGTTGAATTATTTAAATTAATTTTTTGTATTTGCTTTTCAGCTAAAACTAAAAGGAACTATGGATATATTCACGAAAAAAGTCATCACAATTAACCTGAATATAGAAACATTTGAGAAAGGGTGCCTTCAGCTGGTGACACTGGATGGAAGACCATTTTCCTCTGTCGAGGATGCGGGACACTGTACAATTACTACAAATCATGGAGGCTCTCGGCACTACAATGGATAGGAAAAATATGGCCAAGATGACAAATGAACTTGCTAAATAGAAAAAGGAACTACAACGAGGTTACGAGGTATACAGGTTGCTTCATAGGTCAGGAGACATTGGAAATATGCAGCGAGAGTAATACAACTTTATGACAATGATTTATTTTCAACATACTGTACGATTGCAGATGATGTTCAAGGGAGCATTTGAAATCTGTTGTCTACGTACAGTAGACAGACTAAGAACAGTTGAGGATTTGGAAGCTAAGCTAAGACTGGAATTGCAGCGAATTTCTGCTGAAACAATCAGAAGTGATCAGAGAGGTTGCCAGTTACGATTAATGAAATGTCTTGAAGTTCAGTTGAGGGTGAACAATTTGAACACCTCCTGTAACAGTATGTTGAAAATAAAACATTTTCATAAAGTTGTATTACTCTTTCTACATATTTTCATGTCTCCAAACATATGAAACACACACATATTATATATATATATAATAAGTCTCAGATATTGTTATAAAAAATATTCTCTCAAATTCTAACAATTCTAAAGGGAAATCATACGCCATTTTGCTTCAGAGCCCTAAAATTTTACGACATGAAATCGGATGACAGTGATATATATATATATACATATAATATACATACACACTGCGTATCAGGGTTAAAAAGCGCCACGTCTATGTGTATGTCTATGACGACTTGGCGCTTTTTAACCCTGACACGCAATATATGATATACGTATAATGTGAGAGAGGTTGTTTAACCTTCTTCGCAACATCTAAGGTCATATAATGGCGAAGTCCTATAAATTCACGTGAAACCTAAACTGCAGGTTGTTACATCATCTGAACGCAGAGGTCGGTCACCCGTCCAACTACGACCCGGACCCAACGTCGCTCAACTTTGCTGATCTAACGGGAAGCGGTGTTACAACGTGACAACAGCGTAGCCATTTGAGAGAGAAAAATAATGGAAGATAAACTGATCGAGTTAAATGTATTAGGAATCAATAAGGATGCCATTTCTGGGTCTTCTGAAACAAGATTTCCTCCTTTTCTTATTTACAAAGATTCTGAAACATACGAATATATAACCCCTTTTACTCCTTATTACTTATATTTTAAGGACACAAAAATACGCGCACGCATAATATATATATATATATATATATATATATATATATATATATATATATATATATATAAAATCCTTTGAGTCGCATTAAGGATACATGTCTATGGAGATAAATCCATGGTCTGATTTTGTAACAGTCTGAAATTACCATAGAGTTGGGGTATCACCAATAAGCGGAGCTCAATCCAGATCCGGATCTCTGATGGATTTTATACAGACCGCGGGGAATACGTAAAATTTTGATTGAAATAATGAGTAGATGATAAAACACGACGTTTATATTTCGAACGCTTTGTGGCGTTTTCAATTTTACGTTTTGGAAAAGAGTTTGATTTGTAAATGATTTTTGTAATTTGAGTTAACAACCGATTTATTTTTTAATTTGAAATGATAGGATAGAAACGTCTTTGTAAATAATCATTAGGTACGTATGTCTATACTTAGGCCTAAAACAGAGCCCAAAACACTTATATAACGCCCTAAAATAACTTTAAAAAAAATACATTTTTATTTCGATAAAATAATGTCGGCCACATTACGAAATCATTCTGAAGAGAAAGAAAGTGTGGGTAACGTACCTCGGTAGAATTACAGAAACAACCTAAGCGGACCTCGGAGAAAATTAATTGGTGACCCATATCTTACGGGTCGTTCATGCACTGATACTATAATTATTAATTAGGCGTAAATGAGAACGCATTACAGATTAAGCGAACTTTTATAATAATTTATGAATATATGAAACCAAACCATGATGCCATTCTACTCAACATCATAATTTCTAAATATGTCTGAATATGTCGCACTTTAAAAGAATGTTTTAAATTAATCTTTAGGTTGTAGATGAAAATATATTTATCCCATAGAAATGGCGACTTTGAACTTTTTTTTTTAAAATGTCACATTTATGTAGTAAAGTTAAAAGGTTTTCACTCACCTGAATGTACGTTTTGAAACCTTTAAAGCAAAATAAACAATAAAAATGTATGTCTATCTTTAACACGTCAAAAAACAGTTTCAAATATTATATATATATAATTTTTTTTTTTTAATTTCCATACATTGTTTTCTCATTGTTCTTTGGCAGAAAAAATCGAAACGTCAGTTCTTTGTCAGATTTATTGAATAAAATTTTTTTTTACTCGAACAAAGATAAAATATTGCGAATAAATATTGTAATTTGTTTTATCGACGTGTTTTTGTTTTCGTGAAGAGTTTCGTATTTTGGAAAAGTTCTTCGGTGAGGATAAAAAGCGAGTAAAAAAATGTCTTCTTTCTTTCTACTCGACTGTTAGACCTTTCGAGAGAAATAATTGTGTTGACGTGAATTTTACGCGTATACCCTATAGAAATATATCAAAACAGAATCTCTTAACGCAAAAAAACTCCTTTTTATGTGATAAAACTCTAAGTTTTAAGTCACTATTCCAGAAAGCACAAAAGCTCAGGAACGGCAAAGCGACATTTCATTTTAAACTTGAGGCAAGTTTGATGCAACGAAACAAATTACTAAACGGAGTTCATAAAGCATGCGAGACACTGACAAAGAATTTTATACTTTAATTGGCATTGTGGGAGAGTACAAGGCATGAAACAGCATTGCATTTTATATATATACACAAACACACACACATATATGGACGCAAGAAGAAGCTGTGTGATCGAGACCGCCGGGTGCTAAAGCGCATTGTGACAAAGAACCATAAGACCACAGCTCCAAAAGTGACTGCAGAGCTTAACCAGCATCTTGCAAGCCCGGTATCGACCAGAACTGTACGCGACCTCCATGGAGCTGGATACCATGGGAGGGCTGCAATTGCCAAACCCTTCCTTTCGCACATCAACATTGAGCGGCGCAGAAAATGGTGTAATGACCATAAGAATTGGTCAATGGACCGGTGGAAGAATGTAGTCTATTCCGACGAATCCTCCTTTACGCTATTTCCATGTTCCGGTCGAGTTTACGTCTGGAGACAGCCTAAAGATGCTTATGACCCCGACTGCCTGACCCCAACCGTTAAGCATGGAGGCGGATCTGTGATGGTTTGGGCAGCAATATCGTGGAATACTCCTGGCCCAGCTGTAGTACTGCATGGTAGGGTTAACGCCCAGGTCTATCTGTCAATATTGGCTGACCAGGTCCATCCCATGGTCCAAACGCTGTTTCCCAATGGCGGCGCCGTCTTCCAGGATGATAATGCACCAATCCACACCGCTGGGTCGTTAAAAACTGGTTTGAAGAGCATGTTAGTGAAGTAGAACGCTTGGATTGGCCTCCACAATTCCCGGATCTTAACATTATCGAGCATCTGTGGTGTCAGTTGGAGCAGCAGGTCAGAAGCCGATTCCCACCGCCGGCGTCTTTGGAGGAACTGGAGCAGGGTTTGCTCGAAGAATGGCTCAGGATTCCTCTAGCCACTGTCCAAAAGCTGTATGAATCAATTCCCCGACGCATTGCAGCTGTTATTGCCGCTAAAGGAGGACCAACTCCATATTAAGAATAAAAACCGCCATTTATCAAGGTGTTCATTAGTGATGGGACGATACCAAAATTTTTAACGATTCCGATTCCGATTCCGATACCACTAAAAAGTCTCGATTCCGATTCTCAATATTTTTAAATATAATTCTATACTTGTTTTTCTGGAAATTGTCATATTTTACTCTGGTAAGATTAACTATTTACATTATGAGTATGGTAATATAAATTATAAATTATAATAGATTGGTTTAAAAATAAAAATCAACTAAGTTGTAACAATTCATTTTAATCTTCTTGATTACACATCATGGATATACATGTTTTAATGTATAGCTACAATACAATAAAAATAAAATTTGTTATCCTCTTTCATTTAAATTTTAAAGTTTACATTGCAAAACTGGTTCAATTAAAAGTTAAAGAATCGTTTTAAGAATCGGAAATCATGGTACAATTCTCTCGATTCCGATTCCGATTCCGATTCCGATTCCTGAAAAATGCTCGATTCTTCCGATTCTCGATTCCGATTAATCGTCCCATCACTAGTGTTCATATTATTTTGTCCAACCCCTGTATGTGTATTAATACACATAATATTAATACACACACGTTTATTGTATGTAAATATAAAATGAAACCAGTGAAAGAGTCGCATTAATGTACACAATAATTTTATTCAGATTTCAGATATTTCAATATAAGTTAATTTTTACAAATAATAAAAAAATTACATTTTACCCAAAAATTCCGTTACTGATGAGTTATTTGCTCTTCACAATTTCTTCTATCCATCGTTCAGGCTTGAGACACCTTTTTCCTTTGATAATATAAATCATTTTCCTTTGATAGTAATTTTTTTTCTTATAATACGCATTTTTATGATATTAATTTTATCGAAATCCTTTCCCTGTAACGACACCCATTTTTCCCACAGATTAAAGAAAACCCTAAAGAAAAGGCTGCGCCCATTTCCGCGTTTGCGAAAATCAACCAACACGAAATATATACTTGAACAGTGAAAACAAACTAAATCTTCGCGAACATGTAATCTACGTCACGTCAGACAATGGCTGCAGTCAGCATTTCTGTTCAAATGGTTTTGGCAGTAAAAGCCGGGGATTTTCATACACCCAAATGATCTTTTGAGAATGAATTAGTTTGGCGGATGGCGGACAGCGGGGTGGCGATGCATCGGGGTAATTTAAGATGGTGGGAAATCGGGTCTTTGGCGAAATATGGCGATAACCGTGGTTGCCACTATATCGGGTGGCGGAAGATCGCGGGAGCACTGCATATACAGTATAATATATACAGTATAAAATATTATATATGTATATATATAACCTTGGTTAGCCTTGGATTTGCTCCACCTTTGACTTAGTTTAACGTGGAACCTGAAATACTAGTATCTTGGGATCATATTAACTTTTACTCTTGAATATAAAAGTTGTCCAAAAAATAATGGTGCAAAAGTAATTGGTAATTTTTCTTATTAATCACTATGTATTCAGTATATATATTGGTTGTTTACATTTCCAGACTGTCCAAATTTAGAACACTTTTACAAGATAACTATTATTTGTCGCTACAATGCATATTCGATGCTCAAATTCCATTACATCATTAGCAAGATGCTTTTGTGAAATGGATAAAAAACTTCTCTGATTCTTTGACAGAGTTCTGCCAGACTAATGGGTTTGTCACAGTAATCGAGTGTTTGAACAACTTCTTTGATTGAGATGGCCATGCTATCGGTCTACCACGGTTTAAACAGCGCCAAGGAAAGGTTGCGTCAAGAAAGTTGCGAACAGCAACTGCATAGTGGGAAGTTGCCACATCTTGTTGAAAGTTTACGCTTCTCATGTTAACGTTGTTTGCCTTTAGTTGGGAAAGAAGGAGAAGAAAAAAGTGTATGTAATATGTTAAGTGTAATTTACTTCAGTCACAATACGATCGTCAAAGAAAAATGGACTGATTATGTGTAGTTCTGTGACATAGCACACCAAAGGTTAACTTTTGATGATTCTTGTTCATATTGATTTATTTCAGCGGTGGATAGGCCACCTCGATCACCCGATTTAACCTTTTTAGACTTTTATCTTTGGGGTTATGTTAAAACATTCGTGTCTGGTATCTGTCAGAACTCCTTAAAGAATCAGAGGTTATTAAGTCCATTCTACAAAAACATCTTGCTAATACTCTAATGAAGCCTGAGAGAGGAACAGTGGCGTAGCCAGAAATGTATGAAAGGGGGGCCGTCAGCCAGTATCCGCCAGCCGGGCCTGGTCTCGGACAAAAGCCCCCTAGGACAAAAGCCCCCTGGACAAATTGCTGGGTAGGGCAAGTCAGGTGTCACATCTAATCTGAAAAGATCAGAAGATATTTAGGTGAAATAACCAATATTAACCTGTTAGGTCAACTGAATGCCCGGTTAGGTCAACTGTACGCCCTTGATGATTGGTTAGGTTAAACTGTGATATTTTCGTTAGTTTAAACGAAAATGACGAGAGCCAAAATACATAAACTAAACTATAAACTGCAAATAATGAAGAATAAAAATAATTATTAAAAAATTCTTATTATTATTTTTCCTAGGGGGGCTTTTGTCCTACACTTCCTGGTACACATCTTTCGCTGGCCGGACTCCGTCCCACGGGCCGTATGTTGGACAAGCCTGATATATAGACTATAAGCTATATAACGGGCCCTCTAGTACTTTAATTACACAAATTATGAACCTAATGAGCCCGTCTCAGAGAAAACGATGATTTAAACTATAACTGTGTCTTTGCTCAAAATCGGCTGATAAAGATTAATACAGGAACCAGAGAATAATCAATACATGTGATTAGGGCTACTAGGAACATCCTCAGACATATCCAACGGACATCCGCATCTAATATACTATTTCAGAAATGAAGCCTTATATATATTATATATTAGTGATGGGACGATTAATCGGAATCGGAATCGAGAATCGGAAGAATCGAGCATTTTTCAGGAATCGGAATCGGAATCGGGAGAATTGTACCATGATTTCCGATTCTTAAAACGATTCTTTAACTTTTAATTGAACCAGTTTTGCAATGTAAACTTTAAAATTTAAATGAAAGAGGATAACAAATTTTATTTTTATTGTATTGTAGCTATACATTAAAACATGTATATCCATGATGTGTAATCAAGAAGATTAAAATGAATTGTTACAACTTACAGTTGATTTTTATTTTTAAACCAATCTATTATAATTTATAATTTATATTACCATACTCATAATGTAAATAGTTAATCTTACCAGAGTAAAATATGACAATTTCCAGAAAAACAAGTATAGAATTATATTTAAAAATATTGAGAATCGGAATCGGAATCGGAGTCGAGAATCGTATCGGAATCGAGACTTTTTAGTGGTATCGGAATCGGAATCGTTAAAAATTTTGGTATCGTCCCATCACTATATATATATATATATATATATATATATATATATATATATATATATATATATATATATATATATATAGTTATAATGTTATAATGTTTCAGATCAACAAAGACCCTAGGATCCACTCATGGCTGGTCTACCTAACTGTGTTCGTAATCGTGTATTGTGTATGTCCTCCGTGGTGGCGGAGGGGACCTACAATTTTACGTGGGTTCCGAACCACAAGAACATAAGAAACTTATTTAAAAACTGCCGGTAAATTGGCAACGACCAATTTTTACGAAACTAAATAATTATCAATTTAAAAATAATTAATTATCGGTTTAAAACTAAAGATAGAATCTCTCGATCCAGAGGATCAAGTCATAATAGACTACTATCCACAAATATGTTACACTATATATCTATTATATAACGGACATGCAAATATATCAGATCCAAAGAATCCAGTCAATTTCATTACGGTATCCATCAAGTCACGGTCCATATCGATTGCGGACCAAGTCAAAATTTACAACCATATACATTATCAATTTAAAAATAATTAATTATCGATTTAAAACTAAAGATAGAATCTCTCGATCCAGAGGATCAAGTCATAATAGACTACTATCCACAAATATGTTACACTCTATATCTATTATATAACGGACATGCAAATATATCAGATCCAAAGAATCCAGTCAATTTCATTACGGTATCCATCAAGTCACGGTTCATATCGATTGCGGACCAAGTCAAATTTACAACCATATACATTACAATATATACACATACGAGGAAAAGTGTAGGTGTGGCTGTAAAGACTGTACAGTAATGTAGAAATGTGTGTGCACCCATTATGGGTCTCCCATTTAAAGGTGTTTGTGGGGCAAGTGAAGATCATGAGTTTTTCAATACCTCACAGTACTATGGGGGGCACCGCTCGGCAGAGGAATCTCTTTAAATGGGGTGTGCAAGGACAGAGAGTATCCCCTAACCCAAGACGCTGCCTCCCTATATCCCACAACACTTGTGTTGAGCTGTGGGATCTATCCCCACAAAGCCTTAATTTTACTACCTTAAACTATACCCTTTCTATCAACATGCGCGTCCAATCGATTCTTAAACATGTTTATAGACGTGCTACTAATTACTTCTACCGGCAAACTATTCCAGCTATTTACTATTCTATGCGTAAAAAAGTTTTTCGCAACTGCTGTCTCGAACCTTCTACTTGTCAACTTACACCCGTTATTTCTAGTCCTATTATATTGAGATATTTCGAAAAAGCTATCTCTATCTACGTTATCAAACCCATTCATAATTTTGAAAACCTGGATTAGATCACCCCTTAACCTCCTAGTCTCGAGTGTAGTCAATTTTAACTCTTTAAGCCTATCCTCGTACGACTTTGACCTAAGAGACGGAATCATCTTAGTTGCTCGTCTTTGAACTCTGTTTAATATGTGTTAAAAATGTATAAATTTTAGTGATGGGAAGATACCAAAATTTTTAACGATTCCGATTCCGATACCACTAAAAAGTCTCGATTCCGATACGATTCTCGATTCCGATTCCGATTCTCAATATTTTTAAATATAATTCTATACTTGTTTTTCTGGAAATTGTCATATTTTACTCTGGTAAGATTAACTATTTACATTATGAGTATGGTAATATAAATTATAAATTATAATAGATTGGTTTAAAAATAAAAATCAACTAAGTTGTAACAATTCATTTTAATCTTCTTGATTACACATCATGGATATACATGTTTTAATGCAGTGGTTCCCAAACTGTGTTCCGCGGAACCCTGGGGTTCCACGGAGGCTTAACAAGGGTTCCGTGACACGTTTTCTAATCAGTCTAATCACGTCTTAATATTAAGGTCTAATTAAGGTCCTAATATTTATACATAATTTTACCTTGTGGCTTTTTGTTAAATAATATTTTATATTCTTATTCTGACTTGAAATGGCACCATCGTGGATTTGGGATCACTAAATATTTTTCGCTAAAATTAAAATCTGCTAAGTATATGTAAATAAATTTTCGCTACTTGGCTACTGCAAAAGTGTAATTTGGCAGATTTTAATTTTAGCGATTTTATAAAAGACTGGTTCTATAATACTGTTTTAAAATAAATATCATAAATTCTGTCGTAGTATTTAAAATTTGTCATATTATTTATGACAAATTTTAATATATATACAGGGTGTCCCAAAAAAACTATATACTCTTTATAGCATCATATATTTTATAATTTAAAAAAACCAAACGATATATTGTTATAGCAATTGCCAGTGAAAGGTAAATTAGTAATCTAAGTGAGCAAAATGTTATAGCTTCGCCATTACAAGGCCTTTGATAAAACAAGGCCAGGCTTAGTCGACGCATTCAAAAGTGCATTCATGCCGCCGGAGAACATTTGAGCACTTGGCGTAGTTAATTAAATTTTATATGCAAACAACTCGCTATAACATTTTGATCACTTAGATTACTAATTTACCTTTCATTGGCAATTGCTATAACAATATATATTTTTTTTAAATTATAAAATATATGATGCTATAAAGAGTATATAGTTTTTTTTGGGACACCCTGTATATATATATATATATATATATATATATACAGGGTGTCCCGTAAGTCTGGACCCATAGGGATTTATAATATATTTTTTTATTGTTATTATTATTATTTTTTTATTATGATTTTTATTTGTGGGGCCACTTGAAAGCCAAAGTGTACGAGGTCAAACTTCAGAACATTTTCCACCTTAAAGCACGCATTGTGGAGGCGTGTCAAGAAATTTCTGCGACTGATTCAGAAAGTGCTGTCGCAGTGGAGATTGCGTCTTCAACTATGTGTGCGACACAACGGCGGACACTTTGAACAGATTATGTAATAAATTTTTGGACTATTTTGTAATTTTATTATTTTTCCCTATGGGTCCAGACTTACGGGACACCCTGTATATATGTATATATATATATATATAATATATTACTCGTGAGAATTTAACTAATTAATTTTGAGCAATATGTTTTCGCTAAAATTAAAATCTTCTAAGTTTCCAGTTGATTTGATGTGCACTTGTTTCGTAATTAATTGTGAACCAATCAGTATAACTATAGCCGTTGGCGTGGTGCACTGGCAAGTTAATTTCTGATAGGCTTTATTTACTTAAGTGTTTTCAGTGTAAAAATTTGTATTGTGTTCATCACTAAAATCTGTACGTTTTGTTGTTTAATAAATATTTTACAGCTCTAAGTCTGTAAGGGTTCCGACAGTTAGTAAAGTTTGGGAACCACTGTTTTAATGTATAGCTACAATACAATAAAAATAAAATTTGTTATCCTCTTTCATTTAAAGTTTACATTGCAAAACTGGTTCAATTAAAAGTTAAAGAATCGTTTTAAGAATCGGAAATCATGGTACAATTCTCTCGATTCCGATTCCGATTCCTGAAAAATGCTCGATTCTTCCGATTCTCGATTCCGATTAATCGTCCCATCACTAATAAATTTCTAAATTTTTTTCATAATTTTATTTTCATAATTTTATTTTCATAATTTTTTCATTATCTGGTCCAATGAAAGACCGTCTGAAGTCATAGAATGGCAAAGAGACTCTCCAAAAGTTAACGTGTGGCTTGGAATGACCAAATCCAAAATTTATGGTGCTCCATCTTGTTGAAACACAACATTATCAAGAATGCCATCATCAAGAAGCTGTGGTTCGAGAAACTGCTGAAGCATATCAAGGTAGACGGTACCTGTTACAGTTGCTGCCGCAAAGAAGAATGGGCCATAAATTTTGGATTTGGTCATTCCAAGCCACACGTTAACTTTTGGAGAGTCTCTTTGCCATTCTATGACTTCAGACAGTCTTTCATTGGACCAGATAATGAAAAAATTATGAAAATAAAATTATGAAAAAAATTTAGAAATTTATACATTTTTAACACATATTAAACATGATAAACATAAATAAAAGTGTGTTTTTAAAAAAAATTGTCCGATTTCATTGAAATAGATAGTTAATTCTGGGACACCCTGTGTATATATATATATTATTTATATATATATATATATAATTATATATATATATATATATATATATATATATATATATATATATAATTATATATATATATATATATATATATATAAAACAGTTTTTTGCGCACACCTACAGGTCGCTACAATTGGTGTAGAACAATGCGGTTTTCACCACTCGATGCGTCTTTTATTGTGCAGTGCCCATGCTAAAAAAAAAATTCCCTAACATAATTCCTTCCCCCCTTTTAGGGGTACAGTTCTTCCCATGCCTGTACACGCATTTTTTTAATTTTTCATTTTTAATCATAATTTTGGCACAAAATAAGTCAATATTTACTAAACATTTAATATCATTCGATTCACAAAAGATTTATTTATCGATTCAATTTAAAAAAGTATATATTTTTAAAATTCATAAAGAACTTTTGCAAAAAAAAAAAACAAACATGCATTTTTAAAATTTAATGATTTTTATACAAAATATTTTGATATTTGTTATAATTTTAAGATTTTTCGATTCACAAAAGATTTCTTTATCGATTCAATACAAAAAATTACATAATTAAAACGGGCAATTTAAATAAACACGAGTTTAAAGTTAAACGAGCCACACTCGAAATTATTTACCATGACTTTTGTGCGTTTTATTACTGTGGCTTTTGTACAAATAATTTTACGTATACACAAACAATTTGATAGGATATTGATTTATCATTCTATTTTTTAGTTGTCATAGAAATACGTTAATTAAGTTATCTGATTAGATGCGCTTTTATGCCTGTCGCTGTAAATAAGAAAATAGCAATTATTTTCCATTTTATGAAAATTTCGGACCCCCTAGGCCTACAAAACCAATTTCCCCCTTTTCTTTATCAAAAATTGTTGATTTTCGGAAGTCTTTCGGTTATAAATTTGTACCAGTCTATTGTTTATCTATAATAATAATAATAATAATAACAAAAAGACGTGTGTGTGTGTATGTGTGTTCCAGCCATCAGCCATAACTCCAAAATGGAAGCAGTTACAAACATGAAACTTCACACACATATTGATTAGGTCCCGAGGTTGTGCACGTGGGTGTTAATAAATTAAATAATTAATTTTAAAACATTAAATGACGTCATCAAGATCATTACGAAACCTATCGTAAAATTATTGAATACCCGGTTAGGTTCATTGAATGCCAGGTTAGGTCATCTGTACGCCCTTGACGATTGGTTAGGTTAAGTCGTGATATTTTAGTTGGCTTTAACGAAAATATCATGACTTAACCTAACCAATCGTCAAGGGTGTACAATTAACCTAACTGGGCATTCAATTAACCTAACCGGGCATTCAATTAACCTAACCGGGCCTATATATATATAATATATATATATATATATATATATTATAGCGTTCAACATCCACCCCGGCAACGCCGGGTCGCTCCGCTAGTAATTATCTATTTTCGGTATCGAATCACATTAAGTAGTATCCCCCAAAACCTGCCTTCTCTATAAAGGCTCGAATTTATCTTCAAACTGAGAAATTGTGCATATTATATTATACGATAAACGCAGCAAACAAATCTTGGTCCAGGAGGTTACAACATTATAGCTAAGCAGTATGCAATTATGCGACCCATTTCAACCAGCATTGCCATTTAATCCCTGTATGCAAAAGGGGGAGCAAGTGTAGTTTACGTCCTCCTGTGGTGCCTTTTGTAGTTTACGTTCCCCTACATTATCCTAGTGTAGTTTGCGTTCCCCAACTTTGGCCGCGTATACCTAATCAAATAAAACATTAAAACTAACAAAAATATTACCACTTAACCTAACTAATCGTCAAATATATATATATATATATATATATATATATATATATATTATATATATATATATATATATATATAATATATATATATATATATATGAAAAATTATTTCACGAAAGTGACACGTGAAAAATATTTATGATGAATAAAACCACGAAGGGAAAAGAAACACAAAGGGGTGCTCAAGCGCTTTCGTCTAATGACATCCTCAGGAACACTGGAGTGAAAGGACAGATCAAGGCAATATATAGGTTACAAAAATAAACATACATACATATTCATATATATATACATATATATATATATATATATATATATACACATACACATACATATATATAGTAAGCATAGAAAAATTGTGGGAGGAGCAAACAACATTTGTATGGAAAATTGACACTAATAGCACTTCGGCCGACATTCAATATAAATTCAAATGGCTTGTTTATGAAACAGGTCACAAAAGAATAACGAAATAAAAATAAATATAAATATAAATTGAGAAAAAATTAATCACAAAATAGTGCCTTAGTGATATATATGTCACAGCCTAAATAACCATAAAGAAATAAACCGACAAATAAAAAACCACAAATATATATATATATATATATACACACATACACATATACATATATAAAGTAAGTAAAGAAAAATTGTGGAGGATAAACACATTTGTGACCTGTTCCATAAACAAGCCATTTGAATTATATTGAAGGTCGGCCAAAGTGCTAAAAGTGTCATTTTCCCATACAAATGTGTTTATCCTCCCACAATTTTTCTTTACTTACTTTATATATGTATATATGTGTGTGTGTGTGTGTGTATATATATATCCCCGCAAGGGGGTTCTAAGCTCGTGCTCTTGAGTGCTCTTTGTGCTCGTTTGTACGTGCTTGTTCCTGGAGGTTTCACGTGCGCCCTCCCGGCCCTAGCACCCAAGGATGATGGGGCTCGCCCCTGCAGTCCTTGGTCTTTTTCCACTTCGACTGTCCCCTCCACCCTTTCTTTTTCCTCTGTCTTTCCTCTCACTTTTTCTTTGTTTTTCCGCTGAGATATGCCCTTTAAATAGAAGCGAATCGGTTCTTCCTGAACTAAAAAAAAAATATATATATATATATATATATACAGGGTGGGCCGTAAGTTTCCATACATAGGAAAAATTAAACGTTTGTTTTTATGTTACTGATGAAGCAAATTTTTACGTCAATGGAGAGGTTAATCGGCAAAACATACGTTATTGGAGTAATGCTAACCCTAACTGGCTGAGTCCGACGAAGATGCAAGGTGCCGGTAAAGTGATGGTGTGGGCCGGGATATGGGGTGACAGAATTATTGGACCAATTTTTGTCAGTGGAAATCTTAATGCCGAAAGGTATCTTAACATGTTGCAAGAAGAGATTTTCCCATCCCTGCTAAACGAGGAAGGTAACTTCCCAGTTTACTTCCAGCAAGATGGAGCTCCACCTCATTATGGTCTTCACGTGCGTCGGTATTTGGATCAGCAATTTCCGGATGCTTGGATTGGTCGGCGTGGTCCTGTGGAGTGGCCTCCCAGATCCCCAGATCTCACCCCCCTTGATTTCTATCTTTGGGGGCACTTGAAGGCCATGGTGTATCAGGAAAAGATACGAGACATAAATCATCTAAAGGAACGTATCACCAACGCCATTACAAGCATAACGTCAACTGTGCTAATGCGTGTTCATCAACAGTGGGGAACACGTATTGAAATGTGTTTTCAAAACAATGGCAACCATGTAGAGCATATTATATAAATAAAAATGGTTGTCCATAAAAAAATGTTTATTTTTCCTATGTATGGAAACTTACGGCCCACCCTGTATATGTATGTATATATATATATATATATATATAATTTATATTTATATTTATTTCTTTATTCTTTTGTGACCTGTTTCATAAACAAGCCATTTGAATTTATTGAATGTCGGCCGAAGTGCTATAAGTGTCAATTTTCCATACAAATGATGTTTGCTCCTCCCACAATTTTTCTATGCTTACTATATATATGTATATGTATGTATATGTGTATGTGTATATATATATATATATATATATATATATATATATGTATATATATATATGAATATGTATGTATGTTTATTTTTGTAACCTATATATTGCCTTGATCTGTCCTTTCACTCCAGTGTTCCTGAAGATGTCATTAGACGAAAGCGCTTGAGCACCCCTTTGTGTTTCTTTTCCCTTCGTGGTTTTATTCATCATATATATATATAATATATTATATATATATATATATATATACAGGGTGTCCCATAAGTCCGGCATCATAGGAGAAATTCATATTTTTCTATTTCTACAAACCATAATTCATATTTTTCTCTTTCTACAGGCCATAATGTCTGTGAGCAAGGAAGAACGAATCCAGATAATTCTACTCACAGGAAATCGGAGTCAAAGAGAGGCTGCTGCTGAATTTAACAGACTGCATCCAGACCGCGAGCTAATAACACAGATTTGTGTTAGCAGACTTGTTGCAAAGTTTAAGGAAACAGGATCCATAGAAGATAAACCACGCAGTGGACCTTCAAGGAGGTCCACTGACGATGATACAGCGTCTGCTATCCTGGCTCATTTTAACAGAAGTCCCAATAAGTCTCTTCGGCGCTCCTGCACATTACAGCACCCAAGTAAGGGGATACCTGTACCAACAATTCCCTGGTCATTGGATAGGACGTCGAGGGCCTGTGGAATGGCCAACTAGAAGCCCGGATCTCACGCCACTAGATTTTTATCTCTGGGGCCACTTCAAAGCGCTGGTATACGCTGAGAAAATTACGAGTGTTGAACATTTGCGGCAGCGCATTATTGGAGCATGTAACACCATTACTCCTGACATCATTCACCCTGTGCTTGCTGACTGGGTATCACGTCTGAATTTGTGTACTGAAAACAATGGTGGACATATTGAGCACGTTCTGTAAATAAAAGCTTTTGTTTGCCTTTTTTTATTATTTTTCCTATGATGCCGGACTTATGGGACACCCTGTATATTATATATATATAAATTGGCGATTGGTTAGGTTAAGTCGTAATATTTTCGTTAGTTTTAACGTTTTATTTGATGAATTCATTTAAAAAATGTCTCCTAGAGATCATAGTGTAGTTTACGTTCCCCAACTTTGACCTAGTGTAGTTTGTGTTCCCTTTTGCGTCAAAGGGACGTAAATTACACTTGATCCCAAAATGGGGGGGACCATGGCCGCATGGCCCTACCCTTCTCCACGCCTCTGACAGTGGGATATATACTGCAGCGATGAATGATGATCACCATGTGGAAGTGTTCTAAATTTGAGCAGTTTGGAAATCTAGACAACCATATATAAGAAAATATTGCTATTTTTAAAGCACTGTTTCTCGGACACCCTATACTTTAATTATATTATACAGCAAAAAAAAATTGCTACTTTGCCAATGGTAAAATTGTTGCACATTGCGTGCATGTACAGTACAGTGTATTAATTTCACCACAGACATTTATTAATTGGATGTCAGTAAGTACAGGGTGTCTCAATATACATGCAACCCATGTCACTGCTAATAATTCTGCCAATATTAATGTTCTCGTTCTATTTTTTCAGATTTGAAGAGAGGAGACGATAACAACTAATAATTATCAATCAAAATGCCTTGGACAAAGGAGGAAAAAAATTTTTGCGTCACTACTTATTTGGAGACGAAATCATTCAAAACTGTGCAAGCGAAATTTCGCAGGAAGTTCAACTTCAACAATTATCCCCAGAAAAGCCAAATTTATCGTTGGGCACACAATTTCAAGCCACAGGATCAGTAAACAATCTCAACAAGAAAGCAGAAACACCCAGATCTGGCAGGAAGGTGACTGCAAGATCTCCTGACAATGTGAATGCGGTGAGAGATTCTGTCGGAAGGAGTCCGAAAAAGTCAATCCGAAGACGTTGCCAAGATCTGGGTCTTTCACGTGCGTCAGTGCAAAGAATCTTGATCAAGGATCTTCAGCTGTACTCATACAGGATCCAGATCAAGCATAAACTCACACCAGCTGATATGGCAAAACGTGTTGTGATGTGCCGGTGGTTCGAGAACAAGATCGAAGAGGATCCTGACTTTCTTGACGATGTTTGGTTCAGCGACGAAGCACACTTCTTGCTCAGTGGGTATGTCAATAGCAAGAACAATGTGTTCTGGGGCACACAAGCCCCAGACGAGGTGCTTCAGAGGCCCTTGCACTCTGTGCAGGGTGTCAGGGTGATTGGCAACTTCGCTCGTCGGCTTCAAGTGTGTCTGCAGCGCAACGGCGGTCATTTGGAACATGTGCTCTAATAATGTATCCTTTGATCTAGAGACCTCAAATCTTCAGTTTTTAATTGTTATCATATCAGCTTCCAGGAAATGTAATCTTTTTTGGAGTTTACTTTCTGAGTAATAAATTATTATCATGTCAATGGGTTCCATCTATTTTGAGACACCCGGTACTTTTTAACATATCTTATCAAAATATGTTTGGGGTTTTAAACACGGCATACTTCCATGTCCCTGATTACTACTAATTTTTTAAAAGCTCAGCTTGGGGGTCCCTGTGCTTAGCAAGAATATAAGCCAATATGAAAAACTGAAGTTTATTTTTCCAGCAAAAATTATAGAAATATGTAAAATGAGACAGAAACTTTTTTTTTTAAATGTTAAATTGAAATTTTTTCTGTTAGTCGTAATCTCCATATGAAACTGTTAGTCTATGTCTTTCAATAAGATACCTGTGCCTGTTTGGCATTTGTTAATCTTCTTATGGTACTTGTAGGTTATCTCCCCCCCACCAATTTTGACAGAATATTTTCGTTAAAAGTAACGAAAATATCACGACTTAACCTAACTAATTAATTATCAAGGGCGTACAGTTGATCTATTATTAATTATAACATTGTTTGTTTCTGGAATAGTATTTACTATTGGACGTTTTCCAGTTTATGTGCCGTTTTCTACAGTACATTACATACAGCATGGTCGCTGGATCGACAAAATTTTCACTGTGATTTATAGTGTAGTGACGAAAGTTATAATGTGGGATTTTATCAATTTGATCGTAAGATTTCCACATATCACTAATAATAGTAGATCCAGGCAGAATGTTGGCTTTTATGCAACTTCCTAGTGTTTCTTTGCTTCTGTTAGGCACAGCATAAAGTAAAACAGGTTAGGTTAGGTTAGGTTATCAAGAACTTACCTCTCTTAAAAAGTTGTTATAATCGACGGCGGTTGTATGACCAATCAAAAATAAATTATATGAAAAACGGTACACAAACTGGAAAAGGTCCTTACTATTTACTAATAGGTCAACTGTACGCCCTTGATAATTGGTTAGGTTAAGTCGTGATATTTTCGTTAGTTTTAACAAAAATATTCTGTCAAAATTGGTGGGGGTGGGTGGGGGGGAGATAACCTACAAGTACCATTCTTATATTCGGCTGAACAGACTAAACTCAGAGTAACACATACACAGTTAGTTTTATTGCTTTGTTTTAATTGCAACCAGTGATGAGAAGCCCAATTCGGATACGTATGATGAAGCTGTAAATAGAATTAAAGCTTTCAATGTTTCAGGCACTAGTTCTGGATGCTCACTTTTTCGTGTTATCCAAACTGTACACAAGTCTTTTGAAGGGAATAACAACTGCGGATTTCTTGCCTTGTCAGAGGAAAGTTCACTCAATTTATCGTGTAGGTTTCCTGCAAGTTCGGCCGACGCGACGGCGCACCTAAAGCAAAAGCACCCCCTGTGTAATTTCTTTATTTATGGTCATATTTTTATGAAATTTTCAATACAGAGGTTTTCAAATACCAAGAAATAGGTCAAGATTTTAATTTTGACCTATTTCTTGGTATATCTTAGCATCTTTCCATCGTCACATGAGAAATACTTTGGGAGCTGTTTTTGCCGTTCAAGTGTACTGGATCATCTTTTAGAGGAATAGGGTCATGACTATGTTTTTTGCTTTGTTTTTTTTTTCGTTAAAAGGGGTCACCAGCATAAAAAATGAGAAACACCACTGCATGACCTTGGGTTAACAAAAATTAATATAAAATCTTGCACGCATGCCAAATACTTTTCTTTGTTTTCATAACATTTCCCAATTATGTAATTATTTATATGTTTGGTTTGAAATATCAAAGCTGAAAAAGTTGGGGGTTGGCATCCCTTGGTTGCGGTACGTCGACGATATTTTATATACATCCCTTGGTTGCGGTACGTCGACGATATTTTGTGTATCTGGCCCATGAATCGTGACCTGGATAACTTCCTCCTTCAGTTAAATGATCAAGTCCCCTCCATTAAGTTTACTTTAGAAGTGGAACAAGACAATTCAATCCCATTTTTGGATGTGCGTGTACATAGGGAAAGCCCAGGTTTTAAGTTTAGTATCTATCGGAAAACAACAAACAATTTGTCCTACGTACACTTTTACTCGGGACATGACACCCCCCACTAAGAAGGCCATTTTTTCATCAATGTTTCTCCGCGCCCTTAGGATCGCCAGTCCGGAATACATCGATGCCGAATTGGAAAAAATCAACGGTATTGGAAGTGATCTGTGTTATCCATCTGCGTTTATGGAATCTTGTCTCAACAAGGCGAAACGAACTTTCTATCGTGTCAATAATAACACTCGTACTTTGTCAAAAAATATTTTAGTACTTCCATTTTCCCCGGGCTTTTTAGGCATTGCTAATGTACTTAAACTTTTGGATATTAATGTAGTATTTTCATATACCAATATTGTGAAAAATATCATAGTAAAAAATAGCCCTACCAATAATTCAGGCATTATCTATAAAATTGGTTGTAAACAATGTAATTCCTTTTACATAGGTCAGACGGGAAAGGATTTGCACACACGTATAAAACAGCATCAATATTCCGTTAGAACAGAACAGTTGTCCAGTGCCCTCTTTGTCCATTTGTCAGTTATATCCCACTGTATTGATTGGAATAATGCTTCAGTTTTATTCCACTCTAGCAACATTGTTAATAGAAATATTCTTGAGTCTGCCATTATCCAACTTTCAAATAACTTCAACATAAGCAAAGGTCTTTTTCAATTCGATCCTGTTGTTTTGAATTCCTTCAAAACAGATTTAGATAAGAAGGGTAGAACGCTAAATCTTTGGTAAACTTGTATGCTACTTTATTAACTTTTAATTTTATTTTATTTTTATAGACATCGAAACTGAACCATAAAAGGCAGTGTGTTAAAACCAGGGCAGATTTCCAGTATCAATTTGTATTTTTATAATTCATTTGATCTTGTGCTAAAAATCGATATTTTTTCCTTACAAATCTGTATGACTCTCTGATAATCCTTTAATTTTTAATTTTTATTTTTACTTCTCCGTTTATTGCATATATATTATATATATATACCTTATGAACCTTATGTTGTTTCGTGTGCTGGTCTCTCTTCACACGGAGGTCAAGCTGGTGGCCCCGCCTCTAGGTCTGGCCTGGTAGAGGAGCGAGTTGCTTTCTTGCGCTCTCCACCGTACATAGCCAGGCACGCCCGGCTCATCTGGTACTGTCCTGAGCCAGGCATCCAGTCTTTTCTTGAAGGCTTCAACTTTGACCCCCGTTACGTTTCTGAGGTCCTTAGGAAGCTGGTTGAAAAGTCTTGGCCCCTGACAACCAAGCTATTTTCCTTCAGGGTTGAGGAGGTCCCTTGTCGTGCTTTTAATTGGGAACACTACACATTCTGCCTTTCCTATTTCCAGTGTTGTTTGAATGGTAATTGGGTTTAGTTTTAGGTTGGTACCAGTTTTTCGATCATTTCCATATGTAGATTATGATGTACCTCTCTCTTCTTCTTTCCAGTGAGTACAGATTTAGTTTACGTAGTCTTTCCCAGTAGTTGAGTTCTTTGCAGCCATCAATCTTGGCTGTGAAATGCCTTTGCGTTTCTTCTAGTTTATTAGTTTCTTCCTTTTTATATGGGGACGTCAAAACTGAGCAGTATTCAAGTTTTGGTATAATCAGTTTTTAGCAGGGGAATCATTACTGTCCTGTCCCTTCTCTTGAACGTTCTTAGAACCTGTCCGGCGACTCTTTTTGCTTTATTTATCGATATCTGATTGTGTTTCGAATTTCGCATCATCTGTCATTATTATCCCGAGATCAATCGCTTTCATGCTTCTCTGAATTTCCTGTCTATCTGGAGCATAATATGCAGTCTGTTTAAGTTCTTTTCTACCATATCTCAAGAGCTGAAATTTCTCGGCGTTGAATGACATGTTGTTGTCTTCTGACCATTTGTATATTTTGTTCGTGTCCCTCTGCAAGGCCTCCACGTCATGTACATCGCTGATTTTTCTGCTGATCTTTGTATCGTCTGCAAAGGATGTTACTATACTATTGCTGTTTACTCCGATGTCTATGTCTGTTGGCATGATAATGAACAGGAGTGGGGCCAGTACTGTCCCTTGTGGTACTGAGCTGCGTACTTTCGATTCTGATGATGATATACCTTGAATTTTGACGACCTGCAGACGATCACTTAGGAAGTTGTAGATCCATTTTCCCACTTTGCCTGTTATTCCCATGTCTTTAATTTTATGTGCTATTATACCATGGTCACATTTATCGAAAGCTCTAGCAAAATCTGTGTATATAACATCGTAGTTGTCATTGCCTTCCAATTGCATCTAGGATATTGTTGTAGTGCTCTATTAGTTGTGATAGGCATGATCTACCTGATCGGAATCCATGCTGATTTTCGTTGAATCTTTCCCGTGTCTCCAGGAAATCATAAATTTTCTCTCTAACTATTCTTCCAAATACTTTGGTGAGGTGGGACGTCAATGACACTGGTCTATAGTTCTTTGCTTGAGATCTGTCCCCTCCTTTATATATAGGGACAATGTTTGCTCTTTTCAAGATGCTCGGTATTTCCCCAGTGTCTAGGGATCTTCTCCATATCCAGTATAAAGGTGTAGCTATTTCATTTTTACAGTTTTTAATCAATAATGCGTTCCAATTGTCCGGACCTGCAGCTGAATGTAGTTTCATTTGTCCTATAGCTCTCGCTACATCTTCTGGTGTAAACTCAAAGTCTGTTATATACTCTCCTTGCAATTCCTCCTCAAAGAATGCATTTATGTCAGGTATCGCTTTGTCACTTTTTGGGGTACTGAAAACTGATTCATATTGAGCTCTCAATATGACAGATATTTCTTTTGGATCGTCGGTTAGTTCATTATTTCCCATCCTTAAGGGCCCAATAGCGGCGCGCGTTTTTGTTTTCCTTTTTGCATAGCTATAGAAGTATTTTGGATTTTCTTTTATTGCTTCTACCGCCTTTTCCTCTTCCCTCTCTGTATGGCCCTTAATCAGGGCTTGTATTTCCCTATCGATACCTAGTGATGTTAAAAAACGGTTTTTTTTATGTCCATGTTGTTTTTTTTGTCGTTTTATTTGTTTTTTATTGTTTTTTTTGTTTTTTTTGTTTTTTTTAATAATTAATATAGATATTGCCAATTTAATTATAAGGTATACTTTTGCAATGATATATATTATAAAAATAAATAAATAAATAATAAAATAGGCCATATGGTACCAGTATAGAATGTCCTTTTCAGCCTATTTACAGAAAAAAACTGGCCTCTTTCTTGCACTGAAAGTCTTGTATCTTAGATCCATTAAACTTGCGAGAACACTGGCTGGGAGCTGACTGCCCATTGTCCAACCTTTCCAGGACTCTCCCATCCATGCCTCGGATTTTGAATCTCCCACTTAACTATCCTTTAGACCCGCGATGAAATATTTTCCCCCCGAGACCATCCATATATATACATACACATACACCCATATACATATATACCAATATATACATAAAATCATAAATACCTATATACATATTTATATCTATTATATACCCCATACACACGCATACATCCAGAATTCCAGATACATACGCACGCATACTCACATATATACCTACACAAACTCATACACCTCTATTTCGCCCTTTCATTACCTCCGAAATCATTTAGCACATCCAGTAATATCCATACAGCCAAAAGAAACCGATTAAGCACAGACAGAGCAGCAAAGCTAGTATTTATATCCCAAAATGCAAAATTCCAAGAAAGTGAAGTAAAACATGGTGCTACATTGGCTTCGTCACATCCAAATCTGCAATAAGTACCAGTACCTATGATATTGAAACTATATGCTCTAATCAATCTAGTGATAATGATTCTTCAATGGAAATAGAATCAGATAATGAAAGTTAAACAGCATTAGGTTAACACAAAGGTTAAAGAAAGAGATGAATATTTTTATTTTTTTTATTTTTCTATTTGGAATATATATATATATATATATATATATATATATATATATATATATATATATATATATATATATATATTGTGTGTATATATATATATATACTGGTATTCTTGCCAATCACAATTATATATATTGTTTTATACCAGTATTATGTATTTTTTATTATGTATATTATACCAGTACCTGTGATATTGAAACTAGCATATATGCTCTACCCAATCTAGTGATGATTCTTCCATGGAAATGAAGGTTAAACAACATTAGGTTAACAAAAAGGTTCAAAAAAGGTGAATATTTTTTTTTCTATCTGGAATATATATACTGGTACTCTTGCCAATCACAATTATGTATATTGTTTGAAACAAGGAAGAATGTTTTATGTTCTAGTTAAAAAATATATATACATATAAAAAATGAGGGTTTGTTTTTCCTTTCTATTATATACTTTTTGCGTGATTCAGTTTTTCTAAAAGATGACTATATATGTATACTAGGTATAACTGTATAAGCTTGGTAGTATAGTAAATTATAGGTAATACTAATATTAGATTAAAGGAAGAAAAATATGGAATAAGTTTAAAACAATAAAAAAAAAAAAACAAAAAAAACAGACTATCTTCGTTTTAAACAAAAAAAACGACAAAAAAACAAAAAAAACGACACAATAAAAAACGACTTACATCACTATCGATACCCTCCAGTTTTTCTTTTATTGTTTTCCTGTCATTATCTCCGCAGTTTCCTAACTTCGCCTCCACTCTCTTTCTTTTGCGGAATAGTCTTCTCTTTTGCCTTTCTAGCCAGCTCCTCTTTCCTTTTGGCTGTGATTTCGGAGCATATTTTTCTAAAATTCTCAGCGTTTTTTCCTCCAAGGTTGTTAGCATTTCTTCAGTTGTTTTATTCTCGAAAATTGTTCTCCATTCTATTTGGGCCATGTGCGATCTGATTGCTTCCCAATTTATAGTCTTCGAGTTTAAGTTAAAGTTAAAGGCCCCGAATTTACTTCTTTCCATAATATGTGTATTGTCTTCTAATGCTACCATCATATTTGTTGATATCTCGATTAAGTTGTGGTCTGAGATAATGGTTGGGGTTATTTTTATATCAGCAATCAAGTTCGTGTTATTCGTGAATACCAGATCCAAGCAGTTATTTTTTCTGGTATTTTCTGTTATCTCCTGTGTCAGCATAAACTCGTTTGTGAGAGCCATCAACATTTTTGCTTGTTCCTGACTGTATATGTATATGTATATATATATATATTTTTTTTTTTTTTTTTTTTTTTTTAAGTTCAGGAAGAACCGATTCGCCTCTATTTAAAGGGCATATCTCAGCGGAAAAACAAAGAAAAAGTGAGAGGAAAGACAGAGGAAAAGAAAGGGTGGAGGGGACAGTCGAAGTGGAAAAAGACCAAGGATGACAAGGACTGCAGGGTCGAGCCCCATCATCCTTGGGTGCTAGGGCCGGGAGGGCGCACGTGAAACCTCCAGGAACAAGCACGTACAAACGAGCACAAAGAGCACTCAAGAGCACGAGCTTAGAACCCCCTTGCGGGGTACTTATATATATATATATATATGTCCCCGCAAGGGGGTTCTAAGCTCGTGCTCTTGAGTGCTCTTTGTGCTCGTTTGTACGTGCTTGTTCCTGGAGGTTTCACGTGCGCCCTCCCGGCCCTAGCACCCAAGGATGATGGGGCTCGACCCTGCAGTCCTTGTCATCCTTGGTCTTTTTCCACTTCGACTGTCCCCTCCACCCTTTCTTTTTCCTCTGTCTTTCCTCTCACTTTTTCTTTGTTTTTCCGCTGAGATATGCCCTTTAAATAGAGGCGAATCGGTTCTTCCTGAACTAAAAAAAAAAAAAAAAAAAATATATATATATATTATATACAGGGTGTCCCGTAAGTCTGGACCCATAGGGAAAAATAATAAAATTACAAAATAGTCCAAAAATTTATTACATAATCTGTTCAGTGTCCGCCGTTGTGTCGCACACATAGTTGAAGACGCAATCTCCACTGCGACAGCACTTTCTGAATCACAGTCGCAGAAATTTCTTGACACGCCTCCACAATGCGTGCTTTAAGGTGGAAAATGTTCTGAAGTTTGACCTCGTACACTTTGGCTTTCAAGTGGCCCCACAAATAAAAATCATAATAAAAAAAAATAATAAAAAAAAATAATAATAAAATAATAATAATAACATAATAAAAAAATATTATAAATCCCTATGGGTCCAGACTTACGGGACACCCTGTATATATATATATATATATATATATATATATATATATATATATGTGTGTGTATATATTTTTTCTTTTTTTCTTTCTGTAACCTATATATAGGCTGTAACCTTTTTATGTACTTCAGTGTTCCTGAGGATGTCATTAGACGAAAGCGCTTGAGCACAATTTTTTTGTTTCCTTTCCTTCGTGGTTTTATTCATCACAAATATTTTTCACGTGTTACGTTCGTGAAATAATTTTCATATATATATATATATACAGGGTGGGCCGAAAGTCTGGATCCATAGGAAAATATTTATTTTAATACATAAATTACAACAAATGGTAAATACTTAAAATGAATATCAACTTTAACTAGTAAGTGCGTATCCGTGATACTGTACAGTAGTTCGTACTCCAGTATAAATACTCAAATACTTTTTTTATTTCAGCCCAGAAATGGCTTCGAATCTAACAGCAGAAGACCGGGTAGAATTTGTGCTCATGTACGCAAGACAGGGCGCTACACACAGAGAAGTTGCTACCGAATTCAATAGAAATCATCCTGATAAGCATCCAGTAACCCATGCGACTGTTGGCAAGTTGTTTAAACGTTTCAAAAAAACAGGAAGTGTACATGATCGACGGCGTTCTGGTCGTCCAAAAACTGCAACTGATGAAAATACCTCTGCAATGGTATGTGAAACTTTAACGAATAGTCCAGTAAAGTCAACAAGAAGATTATCAAATGAAACACGCATCTCGAGAACGTCAATTCGAAGAATTATTAAAAATCATAAATTCCATCCCTAAGTGTCTCGATGTCAGAGGCCGCCAATTTGAGCATTTGTTATAATTTGTTGTTTATACTGGAGTACGAACCACTGTACAGTATCACGGATACGCATTTACGAGTTAAAGTTGATATTCATTTTAAGTATTTACCATTTGTTGTAATTTATGTATTAAAATAAATATTTTCCTATGGATCCAGACTTCCGGCCCACCCTGTATATATATATATATATATATCTTTTTCTTCATAGAAAATAAGTTTTATTATTTCAGAATAAATTTTTTTTATCGCCTCCAGAATTGGGAAATTGTCAGTGAAATAGATTTCAAAAAACAGTTTTCTTCGTAAAAGGAAATTGACATAAATGATCAACAATTTAAACTAATTTCCCCTCTCGAACAAAATCTCCAATTTGGGTGCGAAACAAATTTGGAAAAAAGCCTCTCTCCCTCTCCCAAGCTTGGGGCCAATGTTGGGACGCCCGAAGCGACCGAGGAACTGCGTGCGGACCTAGGTAGGATAGGAGAGTGGTCCGAAAAATGGCAAATGCGAAAAATGGCAAATGCCGTTTAACTTGGGTAAATGCAAAGTGATGCACATTGGCTACGCCAATCCCAAGTCGGACTACTCGATGTTGGGTAGTAATATCGAGGTGACTGATTTAGAAAAGGACTTGGGTGTGCTAATTAGCAGCGACCTTAAGTTTACGAAACAGTGCGTAGAGGTGGAAAAGAAAGCCCAGAAACTATTGGGTTATATCAGGAGGCAATTTCAGTTTCGGAACAAGGAGATTGTGCTCTCACTGTACAATTCCCTTGTTCGGCCGCACCTGGAGTATGCTGTGCAGTTCTGGTCGCCCACCCTCAGGAAAGATATTGAGAGGCTGGAGCGAGTGCAGGCGAGGGCCACAAAGTTAATCCCTTCCGTTAGGCATATGGGCTACAATCGACAGTTACGCGCCCTGAACTTGTTTTCGCTTGAAACTCGGAGGCTGCGCGGTCAACTGATCGAAGTTTTCAAGCTCTTACGCGGGTTCAACGATGTCGATTTTAGAAGTATGTTTAGTTTAAATGATAACCCAACTCGCAACAATGGTTGGAAGTTGGATTTGAAACGGTTTAGGACTAGTGTGTGTGGGAATTACTTTACGTATAAGATCTGTGACACATGGAACAGGTTACCTTCGGAAGTTGTGAACAGTTCCTCTGTGGATCAGTTCAAGAAAAGGGTAGACGAAATCTTGCACACTATTTGAGTGTGTAAAGACATTTAGGACTTCAGTCTGCGGAAATTTCTTTTCCTATAAAATAGTTAATATCTGGAACCAACTTCCCTCAGAGGTTGTTTCCAGTCAAAGTGTAAATGTGTTTAAAAATAGGCTAGACAAAGTACTGAATACTCTCATAGTTCAAGACTAAAACATAAGAAAACTCTGCAGGAGATCGCTTGCACGGTGTCTCTGTGAGCAAACTAAATATAGAGCTATTTATATATTCTCCACTTTCCTGTAAAATTTCCTTGGCTACTTTTCCAGGGTCAAGGTATTTTCTTCAACCTTTTTCCGTACCTGCCTCTGGCAGGGAGGGAGCGGAGGGTGGGGAGAGAGCCTTCTACTTTCGAATCCAGTTTTCTACTACTGCTAGGATAGTTGAAAGAAAATAAACTTTTACAAAATTTTCCCTGGCACCTGTTGCCATTGGTACCTCCTCGGTATGGGCCGCAAGGCCTTTTGAGGTACTTCTTTTCCTTGTAACTTGTAACTCTCTCTCTCTCTCTCTCTCTCTCTCTCGGTTCTGTTTTGGGGCCGCTGTTGTTTATCATTTACATAAATGATATCGACGGTGGCATCGTCAGTCGGATCGCCAAATTCGCTGATGACACCAAGCTTGGGGCCAATGTTGGGACGCCCGAAGCGATCGAGGAACTGCGTGCGGACGTAGGTAGGATAGGAGAGTGGTCCGAAAAATGGCAAATGCCGTTTAACTTGGGTAAATGCAAAGTGATGCACATTGGCTACGCCAATCCCAAGTCGGACTACTCGATGTTGGGTAGTAATATCGAGGTGACTGATCTAGAAAAGGACTTGGGTGTGCTAATTAGCAGCGACCTTAAGTTTACGAAACAGTGCGTAGAGGTGGAAAAGCCCAGAAACTATTGGGTTATATCAGGAGGCAATTTCAGTTTCGGAACAAGGAGATTGTGCTCTCACTGTACAATTCCCTTGTTCGGCCGCACCTGGAGTATGCTGTGCAGTTCTGGTCGCCCACCCTCAGGAAAGATATTGAGAGGCTGGAGCGAGTGCAGGCGAGGGCCACAAAGTTAATCCCTTCCGTTAGGCATATGGGCTACAATCGACGGTTACGCGCCCTGAACTTGTTTTCGCTTGAAACTCGGAGGCTGCGCGGTCAACTGATCGAAGTTTTCAAGCTCTTACGTCGGTTCAACGATGTCGATTTTAGAAGTATGTTTAGTTTAAATGATAACCCAACTCGCAACAATGGTTGGAAGTTGGATTTGAAACGGTTTAGGACTAGTGTGTGTGGGAATTACTTTACGTATAAGATCTGTGACACATGGAACAGGTTACCTTCGGAAGTTGTGAACAGTTCCTCTGTGGATCAGTTCAAGAAAAGGTTAGACCAAATTTTGCACACTATTTGAGTGTGTAGAAAATTTTCCGTGGCACCCGTTGCCATTGGTACCTCCTCGGTATGGGCCGCAAGGCCTTTTGAGGTACTTCTTTTCCTTGTAACTCACTCTCTCTCTCCCCCCCGCAGGGGGTATAAAGGTTATGCACATTTCTTCTGGATGTAGTAAACGTTATACTTGGGGTGTGACAGCCCTCCGGTCCCGAGTCGTGGGATTCTAGAGGAACTGGCTGCCAGCTCCTTTAGGTTCTCTCTCTCTTTCGGGAGGGCGGGTAAAGTATTTTGCACAATCTCGTCCCGTGGGTTACTAGGACCCCATCCCATCCCTACTCTGTCCTTTTAGATTAAGTTAAGGTTGTTCTCCTCTCACTGCAAAAAAAAAAAAAAAAAAAAAATTCTTTTAGTATTAAGTCTTTTTCTCTTCTTTTACTATTAGGACCCTACTGCTACCTCAGTGGGAAGAGAGGCTTTGGAACCTCTATAAATAACACCATTTAACGCTCGTAGGTTGTGAGAGACTGGGATGGAGGGGTCCCAGGCGTAGGGGCGCGATGAATGGAGTGTGGCTAGTGCCCCGTTAAGCCCATTCCTAACGCGTAATGGCCTGACCAGCCCCCTGCGACCGCTCTTTGGTGACCAATTGATGGTGCTTGGCTGTACTGCTCTGAGGTGAGAGAGCTTTACTGCCCAGCTGGCTGCCAGGCCAGCGTAAAGTCTCGGGCGTAGCCTCTGGGTCTGGTGGGATATCCCTTGAACACTGGATTCTAAGAGTCTGGCCGCTTGTGAGTGACTAGTAAGACTTAGCAAGGGGCTGCATCTCGCTGTCGCTCCTGGCGGAAAATCCGTGACGCTTGCGTCGCGAGTGTTTGTCAGTTGGTAGCTGCGACACGTTTGGGACGGTCCGGCCCTGAGGAGACCTTTGGTCGGTGCGGCAGCAGGAGAGGTGTAGTCTTCTGGAAGGAATGAACGTCACTTGCAAAAAGGCGGATGCGTCTACGCGCGGGATGAATTCACCCCCCCCCCCCCCCTTTTTTATATACTGGTCATAACGTTTTTGGATAGTTTTCATTGCTAGAACGCTTTATCTTATTCAGAGTATTCAGAAAAAACAAAACAAAAGAGAAAATATGGCAGGGCCAGCTAAATTGAAAGCAGAATGCTTTAAATGTAAAGTTAATCATTGGTGCGTAGACTTCCCAGAGGGTAGTATCAGCGATATCACACCCCTTAGTGTATGTTTGTTTTGTAAACTTAGAGACAACCACGAAAAGGAAGTTAAAGAGCTAAAGGAATTAGTAAAAAACCTTGAAGCTAGGGTCGTAGCACTGGAAATCCAACCCAGTGGACAAGATCAAATTAAAAACACACCAGCAGATTCAAACTGTAAGATTAAGTATCTAGAACAAAGGGAGGGCTCAAAGAAGGGGCTGATAGAGAAGGGTGGGAAGGGATCGATAGAGAAGGGTGGGCAGGGGCCAATGAAGAAAAAGGGTGTGAAGGGGCCTGCTGATGGCCCAAAGAAACCGAAGGATGTAGCTACCTGTCGGGGTGGGTCGGGTGGTGTAACTGCGTGCATGGGTGGCGACGGGTTTCGAAAGGTCTCGGGCAAGAAGGCTGCGAAGACGAAGCCTGAGACCCCAGTTGCCCCTGTCAAGACCTCTAACCGCTTTAGTCTCCTGTGCTCGAAGGAGGAAGACACCGTTTTGATTGGGGACTCGCAGATCAGGGGCCAGAAGTACTTTGCTTCTGCAAACCGGGATGGGAGGAAGGTAAGGTGCTTACCTGGGCGGGGAACGGCGCACTTAAGGAAGGAGGTAGAGAAGGTGCGCGTGGCTAGTCGGAGACTGCGATCGTTGTCCACGCTGGTGGCAATGACCTGTTCCTCAAAGGCGGTGGGGTAGGTCTTACAGAAGGGATCATCACCGAGATCATGTCTCTTGCGGATGATCTAAAACTGAAGACAGACAGGGGAATGTTAATGGGTATTTTACCGCGAATGAATGCCAGTGACCACGCGCTCAGTAAGGTCATTGGCATCAACGAGAGGGTACAAGACTTGTGCGTTCCGCTGGGCGTGAAGTTTATTGACCCCTTCGATGCATTTTCGGGTAGGTGGGACCTTTACCAGAGGGATGGTGTCCACCTCAATAACAAGGGTAAAGGTGTGCTAGGCGCGCTGCTCGACCGGCACCTATACAGAATGGTGAGGTCGAGTCCGGGGAGAGATGATGGGCCCCCACCGGGGAGAGATGAGGATGAGCCGGTGGCGGACGTACCTTCAACTGAAGGGTGCGTCGAAGTACAGGTGGGTGACCCTCCTCCTACGTTGGAGGGGGCTCAGTCTCCTGCGGAAGTTGCCCCCTCGTTAGTGAGGGGCTCTTCAACTCCCGACAGCCCTGGCTGTTCGGGAAACGGGTCGTGCTAGGGGGCGGTCAGAATAGGGAAGGCTCCCTCCGTGCAATGCTTTTTAATGCTAGGTCAATTAGGAACAAGTTTTGCGAGCTACGGGCGCTCTTAGCATCAGAATACCAAGATATCGTTGCTATCACCGAGTCCTGGATTCATACTGATCGTAGGGACTACGTTGGGGAGTTCGAAATTCCCGGGTATAGAATGTTTCGCAAAGACCGCACCCGTGGGGAGGGGGGTGGGGTACTAATATACGTCAGAGACACGTTGAGTCCGGTTGACTGCCAGTTCCGGTCGGAACGGGAGCTGCTTGGCGTCGATCTGAACGTGGGAGGGACGAACTATAGATTAATCTTGGTGTACAGACCTCCGCATCTCCTCCTCGAGGATGATACAGCCCTGTACACCGAACTCAGTAGCCTGCTAGGGATAGGGTGTGTGTAGTTTTAGGAGACTTCAACTGTCGCGGCATAAAGTGGGAAAACAGGACTGCCGATGCTGAAGGGAGGAGGCTAGTTGACTTTGCTGATGAGAACTTCCTCACTCAGTGGGTCAACGAGCCTACACGAGGCGAAAGCGTTCTAGACTTAGTGTTCACGACCGAAGACAACCTCGTCACTGGCCTCACCGTTGACGAATCGTTGGGCGGGAGTGATCACAGTCTTATTAGGTTCCGTGTGCGCGTCCCTCGGTGAAGCGTAGTAACTCGAGAGGCAGTAAGCTCGATCTCCAGCGGGCGAACTTTGTTAGCCTCAGGGATAGCGTAGGAGATATGGGGTTAGAGGTCGGCGGCGATGTTGAGGGAGTGTGGAGTGCATTCCGGGACGAGTTTATGGTGCTGCAGTCTGCTGCCATACCCTCAAAACCGGTCACCCCTGCTTCAACGCAGCCTAAGTGGTTCAATCGTGACATCGCTTCGGCTATCCGAAATAGGAAAGTAGCGTATAGGAGGGCGAAGGCCAATCGTTCCCATGAGAACACTTTAGCGTATGTCCGCCTGTGTAGGGAAGTGAAGGCGAAGGTTAGGCTAGCGAAACGTAACGAAGAACTACGGGTAGCAAGCCTCTGCAAGGGGAACCCTAAGGAGTTCTTCAGTTATGTTAATAGTAGAAAGCCCATTAGAAGCATGATAGGTCCGTTAAAGGACGGAAGCGGCGTTCTGCGGACCTCGGACGCGGACATCGCCAATGTGCTTAATGAGTACTTTGCGGGAGTGTTCACCAGGGAGGACACCCGCATCATCCCCGAGCCAGGTGTGAGGCACGAAGGTGCTGGCCTGGATAATGTTCGATGTACCGCGACAGTCGTTGCCGATAGAATAGACAAACTGAGCGCGTTTAAGGCTCCTGGGCCAGACCAGTTTCTCCCCAGAGTGTTGCGGGAGGTGCGCGACCAGGTGGCCCCACCTGGCTACAGTCTTCAACAAATCGTTGGAGACGGGTCAGGTGCCTGGTGACTGGAGGGAAGCCAACGTGACCCCTATCTTTAAGAAAGGGGATCACGAAAGTCCAGGGAACTATCGTCCCATTAGTCTCACTTCAGTTGTAGGTAAATTATTAGAGGGGATAATAGCGGATAGGATCGTTGACCATTTGGATTCCTACAAGCTGCTTGGGGACTCCCAACATGGGTTTAGACGGCATAGGTCGTGTCTCACCAACTTGCTCGAGTTTTTCACGTCATGTTGGGTGAGTACGATAAGAGTAGGGCGATTGATATACTTTATCTCGACTTTCAGAAAGCCTTTGATAAGGTACCTCACCGCCGGCTAATGGCGAAAGTGCGCGCGCTGGGTATCGGTGGGGAAATAGGTAGGTGGATTGAAAACTGGCTGAGGAATAGGCGGCAGAGGGTTGTAATTAAAGGGGCTAGTTCGGGTTGGGCCTCGGTCACTAGTGGGGTTCCTCAGGGTTCCGTTTTGGGGCCACTGTTGTTTATCATTTACATAAATGATATCGACGGTGGCATCGTCAGTCGGATCGCGAAATTCGCTGATGATACCAAGCTTGGGGCCAATGTTGGGACGCCCGAAGCGATCGAGGAATTGCGTGCGGACCTAGGTAGGATAGGAGAATGGTCCGAAAAATGGCAAATGCCGTTTAACTTGGGTAAATGCAAAGTGATGCACATTGGCTACGCCAATCCCAAGTCGGACTACTCGATGTTGGGTAGTAATATCGAGGTGACTGATTTAGAAAAGGACTTGGGTGTGCTAATTAGCAGCGACCTTAAGTTTACGAAACAGTGTGTAGAGGTGGAAAAGAAAGCCCAGAAACTATTGGGTTATATCAGGAGGCAATTTCAGTTTCGGAACAAGGAGATTGTGCTCTCACTGTACAATTCCCTTGTTCGGCCGCACCTGGAGTATGCTGTGCAGTTCTGGTCGCCCACCCTCAGGAGAGATATTGTGAGGCTGGAGCGAGTGCAGGCGAGGGCCACAAAGTTAATCCCTTCCGTTAGGCATATGGGCTACAATCGACGGTTACGCGCCCTGAACTTGTTTTCGCTTGAAACTCGGAGGCTGCGCGGTCAACTGATCGAGGTTTCAAGCTCTTACGCGGGTTCAACGATGTCGATTTTACAAGTATGTTTAGTTTAAATGATAACCCAACTCGCAACAATGGTTGGAAGTTGGATTTGAAACGGTTTAGGACTAGTGTGTGTGGAAATTACTTTACGTATAAGATCTGTGACACATGGAACAGGTTACCTTCGGAAGTTGTGAACAGTTCCTCTGTGGATCAGTTCAAGAAAAGGGTAGACGAAATCTTGCACACTATTTGAGTGTGTAAAGACATTTAGGACCTCAGTCTGCGGAAATTTCTTTTCCTATAAAATAGTTAATATCTGGAACCAACTTCCCTCAGAGGTTGTTTCCAGTCAAAGTGTAAATCTGTTTAAAAATAGGCTAGACAAAGTACTGAACACACTCATAGTTTAAGATTAAAACCTCAGAAAACTCTGCAGGAGTTCGCTTGCTCGGTGTCTCTGTGAGCAAACTAAATATAGAGCTATTTATATATTCTCCACTTTCCTGTAAAATTTCCTTGGCTACTTTTCCAGGGTCAAGGTATTTTCTTCAACCTTTTTCCGTACCTGCCTCTGGCAGGGAGGGAGCGGAGGGTGGGGAGAGAGCCTTCTACTTTTCTATCCAGTTTTCTACTACTGCTAGGATAGTTGAAAGAAAAATAAACTTTTACAAAATTTTCCCTGGCACCAGTTGCCATTGGTACCTCCTCGGTATGGGCCGCAAGGCCTTTTGAGGTACTTCTTTTCCTTGTAACTCCTTGTAACTCTCTCTCTCTCTCTACTTTAAGTACACACGCGGGCTACGAGAGAGACAAAAGGATCGTATTAGTCGAAAGCGGAGTGAAAGTTTATGAAACACGGTTCTGCTTGCACTGCGTCACGAAACATGTTTTGGAGTAGTTAACAGGGCTGTGGAGTCGGAGTCGGAGTCGGAAGCAATTTTGGTGGTGCTGGAGTCGGAGTCGGTAAAAATGTACCGACTCCGACCTCAATATAAATTTTAATAAAATATGTTTTTGTGTGTGATATCACTGGCAGCTATGGTGGTTAAACCACTTAAATAATAAACACAATGTTTTCCATTTCAGACACTAATGCCATTAATTCATTTTTTCTTTTCAGATAATATTTTTTATTTTTACTGCTTATTTAATTTCGAGTTCTTTCTAAATTTCATAAGTTTTTAACACCCAAGTCTAAAACCCCTTTCACAATGGCAAAGACACTTCCAACAAAGTCTGCAGTTTTTGAATATTTTACAATAACCACAGATGGGAAACATTTCGTGTGTCAGTGTATGATAGAAGATGATGATGATGAAAAATTATGTGAAGCAAAAATCAGTGGTTTTACTGGCTCTGATAAAAATGCACCAACCAGAGCATCAAATTTGAAAAGACATTTGCAGCGTTTCCATCCCAAAATTTTAGAAGTTGTCATTGAGAAAGATAGTAATAAAAACCAGTAGCCTGATGATTCACATGGTAGTGATGAAATGCCATTCTGGGTTAATATAATCAAAGTATATTTTATACTATTATTTAGAGGCAGGAGTCGGAGTCGGAGTCGGAGTCGGCCTTCTAAAATTCTAGGAGTCGGAGTCGGAGTCGGAGGCTTGGTCTACCGACTCCACAGCCCTGGTAGTTAAACCTCGATGTTCACGGGTGTGAAAACGATAAAAGAAAATAATTAATAAAAACACATTTATTGATTACAAATCTCGACGATTACGCAACAACGTGGAAAAAGCAAAAAACGGAAGCCACCATAAAGGATAATTTGGACTTATCCTTTATGGTATCTTCCGTTATATTTTTTGCTTTTCTCGTTCTTTTATTATGATCTTCATTGTTCTCCTCCCTACTTTTCCTCAGACTATAACTTACTTTTGATAAGGGAAGCTACGCTCTTGATCTTATCCTACCTTCAAGAGAGATCAAAATAGTAAACAGTAAGTAGTTCAGTATCATAGTGTTTTGGCTAGGTTAGTCTGGGCTAAACTATCCGTTGAAAGAGCTGATAAACAATTATTAGATTAAAATTAGTTACAAAACTATAACAAAAGTTTGGAACTAGAAGAGTGATCTATCTGAAAATTTAGAATCCATTCCATAAAACTTTGAAGATAAAGTTCGTAAGCATGCTCACAAGCTATACTTTTGCGAACAATTTCAAAAGAAAATCGGAAATCGAAACTTTCTGAAGCAGTTATTAGAGGTCATTCAAAAACCATGTGGTCCTTTTTCGGGTGGTTTTCAACCCGTCCCCCCCCCCCCCCGTGTGATCATTTGTGACCAATGACTTAACCCCCCCCCCCTCCAAAACCACGTGGTCTTCCGATGTCACCCCCCCCCACCCCTTCTTAATCTTATGTAAAATGTAAGGTGCCATAGATTTATTATATTATTGAGAGGTAATGAGGTAAATGAACAATTAAAAGGCATATCTTCTATATAAACTGTATTAAGTGTTTGTTTCTTTAATTGAAAATAATATCTTAACTAATATTATAAACAGGATATTTTAATGCTTTGTATTGGCCACGTGCGTGATTAAACGTCAAGACCCCCCTCCCCCATATAGCGCTTGGTGGTCAAATAAGAAACCCCCCCTTTAAGGACCACGTGGTTTTTGATTGCCCCCTAATTTTTCAAATGAAACATTTCATCTCGGCAGCAATATCAACCGCCAAAATTGTCACATTAAGGGAAGTCATTGTATGGGGCGCCTTAGTGAGGACAAGGGTCATTGGCCATTTCTTTTTCTGATTCATAGTTGAATCTGAATCCGAGTTTGCCAACAGGTCAACGATGCAGGGCAAATCGAATATCCTGTCCACTGTGGAATATTTATTAATTCAGTAAATGTTCAAACCGCAAACTGTAAAGACAAACGGATGCTTAAAATTGTTTGAATAATTTATTTCTGCATAGTCATATAAAGCAGTCTACTGAATATATCTACTTAGGAATACTGTACAGTGTACACTTATACTAACGTTGAAAATCATAAAAATTATAATTATTTTATCGGTGCTAGGAATATTCGGTCTTGGAAAAATCGGTCTCGGAAAATTGAAGTAAATCTATGAGCTCAGATAGCAAAAAAATATTTAAATCACATTTTACCAGGTATAATGAAAACGTAAACGAGAATTTGAAAAGATTTATTAAAGGAATTTTTTTGTTGTTTAAAACTTAAAACTAAAAAAGATACCCTAAATAATGGGTAAAACATAAAAGAAGATTCGGTCTTGAGACTCGAAAAGAAAAGTTAAAATGAAATTAAGCTATGAGCAACAGATTTTAAGAAGGCAATTTTGTCACTTTCAACATACTTTTGCGCAAGTATTTCGATGCGCGATTCGTGTTTCATATTTTTTCGTTTTACTTGGCTTGTCTCCTCGTTACAAATGTGAAATTTTAGTCTGCTTGTAACTGATGATTTCAATGCGGAATGAAATGCTTCAAGGGCATTATTAGTTCGGGGCAATTTTTTGGACCTAACCTAACCTAACCTAACCTAACCTAAAACGAAATTTCCAAGACTGAATTTTCCGAGACCGACCGAATTTTCTGGACACCTATTTACCTATTTTATCATATAGCCTAATTATTAAAGTGATATATTTTATACAACCAAAAATCTTTTGTTTGTAAACCCTCTTGGGAATTTTAGTTTGCATTATCATAAGTAGTGTTCCTTTTTTTTTCAAATTGTTAAAAAAAATAATGTATTGCCAAATCTGAAGAGCCCAGTAAAGCCTAAAGCTTAAGGGCCAAATTAAATAAAATAATTAGTCCAGTTTCACAGTTATTTATGTCATTGTGAATTGTAAGACCACTGTATTTATTTCATTATTAATAAAGGTTATTCAATTCAATTCAAAGAAATCTTGCTGGTAAATTGAAATTGTCACACGTAATCAGTTTACTTACTGGGCACTTTTGGTCTGTAATTTTAGCTTTTTTATACGACCAAGACATTAAATACGTCAATTTTCAACAAAAACTGCTGACATCATGTAACGTCTGAGCCAGGACTTCAGCACACACACTTCTTACTAATGCTTACTTTCAGTTCCTCATTGGTACGCTGATGTGACTTCTTACGCGTCGGCAAATGGTTGCCTAACACATTGCCTGGCAGATGGACAAGACGGCGTCGCCCTGTTGAATGTCCTCCTCATTTTCCGGACCTCTCACTAAGGAATTTTGTTTTTAATAGAACATTTATTGATATATATATATATATATATATATATATATATATGTGTGTGTGTGTGTGTGTGTGTGTGTGTGTGTGTGTGTGTGTGTGTGTAAGAACAATAATAAAATTTAAACGAGAACATGCTATATGTACATATGAGCCTTAATTATCGTCGTCGTCGCAAGATAAAGCTCAAAATGACATGCAGAATCCTTTCCAATTTTAAACTAAAGAGAGAAAAAGAGAACGACACCCAAAAGACAGATTACTCGTTTGAATGGAAAAAAAGAATGAAAGAAACAAAATTAAAAATAGAATAAAACTTGCCAAACTCGTCAAAACCTAATTTACGAATGACTTATTTTTTCTTGGATATTTTTAAAACCATTTTAAATTATTAAATTTAAATTTTTTTTTTAATTTTAAAATTTTCGGAGACCTTCCTTTCCCAGACTTATACAAAAGCACATACACGATGACGAACAATTTCATTGGTCTCTGACTAATTAAATTTCGTATGTATTGAGTGTATATAATGCTAATTGGCAATTAAAACTCGCTGTTAATATGGTCATTAAATAAATAATTTCCTCAAGGACTATTTTAGAAAAAAAAATATAAATTTACTTATTATTTATTTATTTATTTATTTATTTATGGCAGCGCAAACTATAATTTCATTTCGCGTCTAAAATCTGCAAAGGAGATTGCCGAGATACTCGCCTCTTCGATAAGGGTATTTCCTCAGAAGACGCTTTAGTTTCAGCCCATTTTCCATGTCTCTAACGTGCCCCGAAGGACGTTGCTTTCCACGCATCACGACACTCCTGAAAACACAAATCTCCCCTCCGCTTAAGTCTATAAAACTCAGTTCAGTATTAAAGAAAACTTAAAGAATTTATAATTTTAGAAGCATTTTCAGCTTTGATTTTTCTTCTCATTTGGAACCCAGTTTGTATCCTTTTGGAGGATTATACTTAACCAACATAAAATTTTAGATTATAGATAAATAAACTTTTATACAAATGAATTTTTAAGTCAATTACTTTTATTTAAAGATTTTTGCTTTACATGATGACAATTATGAATGGCATACATTTTTAAACTATTTCAATTCAATAAGTGGTGGTTGATTTCCGCTGTTCCTTAAAGTTATTGTCTCGGTTGTTTTAGTGGACTTGATGAAGTGGCCACGACACCGCAATAAATTTTGTCCCATTTATATTCGTATAACTTCCCTATTTCTTATTCAATTTTAATGAAACAAACTGTAAATTATTCAGTATTTATTGAGGTTTTCTGTATTGAGTTTTCTGTCGAGCAAAGCTGACGGTTTGGTGTGGTATGACATCCACGACCATTGTTGGGCCTTTTACCATTCGGGACCCAATGAATGCTGAAAGATACCGGCAACTGTTGGAAAATCGCGTATGGCCAATGATTTCGCAATGGAATAACATTGATAATCTTCATTTCATGCGGGACGGAGCACCTCCTCATTTTTCTAACAATGTGCGGGCATGGCTGCATGACAAATTTCCAGGACGATGGATTGGAAGACGTGGTGCGCATGAATGGCCCGCTCGCAGCCCAGACCTAACACCTCGTGACTTCTTTCTGTGGGGTTGGACTAAGGAAGAAGGCTCTCGCCACAAACCTAAAGATCTTGATGAACTGGGGGAAAGAATTAACCATGTTCTCAAAAATGTTCCTGAACGCACGTTACGAGCAGCAGTATACAGGGTGTCCCAGAATTAACTATCTATTTCAATGAAATCGGACAAATTTACAAAAAAAAAAACTTATTTATGTTTATCATGTTTAATATGTTAAAAATGTATAAATTTCTAAATTTTGTTCATAATTTTTTCATAGTTTTATTTTTAGAATGGCAAAGAGACTCTCCAAAAGTTAACGTGTGGCTTGGAATGACCAAATCCAAAATTTATGGCCCATTCTTCTTTGCGGAAGCAACTGTAACAGGTACCATCTACCTTGATATGCTTCAGCAGTTTCTCGAACCACAGCTTCTTGATGATGGCATTCTTGATAATGTTGTGTTTCAACAAGCTGGAGCACCATGTCATTATGCTCTAATTGTTCGAGAATACCTCAACAGACGCCTTCCGAATCGGTAGATTGGACGTGGAGGACCTCGACCTTGGCCTCCGCGTTCTCCGGATTTGACACCCCTGGATTTCTTTGCATGGGGTTTCATAAAAACAAAGGTTTATCGCCAAAAGATCAATAGTTTAGCTGAACTTAAAGAACGTATCCAGTTGGCAGTGCGGGAGATAACACCTGAAATGCTTCAAAATGTGTTTCGCAGCGCTGAGGATAGATTTGAAATTTGCAGAGATACAGACGGTGCACATGTTGAAACTTCTCAATAAAGTTTTGACTTATGATTTATAAATCTATTTGTTTTTGTATCATAATTTAGTAATAAACACAAAATTATGTCAGTTTTTATTAAATTTGTCCGATTTCATTGAAATAGATAGTTAATTCTGGGACACCCTGTACAACATACCTGCTCGTCTAAGGAAGTGTTATGATAATACAGGAGCATATGTGGAAGTGTAAAGTGCATGTGAATGTTTATGAATGAAAACCTCAATAAATACTGAATAATTTACAGTTTTGTTTCATTAAAATTGAGTAAGAAATAGGGAAGTTATACGAATTTTAAAATAGGGACTTACTTATCATACACCATATTTGGAAACCTGCTAAAATCCGAAATTAAAAGCCCAAAATTGAAACTCAGAAAAGAAATTTAAAGTTTGGAGGAAACAAGTTTAAATAAATGAAATTCCTTTTCCTGAAAGGAAACTCCGTCTCTGCCAGGCCGCCTCGAGTACGTTCTTGAGATCTTACTGGTCAAGAAGAGCGTTCACGCTTTATTACGTTCAAAAAGGAAAAGATAAACTTGTTTCCCACCGGTACTTTCTGCAACGCAAAAGTGTGTTGGATATATGAGGCGTTCGGGCGAACAGAGGCTAATCAACCAAAATCCGAAATGGTTAATTCGCCTCTATTCGCCCGAGCGCTTCATATTGAAAAAACGATAAAGCTTCACTCCGAATGAATGTTAAATAAGGAAAAAAGTTTTAAGGTGAGACGTAACATTTAACAGTTCCTCGAGATGAATGTACAATTTGTATGTTTTGTATGACCTAAATGACCTCCTTGACACTAAATTAACTAAATTTAAACTAATATATTCACGTGTAAATAAATCTAACAGAGAAAACTTTCGTGTATGACGATGTATCGCTCGCAAAATATGTAGAAAATATCCTAACATCTCATTTCCACAAAATCCTTTGAAATTAAAATGAGCGATGAAGAAACAAAAGTTCAATTTCTTCTTCTTCTTCTTCTTCTTCTTCTTCCAAAAGGAGGACAAAACCCGCGATAATAGATTTAAATATTTTAACTCCACTGCCATTTAAAACACGAGTTCCCAAAACGTGCTCCTTATTTATTAATGAAATCACTAAAGAACAAATAGCAAGTAAAACACGAATAAAGAGATGTTCAACACACACACACACACACACACTGCGCATCTACACATAAACAATGTACCAACTTTTTTAAATCCATACATACATAATAAAAAAAACTAATTCACCACACCTGATTGAACTTTACCTAACCTTAATGTCATTTAACCGAGAAGGGAATGATAAGTGTTTCGGATGCGCGTAAGGACTCGAAAGGTATTATTCTATGTTAAGCCTTTAAATAGTGAGGTACTCACTAATTCAACCTAACCTAGCTTAACCTAACCTAACATTTTTTCCAATATTGAAAATATTTCTAGATTTTTTTATATATTTTTTTTTTAATATTACGAGGGACCAAAAGTGGTACCTCGCAAAATTTAACCCACGACATTTGTGAATTATCACACACTCGACCATACACATGACCAGTTACGTACGTACACACAAAAACCATAACATGAAAAATATACTTTTACGAGCCAAAACCCATCGTTCTAACAATCTCGCCCTACATTATGTATATATACACAGTATATATATAATATATCTTGTTAACCTTGTTTGGGTTCCGTGGGTCGGTCTTTCTTCACACGAAAGTCAAGCTGGTGGCCCCGCCTCTAGTCCTGGTTTGGTTGCTCTCTTGCGCTCTCCACCGCACATAGCCAGGTACACCCGGCTCATTTGGTACCGTCTTGAGCCAGGCATCTAGTCTTCTCTTGAAGACTTCAACTTTGACCCCTGTAACGTTTCTGAGGTCCTTTGGAAGCTGGTTGAAAAGTCTTGGCCCCCTGACAATCAAGCTATTTTTCTTTAGAGTTGAGGAGGTCCCTTGTCGGGCCTTTAATTTGGGAATACTACACATTCTGCCTTTCCTATTTTCCAGCGTTGTTTGGATGGTAATTGGGTTTAGTTTGAGGTTTGGTACCAGTTTTTCGATCATTTTCCGTATCTAGATTATGGTGTACCTCTCTCTCCTTCTTTCCAGGGAGTACAGATTTAGTTTACGTAGTCTTTCCCAGTAGTTGAGTTCTTTGCAGCCATCACTCTTGACTGGGAAATGTCGCTGCGTTTCTTCTAGTTTATTAATGTCTTCCTTTTTATATGGGGACGTCAAAACTGAGCAGTATTCAAGTTTTGGTATGATCGGTGTTCTCAGCAGGGGAATCACTACTGTTTTGTCCCTTTTTGAACGTTCTTAGTATCTGTCCTGCGACTCTTTTTGCTTTGTTTATTGCTATCTCATTTTGTCTAGAATTTCGCATCATCGGTCATTATTACCCCTAAGTCGACCGCTTTCGTGCTTCTCTGAATTTCTTGTCTATCTGGAGCATAATATGCAGTCTGTTTAAGTTCCTCATTTCTACCATATCTCAAGACGTGAAATTTCTCGGTGTTAAATGTCATATTGTTGTCTTCTGACCATTTGTATATTTTGTTTGTGTCCCTCTGGAAGGCCTCCACTTCGTTTGCATCGTTGATCTTTCTGCTGATATTTGCATCGTCCGCAAATGATGTTACTATACTGTTGCTGTTGCTGTTTATTCTACTGTCTATGTCTATTAGCATGATAATGAACAGGAGTAGGGCCAGCACTGTACCTTGTGGTGCTGAGCTGCGTACTTCTGATTCTGATGATGATACACCTTGAATTTTGACCACCTGTAGTCGTTTTCTGAGGAAGTTGTAGATCCATTTTCGCACTTTGCCTGTTATTCCCATATGTTTCATTTTATGTGCTATTATACCATGATCGCATTTGTCGATCTGCCTTTCCTATATATGCTGCAAACCCTTGTGGGTTTGCAGCATTCATTCATTTCACGTGTTTAATTGTGAAATTCATCCCATATATATATATATATATATATTAGTATTACAGTAAAAATCCGGCAGTTAATCAGTTTTAAACGGTGCCGATATTGTGAGTTAATTGTAGTGCATAGTGGTATTTCTTTTTAAAAAAGTAAAAATCGCGGCATATACCAAAAAAAGTAAATAAAAACAAAGTGAATTAATATATACAGCATTTGTTTTTTTTTTCAAGAGTCTCTGTGAGGAAAGTTTTGTTTTTGAAGTGCCCGCAAATATCCCCCCATTATCCCTCGCAGCCACAGTTGAGAGGACCAATCAGTGAGAAGTATACAGCGTGCCACATCCCCCATCCCCCCCCCCGGAGTAACGAAAAATTCTTTCCCTCACCCAGCTTGAGTCATCCCCCACCCAATACCTCCCATAATACCCCTTTTTGATTCACTTCACCAACATGGGAATTAATACATACCCGCAACTCTGTGGTATCTGTAAGGATGCAACAGATGAGACAGGGGCGATGAGGTGCGATTTTTGTCAGCTACTTTTTTATTTTAAATGCCTAGAATGGGGAGATGAAAAAATCTTCCTCATAACGAACGCAAAGCAGTTTAATGGGATAAATTTTTTCTGCGAAAACTGCTTGACCGAATTAAACTCTTTTACAGTATTTAAAGCAGAAAGAGACTACGAAAACAGAATGAAAGAGGAAAGTGGGAACAAAGAACAGTGGAAAACGGAAGAAACGGAGATTTCAAGGCGAAATAAAAAAAAATCAAATACCGTCACAAAACGAGGCCGAAAACATACAGGCGACAAAGAGTGTAAAGACAACACAGCATAAGGGCAACGAAGGACACAAACACAACTAGCACAAATAGGACAAGACAAGAGGGCAGTCAAGCAAACGGAGTGAAACTGTCCCCCAATAAGGAGCAAAAAACAAAGGCCAAGAGTAAATATGGGGAAGGAATTATATGCAGGTATTATATAAAAGATAATTGCAGATTTAAAAGAGGACAATGTATATATGAAATTATGAACAGCTCCCAATATGCAATTTCTTCTATAATAATGGTCATTGTAAATTTGGAAACGGATGTAAATTCTACCACCCAGACATCTACAGGACTTACGCAAAATATGGAACCTGCAGATTCGGAAAAAAATGCTACTATCAACATCTCCCGACGGACTCAAAGAACAAAGGAAAAAGTTTAAATGACAATAGGAATAACAACAATAGGAACACAATAAGCGAACAAGAAAATTTTTTCAACATCGCGGACACGTTACGGATGCTAACTGTCATCCACATGCAGTTGACACAGCAGGAAACCCCCGAGCCAAACCGCTACAGGGCAAAAAGCTACCAGTACAAGTAGGCGGAAACGGATCTCTCTCGGAGGATCATAGGGCAACGAATCAAGCGATATCGAAGGAAAACGAACTTGAAATACGCAAGGGACAACAAAAAACAGAGAACATAAAAATTGTCCTGGTTAATATTCAAGGAATAAGACCAAACCAATCACTCAATAAGGTTTCGTACCAGAAAGGATTTATGGACGAAACAAGGGCGGACATCGCATGCCTCACAGAAACTCATCTTAAAGATTGCCAAGGAAATTGTGGAAACTGCGAACATTGTACTGATAAGAAAGAGATAAATATAGAGGGCTTCAACTTACTAAAAGCAGATAGAACGACGAGACGTAAAGGTAGCTGTGCTATATATGTACAGGAAGGTCATATGACAGAGACGATAATAAGTAAATCAAACAGCTATGTGGAACTCCTAGCAGTGAAAATAGAAAAACTAAACTTGATAGTAATAGTCATCTATAGACCTTGAAGCACCCCAACCGAAAAATTCTCGGAGGCCATTGATGACATCAGAAAGCTAATAAAGGCCATAAACCCTCAATATAATGATCTGCGGAGACTTTAACTTCCAATTTATAAAATACAAAACGGTGGATAGGAATATATATATATATATTCACCAGGACAAGGGGGGCACAAGAGAAGACCAGGAGCAAGCAAAAATGTTGATGGCTCTCATAAATGAGTTTATGCTGACACAGGAGATAACAGAAAATATCAGAAAAAATAACTGCCTGGATCTGGTATTCAGGAATAACACGAACTTGATTGCTGATATAAAAATAACCCCAACCATTATCTCAGACCACAACTTAATCGAGATATCAACAAATATGACGACAGCATTAAAAGACAATACACATATTGAGGAAAGAAGTAAAATTCGGGGCCTTTAACTTAAACTCGAAGACTATAAATTGGGAAGCAATCAGATCGCACATGGCCCAAATAGAATGGAGAACAATTTTCGAGAATAGAACAACTGAAGAAATGCTAACAACCTTGGAAGAAAAAACGCCGAGAATTTTAGAAAAATATACCCCGAAATCACAGCCAAAAGGAAAGAGGAGCTGGCTAGAGAGGCAAAAGAGAAGACTTTTCCGCAAAAGAAAGAGAGTGGAGGCGAAGTTAGGCAACTGTGGAGATAATGACAGGAAAGCAATAAAAGAAAAACTGGAGGGTATCGATAGGGAAATACAAGCCCTGATTAAGGACCATAGAGAGAGGGAAGAGGAAAAGAAAGGCGGTAGAAGCAATAAAAGAAAATCCAAAATACTTCTATAGCTATGCAAAAAGGAAAACAAAAGCGCGCGCCGCTATTGGGCCCTTAAAGAAGAGAAATAATGAACGAACCGACGATCCAAAAGAAATACCTGATACATTGAGAGCTCAATATGAATCAGTTTTCAGTACCCCAAAAAGTGACAAAGCGATACCTGACATAAATGCATTCTTTGAAGAGGAAATGCAAGGAGAGTATACAGTATAACATACTTTGATTTTACCCCAGAAGATGTAGCGAGAGCTATAGGACAAATGAAACCACATTCAGCTGCAGGTCCGGACAATTGGAACGCATTATTGCTTAAAAACTGTAATCAGCATGGATTCCGATCAGGTAGATCATATCTATCACAACTAATAGAACACTACAACCATATCCCAGATGCATTGGAAGGCAATGACAACTACTTTGTTATATACACAGATTTTGCTAAAGCTTTCGACAAATGTGACCATGGTATAATAGCACATAAAATTAAATATATGGGAATAACATGCAAAGTGGGAAAATGGATCTACAACTTCCTCAGAGAACGTCTGCAGGTCGTCAAAATTCAAGGTATATCATCATCAGAATCGGAAGTACGCAGCTCAGTACCACAAGGGACAGTACTGGCCCCACTCCTGTCCATTATCATGCTAACAGACATAGACAGCGGAATAAACAGCAACAGTATAGTAACATCCTTTGCAGACGATACAAAGATCAGCAGAAAAATCAGCGATGTACAGTGCTTACAATAAGTCTCGCGCCTCTGTCTCGTCCCAAGCTAGTCTGTTAGGTATAAAATGGGCGGTCTTTATGGCAGCGGAGGTGTGTTCGGATTGGTGCACATAATTGCCCAAACCCCATCAATGACGTCCACATTATCATTGTGTCAATCACTCTATCTATTTATATATAGAGACATACTGTATATAAATATATATAGAGTATGCAGGGGATAACGTGTCTCAGTCCCAGCTATGGTAGTTGTCTTACAATTAACAGTCCCAAGTGCAAGTTACGTTAACACCTCCGCATAAACTACCCTGGACTAAAATAACATACGTGAAGTCCTTACCCACAAACCATTTAAAAAGTGTGATTTAAAAGCTCTCTGTCCCTCTCTCTCTGTGTCCCTCTCTCTCTGTGTCTCTCTCTCTCTGTGTCTCTCTCTCTATCTCTGTCTGTCTCTCTCTCTGTCTCTCTCTCTGTCTCTGTCTGTCTGTCTCTTTCTGTCTCTGTCTGTCTGTCTGTCTGTCTGTCTGTCTCTCTCTCTCTCTCTCTCTCTCTCTGATCACACCGCATGGCAATGTATCCATATAACGTTAATAATAACCAAAACTTGAGAAAATATACTCTCTGCCTTCCGCTCTATCCCAAATCCTTTTCTCTTAGTAACCTCTTAATACAAACTAATCTATCATATTTTGCGACTTTTTAACTCTGGTAGGATTCAATTCCATTCCTATAGTGTAAGATACTTAAATTCATGTGTGTATTATGCCATATGATGTGCGTAATAAATAATCATTTTTAAATAGTTGGAGCGTTCAAGGTCATCTGTAATAATCTATAGACTACCCCTCAAGCCCACTGTCAACACTTAGATTCCCCTAAGACACAGGCGTCTTCAAGTAACATGAATGCGTAGAGATCTAAGGTGTTAGATCCCATATTATATAATTTATGTGCTAGGTTTAAGAACGCTGGCATTGAAGGATGGAAGGAAGGGACAGTAAAAGCGGTAATAGGTTTAATGAAGGGAGTGGAATGAGGATGGAGGTAAGCGTTGCTATGTCGAAGGAAACGAGGTTGGGTGGGGAATTACGAAGGGAGGAGGAAAGGGAGCCAGAGATTATTAATCTAATTCTGCCACCACGTTCTCCTGATATGAATCCGATTGAAAACCTTTGGGCAATAATGATTAACGAATGGGAGCAACGCAATGAAAGAACATTTGAAGCACTTTTAGCTCACACGAGGAATAGTTGGGAGAGCTTACGTCGAACACCAAACATTCCCTACAATCTGGCCTCTTCTATGCCGCAACGATTGCAAGAAATTATTGATGCCGGAGGAAGCTATACAAAATACTGATGTTAAAGCCATGACGTAAATGTGTATCGAATATATATTTATGTTAATATAGAATTTTATTATATTTTTATGTTTGACATCTATAAAAGTATATATTGTGACCATGAAAGAACTTTACTTATCCTTAGTTAGAATCTTTTCTTGCAATGTCTACGCTCGTGGAGATGATAATATATGCATTGTTGAAACAAACTATGAGAAGGAAATAGTTTCAGGAAAAAATAAAAACTGCAACATCGAGGCCATCACATGTTTATGGGAATTGTCATATGATATGCTACCAATAAACTCTTATATACTACTATATACAGTATACTATATTACGTACTAATTACGATGAACAAATCAAATGCAAATTTCTCTGATTCACGGCCCACCAGTCTTGCTTTAGACTAATGACTTTCATAAGATGGAATAGGTTACCACTTAAAACAATGGATAAACTATCTATTAGTGAGACGACCGTGACTTCCTCGAAATGCGAGCGCGTGAGAGGTTCACTGAGGAATTTGGTCATTAGATTCTTCATGTAGGATATGTATCACAAACAACAATATTGACAACGATTCCCAACAATTACTTAATATCAGTCATTGCATTTGAGCAAATAATTTAGACCTGCGTCAAAATAATTTAGGTATCATGCCATGATTTGGGATATTTGCCGAATTAGTCGTTCTCTATAGTCTACAGTATATATTGAGACGGTATAATGTAATGCCCAGCTAATATTATGATGACTAGGATTGCTCCATAACCATCCCAACATCCCGAAACTTGGTCATTCTGCTTCTTAATCATTTGTATTTTAAACACTAAAATGTAGCAAAGTGACGTAATAATGGACGTCATTGATGGGGTTAGAGCAATTATGTGCACCAATCCGAACACACCTCCGCTGCCATAAGGACTGCCTATTTTATACCTAACAGACTAGCTTGGGACGAGACAGAGGCGCGAGACTTATTGTAAGCACTGTACATGACGTGGAGGCCTTCCAGAGGGACACAAACAAAATATACAAATGGTCAGAAGACAACAACATGTCATTTAACACCGAGAAATTTCAGCTCTTGAGATATGGTACAAATGAGGAACTTAAACAGACTGCATATTATGCTCCAGATAGACAGGAAATTCAGAGAAGCACGAAAGCGATCGCTCTCGGGATAATAATGACAGATGATGCGAAATTCGAAACACAAAATCAGATAGCGATAAATAAAGCAAAAAGAGTCGCCGGACAGGTACTAAGAACGTTCAAGAGAAGGGACAGGACAGTAATGATTCCCCTGCTAAAAACACTGATTATACCAAAACTTGAATACTGCTCAGTTTTGACGTCCCCATATAAAAAGGAAGAAACTAATAAACTAGAAGAAACGCAAAGGCATTTCACAGCCAAGGTTGATGGCTGCAAAGAACTCAACTACTGGGAAAGACTACGTAAACTAAATCTGTACTCCCTGGAAAGAAGAAGAGAGAGGTACACCATAATCTACATATGGAAAATGATCGAAAAACTGGTACCAAACCTAAAACTAAATAGTATTCCCAAATTAAAGGCCCGACAAGGGACCTCCTCAACTCTGAAGGAAAATAGCTTGGTTGTCAGGGGGCCAAGACTTTTCAACCAGCTTCCAAAGGACCTCAGAAACGTAACGGGGGTCAAAGTTGAAGTCTTCAAGAGAAGACTGGATGCCTGGCTCAGGACGGTACCAGATGAGCCGGGCGTGCCTGGCTATGTACGGTGGAGAGCGCAAGAAAACAACTCGCTCCTCCACCAAGCCAGACCTAGAGGCGGGGCCACCAGCTTGACCTCCGTGTGAAGAGAGACCAACGCACGAAACAACATAAGGTAAGGTACCGTATTTTACGCCTCATAAGACGCTACTTTTTTCCTGAAAAACGTCTCCAAAAATCCCTTGAGGGCTCATATGTTATCGTTTTGTTTAATGTTCTTTTAATAAAGTTATGGGAATATATTTTTTGTCAGGCTGATAAATCTTCGAAATATTTTTTTCCTAAATATTCTTTGCTAAATATAGGGTGCGTCTTACCACTTGTAGCGTCTTATGAGGCGTAAAATACGGTGTATATATATAAATTATTTCACGGAAGTAACACGTGAATAATATTTATGATGAAAATAACCACGAAGGAAAAAGGAAACACAGAATGGTGCTCAAGCGCTTTCGTCTAATGACATCATCAGGAACACTGAGTGTTTCTGAGGATGTCATTAGACGAAAGCGCTTGAGCACCATTCCGTGTTTTCTTTTTCCTTCGTGGTTATTTTCATATACAGTATATATATATATATATGTGTATATATATATATATATGATGATGCAAACCCACAAGGGGGTTTGCATCATTCATTCATTTCACGTGTTTAATTGTGAAATTAATCTCATATATATACAGGGTGTAACAAAAGTCCGTTCTCGTAGGGAAATAAGATATAACGGAATTGAACGAGAAAATAGTTTGAACTATACATTATAAACAATACAATACATACAAACTCATCACGATCAATTCTGTTACATCTTATTTCCCTATGAGAACCAACTTCTGTTACACCCTGTATATATATATAAATATATAATTTTTTCTCTCAAAAGAGAGAGAGAGAGAGAGAGAGAGAGAGAGAGAGAGAGAGAGAGAGAGAGAGAGAGAGAGTTATATGTTGGTCTGGATTTTAATTATAAAATGTTCTTCAGTCTCTGGTGTAGTTGTTCTTTAATTATCTGTCTTCACACCAAGGATTAATTGTGACATGATATCGCGGTCCGGGTTTCAGGGCGGTAGGTTCGTATCGCTTACCAGACAGTATTTACTCAAATGAGTAGACTCACTTTCCCGAAGGGTTCGGGGTTTCAAATGATTAGAGGCGAATAATAATTTTAGGTAAATTTTATTGTTAAAGTTATCTAATCTAATCATTACTAAGGTCGATACGTCTCTCTCTGTTTCGGCCTTTCTGCTTTCGGCCTCTGTGATGTCTCCTGCGCTGTGTTCTGCGCTTTGTCGTTTTCGACTTGTTACGGCTTTTTTATTTCCACAAATCGTTAAGGGGGATGTTACTTGAACGAGGGATACTAGCTTTAAATATGTAAACAATTTTTTTCTCGGAACATTCCATTTTTTTAATAATTTTTACTTTACATAACAGCTTTGGGTTTTCCTTATTCATTTGAGTAATTCCGGCCGAATTGTTCATTCTGACGAAAGTCAGTCTTGCTGCTCCAATTTGGACCCACAGTTTAACGTGGAATCCGAACCACAAACTACCACGGATGGTCGGAAATTACAAAGTCCTTGCCCGGACTCGATCTCACGACCTCCCGATCAGCAGCCCAGCGTCTTAACCACTAGACCACCCAAGGTACCCATTTATCTACCAACCTATTTTTTTCTGGAAGGATGAACGGATGGGTAAGCTGCGCGCCGCCTACTTTCGCCAGGAATCGAACCCGGGGCCGGTAGATTCGTAGCCAGCGATGCTAACCATTACACCATACCACCACTACACCATTATATTCAACATGAACTAAATAAATAAATAAATGATGCACACTCACGAGGAAAAATTAAAAGCGATTCAAAGGCTCTTTGTGTATTCAAACTAGTTAGGTTTGATGTACGTTCTTTATTCACAAAAGTCCCTCTTAATGACGTACTTCACTCTTTAAAAGGTAAGATTTCTGGGTATTTTTCCCCTTGTTGAACGGAACACCCTTATTAAATTAATTAAGCTTTGCGTTAAAAGTCGTAAATTTCAGTTTGAAGATAAGTTTTATGCTCTGTCGTTTCGATTGGCGATGAGAAATCCGCTCTCACCCCCATGTTAGCTAATTTGTATATGAAATTTTTTGAAAGTAGAATTTTGTACACTATTGTTAATTTCGACATTGTTTAGTACCGGTATATAGATGATGTCTTATGCCTTTAGCCTCATAATTTCAATGTTGATGAATGCTTTGATAAGCTCAATAATGTAGTTTCATCTATAAAATTTAGCGTTGAAAAGGAAAATGACGAAAGCTTACGATTTCTGTATCTAAAAATTCGGAGATGCCCAAATTAATTAAAATTTAAAGGTTTTCGCGAGCATAATGATAACTTATGTGCATTTTTATTCTGGACATCACCCCCTCGATAAAATCTTCAATTTTTTTCTCCTATTTTTCTCAGAGCATTAAGAGTGGTTGGTCCTGAATTTTTAAATTATGAGTTACGCAGTATTATGAACATTGGTATTAAGCTATGTTATTTTATATCATTTCTAGAAAATTACTTAATTAAGCAAAGCTAAAGAACGATATTATAAAAGTGTAATTCAAAAGGAATTTGATCATAAAAATATCTTTAGCCTACTTTCACCATCTAAATTTTAAACATCTCGCAACCTTCCTTAAAACAATTGGAATTAACGTAGTTTTTAAGTATAAAAATACTGTTAATCTTGCCTAATAAAAAACAGCCCACATAATGCGGCTGGTTGTGTCTACACGACAGGATGTAAACAATGCGACTCAATTTTATATACGTCAAACTGGGAAAACTTTGGACGTCGGAGTAGAACAGCTTAAATTTGCGTGCAGGACAGCAAATAATTCTAATGATTTGTTTAACCCTATGTACAGATATATGCACAGTATTAATTGGGGGGGGTTTCTAAAATTCTTGTTAAAAATAAAGACATAATTAAAGGAACATTCTGGAATGTGCATTTATAAACTTTATAAATAATTTCAACAACAGTTCGGGAATGTATAAAATGGACCACAATTTGATAAGATACTTTTCTCCTTTAATTAGTATTTATTAATATGTTGCTAATCGCTCCTAACTATTTTGTTTACGCTGTACAGATATATATCTATATTTTCGGCTTCTTGCCTTTTTCTTTATTCCCTGATGAGGTGTACTGTTGAATACTCAAAAGAACTAGATATCAATTTTCATTTTTCTTTGTGGGTGCGCATCATTTATTTAATTATAAAATTTATCTCAAATATATACAGGGTGGGCCGTAAGTTTCCATACATAGGAAAAATTAAACGTTTGTTTTTATGTTTCAGATACCCTAAGAATATGCGTTTGACGTAAGATCTTGTTTACTGATGAAGCAAATTTTTACGTCAATGGAGAGGTTAATCGGCAAAACATACGTTATTGGAGTAATGCTAACCCTAACTGGCTGAGTCCGACGAAGATGCAAGGTGCCGGTAAAGTGATGGTGTGGGCCGGGATATGGGGTGACAGAATTATTGGACCAATTTTTTTTGTCAGTGGAAATCTTAATGCCGAAAGGTATCTTAACATGTTGCAAGAAGAGATTTTCCCATCCCTGCTAAACGAGGAAGGTAACTTCCCAGTTTACTTCCAGCAAGATGGAGCTCCACCTCATTATGGTCTTCACGTGCGTCGGTATTTGGATCAGCAGCAGTTTCCGGATGCTTGGATTGGTCGGCGTGGTCCTGTGGAGTGGCCTCCCAGATCCCCAGATCTCACCCCCCTTGATTTCTATCTTTGGGGGCACTTGAAGGCCATGGTGTATCAGGAAAAGATACGAGACATAAATCATCTAAAGGAACGTATCACCAAAGCCATTACAAGCATAACGTCAACTGTGCTAATGCGTGTTCATCAACAGTGGGGAACACGTATTGAAATGTGTTTTCAAAACAATGGCAACCATGTAGAGCACATTATATAAATAAAAATGGTTGTCCATAAAAAAATGTTTATTTTTCCTATGTATGGAAACTTACGGCCCACCCTGTATATATATATATATATATATATATATATATGCATATATAACTGCAATGACCGCGCAGTATATAAATGAATAGAAACGACATAAGTGTTAAGGAACGTTTCCGCACACGAGGAGGAGAGATAACGAATAATGAAAAATGAGGCGAACCGCCCGGGAATCGAACCCAGGGCCTTCCAATTGCCGGTTGGATGCTCTACCATTATGCTACGGACCTCACTCAATCACAATCGAAATTCTCCCACATAGGGCAGAAACCAATGCCCTGAGAGGGCACCCTCGCAAATCGTGAATATGCGCATATAACTGCAATGACCGCGCAGTATATAAATGAATAGAAACGACATAAGTGTTAAGGAACGTTTCCGCACACGAGGAGGAGAGATAACGAATAATGAAAAATGAGCATCCAACCGGCAATTGGAAGGCCCTGGGTTCGATTCCCGGGCGGTTCGCCTCATTTTTCATTATTCGTTATCTCTCCTCCTCGTGTGCGGAAACGTTCCTTAACACTTATGTCGTTTCTATTCATTTATATACTGCGCGGTCATTGCAGTTATATGCGCATATTCACGATTTGCGAGGGTGCCCTCTCAGGGCATTGGTTTCTGCCCTATGTGGGAGAATTTCGATTTGTGATTGAGTGAGGTCCGTAGCATAATGGTAGAGCATCCAACCGGCAATTGGAAGGCCCTGGGTTCGATTCCCGGGCGGTTCGCCTCATTTTTCATTATTCGTTATCTCTCCTCCTCGTGTGCGGAAACGTTCCTTAACACTTATGTCGTTTCTATTCATATATATATATATATATATATATATATATATAATATATATATATATATATATATATATATATATATATGAAAAATTATTTCACGAAAGTGACACGTGAAAAATATTTATGATGAATAAATAAATAAATTCTTTTCCCTTCGTGGTTTTATATATATATATATATATAAATATATATATATTATATATATAAATATATATATATATATATATATAATATATATATATATATATATATATATATATATATAAATTATTTCACGAAAGTAACACGTGAAAAATATTTATGATGAATAAAACCACGAAGGAAGGAAACACAAAATGGTGCTCAAGCGCTTTCGTCTAATGACATCCTCAGTGTTCCTGAGGATGTCATTAGACGAAAGCGCTTGAGCACCATTTTGTGTTTCCTTTCCTTCGTGGTTTTATTCATCATATATATATATATATATATATATATATATATATAATATTATATATATATATATATATTCATATATATTCATATATATATATATATATATATATATATATATTATATATATATATACAGGGTGGGCCGTAAGTTTCCATACATAGGAAAAATAAACATTTTTTTATGGACAACCATTTTTATTTATATAATATGCTCTACATGGTTGCCATTGTTTTGAAAACACATTTCAATACGTGTTCCCCACTGTTGATGAACACGCATTAGCACAGTTGACGTTATGCTTGTAATGGCGTTGGTGATACGTTCCTTTAGATGATTTATGTCTCGTATCTTTTCCTGATACACCATGGCCTTCAAGTGCCCCCAAAGATAGAAATCAAGGGGGGTGAGATCTGGGGATCTGGGAGGCCACTCCACAGGACCACGCGACCAATCCAAGCATCCGGAAACTGCTGCTGATCCAAATACCGACGCACGTGAAGACCATAATGAGGTGGAGCTCCATCTTGCTGGAAGTAAACTGGGAAGTTACCTTCCTCGTTTAGCAGGGATGGGAAAATCTCTTCTTGCAACATGTTAAGATACCTTTCGGCATTAAGATTTCCACTGACAAAAATTGGTCCAATAATTCTGTCACCCCATATCCCGGCCCACACCATCACTTTACCGGCACCTTGCATCTTCGTCGGACTCAGCCAGTTAGGGTTAGCATTACTCCAATAACGTATGTTTTGCCGATTAACCTCTCCATTGACGTAAAAATTTGCTTCATCAGTAAACAAGATCTTACAAACGCATATTCTTAGGGTATCTGAAACATAAAAACAAACGTTTAAATTTTCCTATGTATGGAAACTTACGGCCCACCCTGTATATAATATATATATATATATATATTATATATATATATATATATATATATATATATATATATATATATGGTGTCCATAAATGTTATCCTGAAAACAGTATGCTCTCATGTTTTAATGACGAATCTTACATCCGTTTTCTTTTTACAGGTGATCTCGTACACGCACAGAGTTTCTGTGCTGGTGTGTTTCGTCTACCGCATTCGCCGCTAGGAGCGCTGTAGTAGCTACTATTCAGTTAAGATGGCGTCTGTGACAGAGAAGGCATAATGTGTTGTGTGGCTTGCAGAAACAAAATCTCCTGTCAGTGTCCAGCGAAGGTTCAGAACAAAGGAACAAAGTATGGAAAGAATCCACCTGATGTGAAGTTAATTAAGTCGTGGATGAAAAAATTCTTGGAAACTGGAAACGTGGAAAAGGGAAAGAGCAGTGGTAGACCATCAGTTTCCGATGGGATGGTGGAAAGCATTCAAACTGCTTTCACACGGTTACCAAGGAAATCGGTGAGACAAGCTTCATGCCAACTAAAGATACCGAAGTCTACGGTGCACAAGGTGTTACACAAACGTTTGAAGTTACACGCCTACAAGGTACAAATTGTTCAAGAACTGAAGCCTGATGACCGTCCAAAACGTGAACAATTCGCTATTGACATTTTGAACAGCATTGACGAGGATAATGACTTCTTGTTACGTGTCTGCTTTTCAGACGAGGCTACGTTTCATCTTAGTGGTAGAGTCAACAGACACAATGTGCGTATTTGGGGATCGGAAAACCCACGTGCCGTAAGGGAGCATATTCGGGGCAGTCCGAAGATCAATGTCTGGTGTGGACTAATGCATGACCAGATAATTGGTCCTTCCTTCTTCGCTGAGAACACTGTTTCCGCAACTGTGTACCTGGATATGCTCACCAATTACGCCATCCCCCAGCTGCAGGACAGGCAGCCAACTGTCATCTTCCAACAAGATGGAGCACCCCCTCATTGGGCGCATGTTGTTCGTGAAACTCTCGACGCAACATTTCCAAATCGATGGATAGGCAGGGACGGGCCAATCCCATGGCCCCCAAGATCACCAGACATTACCCCGCTGGATTTCTTTCTCTGGGGTCATGTTAAAGATTTGGTTCATGCAACAGTTGTTCCAGATATCAGGACATTGCGAGAACGCATTACGGATGCAACTGCAACAGTTAACCCACAAATGTTGGAAAATGTGTGGCGTGAGTATGAATACCGTTTAGACATTTTACGTGCCACTAGGGGTGCACATGTGGAAGCTTATTAAGTTCATTAACTATGTATCAAAACTTTGTATGTTTATCTACTTATGATTAAAACTGTGTTTGAATACGAGTGTTTATTTAAAAGTTATAGCATGCTTTAATCAGGGTAATCATTTATGGACACCCTGTATATATGGGATGAATTTCACAATTAAACACGTGAAATGAATGAATGATGCAAACCCACAAGGAAAACGAAAAATCATTTTTCTTTTTCCTTGTAGGTTTGCATCACAATATATATATATATATATATATATAAAACTAAGAGGGGCGACAAGCTTGAACTTCGTGAAATGAGGAATCATTACATGGAACATTTGAAAGGTTAAGGTTATATATATATATATATATATATATAAAACTAAGAGGGGCGACAAGCTTGAACTTCGTGAAATGAGGAATCATTACATGGAACATTTGAAAGGTTAAGGTTTTATATATATATATATTATATATATATTATATATATATATATTATATATATAGTGATTGTTATAGTAAATTTTTTATATATATATATACGGAAGGAAGAAGCAAATTTGGGGCTTTTAACTTAACCATAAATTGGGAAGAAATCAGATCACACACGGCCCAAATAGAGAGGAGAACAGTTTTAGAGAATAAAACAACTGAGGAAGTGCTAACAACATTGGAAGAAAAGACGCTGAGAATTTTGGAAAACTATGCTCCAAAAGCACAGCCAAAAGAAACGAGGAACTGGCTAGAGAGGCAAAAGAGAAGAATATTCCGCAAAAGAAAGAGAGTGGCGACGAAGTTAGCTAATTGCGGAGACAACAATGCCAGGAAAGTAATACAAGAAAAACTGGAGAGAATCGATAGGGAAACAAACTCTGATAAAGGGCCATACAGAGAGGGAAGAGGAAAAGGCGGTAGAAGCAATAAAGGAAAATCCAATATACTTCTGCAGCTATGCGAAAAGGAAAACAAAAACGCGCGCCACTATCGGGACCTTAAGGAAAGGAAATAATGAACTAACAGACGATCTAAAAGAAATATCTGAAACAGTGGGAGCCCAGTATGAATCGGTCTTCAGTACCCCAAAAAGTGACAAAGCGATACCTGACAGACGCATTCTTCGAAGAGAAATTGCAAGGAGAATGTATAACAGACTGATTTTATCCCAGAAGATGTAGCGAGAGCTATAGGACAAATGAAATCACGTTCAGCTGCAGGTCTGGACAAATGGAACGCACTATTAATTAAAAATTGTAAAAATGAAATAGCTACACCTTTATACTGGATATGGAGAAGATCCCTAGACACTGGGGAAATACCGAGCGTCTTAAAAAGAGCAAACATTGTCCCTATATACAGGGTGTTTCTAAAGTAACCATCTATTTTGCGAAATAATATGAATTATAAAAAAAACACCTTTAAAACATGAAAATATATATATATATATATTTGTAAGCTCGGCACACATTGTTGCTCTTCGTGGATAATCTTCTTCTTGTAAGTTGTGGAACACTTGAATGTGGTATGGCTTTTTCTTTAAATCATAACGTAGAATTCTGTAAACCGTTGTTTGTGGAATTTCTAATCTGTGGGATGCCCTCCGAATCGATAATTGTGGATCCTCTTCGAATGCTTCTTGAACAGATTCGACTCTTTCGTGAGATCTTCTTGGCCGTCCAGATCTACGCTCGTCATGCACAGATCCAGTCCTCATAAATTTGCTTACTAATTCGCGAATAGCCTGGTCTCTAGGGCCTGTTTTACGAAACCTTCTCTCAAACTTTTCTCTAATTTCATTGCACTTCATGCCTTTTATCCTGCATGTTACTACATAAACCCGTTCTTGCACATTCATCATCAATGATATGGGTCTGAAAATAAAATAAAATAATTAACAAAAAATCGTGTAAAGCAATTGAAATATTATAAATACATGAATTTTGTATAACAATGCACATACCATTATGCCAATATAATAATTGTTTAAAATCCCCCTATTTCACCAAAATAGATGGTTACTTTAGAAACACCCTGTATAAAGGGGGGGATAGATCTCAAGCAAAGAACTATAGACCAGTGTCATTGACGTCCACCTCACCAAAATATTTGAAAGAATAGTTAGAGAGAAAATCTATGACTTCTTGGAGACACTGGAAAGATTCAACATAAATCAGCACGGATTCCGATCAGGAAGATCATGCCTATCAGAACTTATAGAGCATTATAACAATATCCTAGATGCACTTGAAGGCAATGAAAACTATGATGTCATATATACGAATTTTGCTATAGCTATAGACAAATGCGATCATGGTATAAGAGCACATAAAAGGAAACATATAGGAATAACAGGCAAAGTGGGAAAATTGATCTACAACTTCCTCAAAGAACGTCTACAGGTGGTCAAAATTCAAGGTGTATCATCATCAGAATCAGAAGTACGCAACTCAGTACCACAATGTACAGTGCTGGCCCTACTCCCGTTCATTGTCATGCTAATAGGCATAGACTGGAGTAAACAGCAACAGTATAGTAACATCTTTTGCGGACGATTCAAAGATCGGCAGAAAAATCAGCGATGCAAATGAAGTAGAGGCCTTGCAGAGGGACACAAACAAAATATACAAATGGTCAGAAGACAACATGTCATTTAACACCGAGAAATTTCAGCTCTTGAGATATGGTAGAAATGAGGAACTTAAACAGACTGCATATTATGCTCCAGATAGACAGGAAATTCAGAGAAGCACGAAAGCGGTCGACTTGGGAGTAATAATGACCGATGATGCCAAATTCTAGACACAAAATGAGAGAGCAATAAACAAAGCAAAAAGAGTCGCGGGACAGGTACTAAGAACGTTCAAAAGGAGGGACAAACAGTTATGATTCCCCTGCTGAGAACACTGATCATACCAAAACTTGAATACTGCTCAGTTTTGACATCCCCATATAAAAAAGAAGAAATTAGTAACTAGAAGAAACGCAGACACATTTAACAGCCAAGAGTGATGGCTGCAAAGAACTCAACTACTGGGAAAGACTACGTAAATTAAATTTGTACTCCCTGGAAAGAAGGAGAGAGAGGTATACCATAATCTACATATGGAAAATGATCGAAAAACTGGTACCAAACCTCAAACTAAACCCAATTACCATCCAAACAACGCTGGAAAATAGGAAAGGCAGAATGTGTAGTGTTCCCAAATTAAAGGCCCGACAAGGGACCTCCTCGACACTGAAGGAAAATAGCTTGGTTGTCAGGGGGCCAACCAAGACTTTTCAACTAGCTTCCAAAGGACCTCAGAAACATTACAGGGGTCAAAGTTGAAGTCTTGAAGAGAAGACTAGATGCCTGGCTCAGGGCGGTACCAGATGAGCCCGGTGTACCTGGCTATGTGCGGTGGAGAACGCAAGAGAGCAACTCGCTCCTCCACCAAACCAGAATTAGCGGCGGGGCCACCAGCTTCACTTTCGCGTGAAGAAAACCCGACGCACGGAACCCTAACGAGGTATATATATATATATATATAATATAATATATTATATATATATTATATATATAATTCACTATAACAATCAGCAGAGACAGATAGACAGAAAAACAGACAGATAGAGATTCAATGAACAGAAAACTTCGTAATTAAAATCGAAAGATTCATTTCACTCGCGTCAGTGAAAAATGCAAAAGCAAAAATAAAATTACAATTGTCTAACGAGTTCACAGTAATGATATTTTAAAAATAATTACTCCTGACAAACAGAGAGGAAAATATACCGTAAGTAAAGTCCAACACACTCGCTTTCATATATATTCATATATAAAGGGTGATCCAGAGAAATGGGACCCAAAAGAAACCCCTGTAACTCTTAAAGTATAAGTCCTTTTATAAAATCATACGCATCATTCGAAAGAGGATAGTTACAAGTTTGTACAGGATTGTATAGGTTTTGACAATACAAGACAAGATAAGATACAAAACAAAATAAACGTGTTAGTTAAAACTAACCCTTCAAGATGACTGCATGGACTGTGGAACAGCTGCGTTTCATAACTGAGCAATATTATGAGCATGGAAGAAGTGTAGTTTCAGCTCAAAGATCTTTCAAGACAAATTTTCAGATGTCAAAATCACCTTCTAAGAAAGTAATCTGTCGGTGTGTCAGAAATTTTTCCCTAACTGGCAGCATTGGAAAAAGAAAACCAACTGGAAGAGTGCGCACAGCAAGGATAGACGAGATCATTAACAGAACTCATGAAATTGTACAGGATAATCCTAACATAAGCATCAGACGTGCTTCTCAGCTGTTAGGAGTTGGATATGGAACAACAACACACCGTATATTCAAGCAAAATTTAATGCTCTTTCCATATAAAATTCAAACAGTGCAACAACTAAACGATGGAGATTTCGCACGAAGACGACAATTCTGTCAATGGATCCAACAGAAGGTAAATGACACCACCAATTTTCTAGCAACTTTGATTATGTCAGACGAAGCCCATTTTCACTTGAATGGAACTGTAAAGAAACAAAATTGTCGTTTCTGGGCAACAGAAAATCCATTGAATATTACCGAAGTCCCGTTGCATAGTCAGCGTGTAACTGTTTGGTGTGGTCTTACTGCATCTCAGATCATAGGGCCGTACTTTTTCGAGGATTCCACCGGAAACACGGTCACTGTAAATGGTGATCGCTACGAAAAAATGTTGACCGATTTCCTTATTCCTAAATTAAGAGATCTTTGTCTAGAAAACCACTGGTTCCAACAAGACGGAGCTACCTGCCATACCACGAGGAACTGCATGGCAGTTTTGCGTCAAACGTTTCCAGGCGAGTTAATCTCAAGATTTGGAGACGTTGAATGGCCCGCAAGGTCTCCGGATTTTTCTCCCTTAGATTATTATCTCTGGGGATATTTAAAGAGTAGGGTCTACAGAAATAACCCAACGACCTTGCAAGAATTGAAGGCCGCCATCACAAATGAGATACAGGCCATATCACCGCACACTCTTGCAAAAGTGAGGCAGAACTTACAAGCGAGAACACTGGAATGCTTGGCAACTAATTTGAAAGGAGTCATTTTTAAAAAATAAATATTTCATAATAAACTTGTAACTCTACTCTTTCGAATGATATATAGTTTTTATGAAAGGAATTAAATATTAAGAATATTTGGCTTTTTTTTAATGGCTCTCATTTATCTGGATCACCCAGTATATATATATATCATACAGTGCAGTATCATATATTACCAGTTATTAATGTTAAGTTCATTGAATCAACTCAGATCTTTTCTAACAAACTAACAATTGATCAGTGCGTGTCTGGTATGAGGATATTATTTAAAAATTAAAAAGGACCTACTTTTTATCTATTTATATTCATCTGTCTATCACAATCCTTTCATTTTTTCATACAAGTTTTAGTTAATTTCAAATTTTATTTGAAAATCAAAGAAATTTAATTAATTATGTATGATTAAATATACAGTTTTGAGGAAAATGTGATTTTAAATACGATTTATACAGGGTGTCAGAAATCTGAAGTGGCAGGCCATTAGGATTTTTTATTAATTTTGTATGCCGAAATTAGGGATCTTTTCGGTTTTAGGTCCGGCATTGGATTTTTTTCATATTTCTGGTATAGACAGATTTTTACGCTGATTCCATTTCCGCAATCCGTTTCTTGGAGAAATTAACACGAAAAAAGTTATGTGCAAGTTTATTACGTTTACAGGTTTCAAGAACACAGAACGGAACACAAACCAAAGTTTACTACTTGCCAAACTGCGCAATATCGTTCAGCATTTGGCGCACTAGATCTTTGCCTGCGTGTCGGCGACGCCAAAGAAACTCGCAGAGATACGAGTCGATCATGGAACGGTGCGTACCACACCAGCGCTTGTTACCGCGTTTGAGTTGGTTCCACGTCGACTCTATCCGTTGCGTGTGCGCTCCACTTAGGGTTGCCAGATTTTTCAAATGCCCACGCGGGACAAAAATTTTTCTGAGGTTTTTTTAAGACCAAATTTTTTTTTCAAATTGAAACGATTTCTTCAAAGGTTACAACAAACAAAATTAGAAAAATTTTATTACAATAATATTCAACAATTAAACATCGTGAATAAATTGAAATTATTATACGTAATATTGAAATTCTAAATCAATTCATCCCTAAAAAATTTGCTTAAAAAATATTTTTTGCGGGACATTTTGAACGCGGGATTTTGACGCGGGATTTTTGGATCAAATGCGGAACTGTCCCGTAAAATACGGGACGTCTGGCAACCCTAGCTCCACTTGAAGGGTCCACGAAGTTTTCGCTGTGGTTCACTGTTTTGTGACTGAAGCTATACCCTTCGAGATGTTCGATATACAAACAGTAGTAGTTTAGGTTAGGTTAGGTTAGGTTAGGTATAGGTGGATATTTGAATACAAGTTTTGGGCCATAACGTTTTTCGTGTTTATTTCTCCAAGAAACGGATTGCAGAAATGGAATCAGCGTAAAATTCTACGTCTATACCAAAAACGTGGAAAAAATTCAATGCCGGACCTAAAACCGAAAAGACCCGAAATTAGTGTGAGGGAACTAGGAAATATTGAGAGTAGCCTACGTGCAAGAATTGATATGTGTATGCAAGTTAATGGCATACAATTTGAACAATTGTTAAAATAAAGGTAAAGAGTGAATTCTGACTACAATTCCAGACTTCTGAGACACCCTATATATAGGAAACGGGCACTAACTCCCGCCAACATTTGATGGGGACATGAGCACTATTCAAACATTGTTAACAGTTTAGTGGGTTAATATTATTCCTTTGGAAAGGACCAAAGAAAATACGTGGATTTCAATTCCTAAAATTAAGTCTGATTAAAGAACTAAAGACAGGTTCTTCTCAAGGTGCAGATGATCTTTCGAATGAGCATTTAAAGCATGCTAATGACGGAGGTTATTTGCACATCTCATTGTTTTTCTCAGCCATTTCTTGCTCATAGTTACATTCCTGCAGAGTTTATGAGGGTTTATATCACATCCTTTGTCAAAATTAAATACGGGGACATTCCATCCAGCGATAATTACTGGCCTACAGTTGTTGCCTCCTGTTTCTCAGGATTACTTTAGAAACTTTTTTTACGCTACGACGATTAAATAATTTATGGACATCTCCTAATCAGTTTGGTTTTAAATAATCCCACTCAACTGAATTATGTATTTATGTTTTAAAGGAGCTTTTATTTAAAAGTATTGATAGGAATTCAACTGTTTATAGTTGCTTCTTGGGTATAAGCGAAGCGCATTATAGAGTAAATCACAGTATTGTATTTAAAAAATTAGAAGATAGGCATGTCCCACTCTATATTTTAAGTATATTGTAACTCTGATATACCCACCAAACTTTTATGGTTAGCTGGGGCAATGTATTGTCTGAATGTTTTGGTTCCTCACGCGGAATTAGAGAAAGCTCCTTGCTCTCTCCTCTGCTGTTTAATGTCTACATCGATTGAATAATTACTTCTCCTAATGAAGCAAAAATTGAACATTATATAGATAAATAACTTGGTTTATGCCGATGATATGGTATTAATATTTCCTTCAGTTAAAGGTCCGGATCATCTCGTAAAAATCTGCGAATTATATTCACAGAACCATAAAGATTTTACAAGACTATACAATTACATCCTATAAGTTCAAACCAAACAGCTAATATTATTTTCAAAATGAGAGATGAAGCAATAGAGCGAGTACAAGAATTTAATTATCTGGGTCAAATTATCACCAGCTCCTTGAGTAATGACTCAGGTATTAGAAAACAATATCGAAGCCTCCGTGATAAAGCAAGCACGATTATAAGGAATTTCAGATTATGTACAAGCGAAACTAGACACACACTTTTTTGTACTTCTGCACTAACATCTATAAGCCGCAACTGTGGGGTAATTATAAAAAAGATTCTGGCACAACTCTAAATTTGTTTTATGAAAAATCTCTTAAAATACTGCATAAATTACCTCCAAGATGCCGAGTTTCACAAATGTTCGCTAACCATAATGTCTCGAGCTTCAGGTGACAGGACGTATTCAATACAGTCTAATGCGAAAAATTCAAAACTCGAACAATCCAATTGTCCAAGCTATTCATGAGACCAGCTTTATGCCTTCTAGATTATGAACTTCTTGGTATGAGTATTTGTCTATAGCTCTACTGAACACCAATATTGGCATTTTCATTACCTGTATTATTTATTTTTAGTATAACCTTTGTGTAGATTATTATTATTTTTATTATTACTCGTTTCATTACGTGTATTATTTATTTCTTATTTCTTTTTACGTCCAAAATTTTAGTTTTTAAACTTATTATCGTTTCATTAACCCTATCGTTTATCTTCAAGAATAGTTTTCCTTTTTATGGGATTTATGTCCTGCCAATAATGATTAATCTCTCTCTCTCTCTCTCTCTTTAAAGGACGGAAGCGGCGTTCTGCGGACCTCCGACGCGGACATCGCTAATGTGCTTAATGAGTACTTTGCGGGAGTGTTCACCAGGGAGGATACCCGCGTCATCCCCGAGCCAGCTGTGAGGCACGAAGGTGCTGGCCTGGATAGTGTTAGATGTACCGCGACAGTCGTTGCTCATAGAATAGACAAACTGAGCGCGTTTAAGGCTCCTGGGCCAGACCAGTTTCTCCCCAGAGTGTTGCGGGAGGTGCGCGACCAGGTGGCTCCCCACCTGGCTACAGTCTTCAACAAATCGTTGGAGACGGGTCAGGTGCCTGGTGACTGGAGGGAAGCCAACGTGACCCCTATCTTTAAGAAAGGGGATCACGAAAGTCCAGGGAACTATCGTCCTATTAGTCTCACTTCAGTTGTAGGTAAATTATTAGAAAGGATAATAGCTGATAGAATCGTTGACCATTTGGATTCCTACAAGCTGCTTGGGGACTCCCAACATGGGTTTAGACGGCATAGGTCGTGTCTCACCAACTTGCTAGAGTTTTTCCACGTCATGTTGAGTGAGTACGATAAGAGTAGGGCGATTGATATACTTTATCTCGACTTTCAGAAAGCCTTTGATAAGGTACCTCACCGCCGGCTAATGGCGAAAGTGCGCGCGCTGGGTATCGGTGGGGAAATAGGTAGGTGGATTGAAAACTGGCTGAGGAATAGGCGGCAGAGGGTGGTAATTAAAGGGGCTAGTTCGGGTTGGGCCTCGGTCACTAGTGGGGTTCCTCAGGGTTCCGTTTTGGGGCCACTGTTGTTTACCATTTACATAAATGATATCGACGGTGGCATCGTCAGTCGGATCGCCAAATTCGCTGATGACACCAAGCTTGGGGCCAATGTTGGGACGCCCGAAGCGATCGAGGAACTGCGTGCGGACCTAGGTAGGATAGGAGAGTGGTCCGAAAATGGCAAATGCCGTTTAACTTGGGTAAATGCAAAGTGATGCACATTGGCTACGCCAATCCCAAGTCGGACTACTCGATGTTGGGCAGTAATATCGAGGTGACTGATTTAGAAAAGGACTTGGGTGTGCTAATTAGCAGCGACCTTAAGTTTACGAAACAGTGTGTAGAGGTGGAAAAGAAAGCCCAGAAACTATTGGGTTATATCAGGAGGCAATTTCAGTTTCGGAACAAGGAGATTGTGCTCTCACTGTACAATTCCCTTGTTCGGCCGTACCTGGAGTATGCTGTGCAGTTCTGGTCGCCCACCCTCAGGAAAGATATTGAGAGGCTGGAGCGAGTGCAGGCGAGGGCCACAAAGTTAATCCCTTCCGTTAGGCATATGGGCTACAATCGACGGTTACGCGCCCTGAACTTGTTTTCGCTTGAAACTCGGAGGCTGCGCGGTCAACTGATCGAGGTTTTCAAGCTCTTACGAGGGTTCAACGATGTCGATTTTAGAAGTATGTTTAGTTTAAATGATAACCCAACTCGCAACAATGGTTGGAAGTTGGATTTGAAACGGTTTAGGACTAGTGTGTGTGGGAATTACTTTACGTATAAGATCTGTGACACATGGAACAGGTTACCTTCGGAAGTTGTGAACAGTTCCTCTGGATCAGTTCAAGAAAAGGTTAGACGAAATCTTGCACACTATTTGAGTGTGTAAAGACATTTAGGACCTCAGTCTGCGGAAATTTCTTTTCCTATAAAATAGTTAATATCTGGAACCAACTTCCCTCAGAGGTTGTTTCCAGTCAAAGTGTAAATCTGTTTAAAAATAGGCTAGACAAAGTACTAAACACACTCATAGTTTAAGATTAAAACCTCAGAAAACTCTGCAGGAGTTTGCTTGCTCGGTGTCTCTGTGAGCAAGCTAAATATAGAGCTATTTATATATTCTCCACTTTCCTGTAAAATTTCCTTGGCTACTTTTCCAGGGTCAAGGTATTTTCTTCAACCTTTTTCCGTACCTGCCTCTGGCAGGGAGGGAGCGGAGGGTGGGGAGAGAGCCTTCTACTTTTCTATCCAGTTTTCTACTACTGCTAGGATAGTTGAAAGAAAAATAAACTTTTACAAAATTTTCCCTGGCACCCGTTGCCATTGGTACCTCCTCGGTATGGGCCGCAAGGCCTTTTGAGGTACTTCTTTTCCTTGTAACTCTCTCTCTCTATGATATAGTATACGGTATATACAAAATTCTACGGTTAAGTGTAGCCATATTTAAATACACATTTTTATATTATTCTGAAAAAACAATTCTGAAAAAACAATTCTGAAAAAAATGTTCGCCTCGGTAAAAAGAAAAATTTCATTCTTAATTTACAATGAATGGGTTCCATTTTCTAAAATTTTATTAGTGTCACCAAAAAGAAAAAAATATCCAGACAAAAATATTACCAATAAGTAATTTTTCTCGCTTTTTAAAAGGTTTCTAGGCGAACTTTTTTCCGAAATTCTACGTGTTATTTTTAAAAGTAAGCATTTTCTTGAAGAAGGCCCTCAGGCTCAGGTCGAAATACATTAGCTCATATTAAGTTGAGGGTTGTCTTAATAAGTCAGCACCAAAACGTCAAGATCTTGTTAAATGAGGAATAACATTTTTGCGCTTATATATATATATATATATTGGTGTTGAACCGCCTTTACAGTGGTGGTTTCGGGAGTTCGGAAGTAACAAACAGTGGTCTAATCGACTTTGATATTTTACGGGCATATACACAAGGTTTACTGCTAATTTAAAGCAAATAAATTATATTCTATATTAAAACCATTCTGAAGCGAAAATCGACATCTCTCGTGATGATGTCATATGGAACACAATTATAAAACCTATTTTCTTTCTTAGCAAAACGGTTGGGAAAATATTCTTCAAAGTGATGATGACTGAAACTGGACGGTTTGGACCATCCGTTAAGCGTGAAATAAGTCTATAAAGTTTCTCATTTCAATTTAAAGCCTTAGAGGAGCTCTTTATTTCGAGCGAGTTTCAGTGTTGTTTTAACCCTTTAAGGACTGAAGATGCCAATTGCTAACGTTTCAAATACACGCATTCATAACTTAACCCTACAAAAAATTCAGGGCTGAAAGGGTTAAAACTCATTTACGAAAATGACCTCCTTGAACTTAGGATTCCGAAACTACAGGTCACATTAGTCTGGCATGCGAAGGCAAACAGAGCAACTTCGCTACCTTTAAGATAGTGTCACAAAGAAGTAATATCAGTTATTGTACAAACTTTGCTCGAAAACATCGTGAGAAAGGTTCACCCTACATGTATGTAAGGAATTCTGTTAATTTACTTTTCTTAAAAAAAGCTTACCTCTTTTAAGTAGTTGTTCAATGTTCATATCAACGATAGTGTTGTGGTTGATTTGGAGTCAAATTTATTTTGTTTTTCGCTATATACTAAATTTCTCCATCCTAAAATGTACTTTTCTTAATAAATTTATTATTTTCCAACCCAGAAAGTTTTTATAATTTTCCTCACGGCCGTTAAATGGGAACGGTTCATTGTTTGCACTGAAAAAAAATATTTTTATTTTGAAGATTGTCCTAAAAAGACATTTTTGGAGTCAAAGCGAATTTTTCTAATTCAATATAATGTATAAAAACTCACGTAATCAAGTTCTATTTTATCAAATATAATCTATCTATGTATTGTTTAATTAATTTTTTATCTTTACTGTTTCAGGCTTTTCTTTATGGGAAATATATACGTGTGTGTGTGTGTGTATATATACAGGGTGTACATAAAGTCAGGATCTATTTTTGTGAAGCACTTGGAAATTATATGGAATTCAATCATAAAATGATAAAGTGGTAACATTTATTAAATAATTAAGAGTAGGATTCGACGTGACGCCCATCAGTATCCCTGCACAGCTCAAATCGTTCCGCAGCATTTCTAAACACATTCTGGAGCATTTGCGGGTTATGTTATCTGCAGCAGTTCGTATACGTGTACGTAAGTTTTCAAGACTCGTAATCTTCGTCTGATAGACGTGCGATTTGATAAAGCCCCATGCAAAGAAATCTAAAGGGGTTAAATCTGGTGATCTCGCTGGCCAAGGTCTGTTGCTTCCGCGTCCGATCCAGCGATTTGGAAAACGTCCATTTAGATAATCCTGAACAATTTTGGCATAGTGACAAGGAGCACCATCATGTTGATAGACGACGGAGATAGGATTGTTAGTACCGTCGTCTATCAACATGATGGTGCTCCTTGTCACTATGCCAAAATCGTTCAGGATTATCTAAATGGACGTTTTCCAAATCGCTGGATCGGACGTGGAAGCAACAGACCTTGGCCAGCGAGATCACCAGATTTAACCCCTTTAGATTTCTTTGCATGGGGCTTTATCAAATCGCACGTCTATCAGACGAAGATTACGAGTCTTGAAAACTTACGTACACGTATACGAACTGCTGCAGATAACATAAGCAAATGCTCCAGAATGTGTTTAGAAATGCTGCGGAACGATTTGAGCTGTGCAGGGATACTGATGGGCGTCACGTCGAATCCTACTCTTAATTATTTAATAAATGTTACCACTTTATCATTTTATGATTGAATTCCATATAATTTCCAAGTGCTTCACAAAAATAGATCCTGACTTTATGTACACCCGGTATATATATATATATATATATTGCTTTCCATTTACCGCATTAAAGTTTCAAATGATATTTTAGTAAAGAGGAAAAAGCAAAAGTAGGATCAAAGGTCGGTCTGTTCAACGGTTTCGTCCCCACAAAACGATTTCTTCACGAGCGTTTTAGTAACTGATTAAATCGCTCGTGAAGAGTCGTTTCGTGTGACGAAAACGTCGAACAGATCTTTGATCTTTTTTAATTCATTCTGAAGGGTATATATATATATATATGCTATGAATTTCACAATTAGACACGTGAAATGAATGAATGATGCAAACCCACAAGGAAAAAGAAAAATGATTCCAAGGTCTTTCGTGTATTCAGAAGTACACCTCGTCAGGGTGTACTTCTGAATACACGAAAGGCCTTGGAATCATCTTTCTTTTTCCTTGTGGGTTTGCATCATATATATATATATATATACACACACACACACACACACACACACACACACACACACATGTGTCCACAAAAAAGTGACCACAATTCCAAGGACAACTAAATGAGACAGTCATATTAAACCTTTTTTTATACAGTATTGTTCTTGAAATGAGAAGTACTTTATTTAAATCGGATGAGCAACATTTTCACAAATTCAACTTGAGCAATAGTTTTTAACAAAGTTGACAATACGAAAATGGAAAGTTATTAAATTCATGTCGCTAGATGGTCAAATCCTAATTTTAGGGTTAACTTTGGGATCACTCGTCGATTCAGTGTAGTGCTAGTTGGTACATTGTTATGGGTTGCAGATGGCTAGGCTAAACGGGCTAATAAGTGAAATACACTTTGGCCTAGGTGGTATTGCTGTCACGGTAATCAGTGTTGATTTGGCAGCGAGCGAAGGAAGTTTGTTAAATCTGTTATTTTATGCGAGTTATGAGGCGTTTAACTGAGGAAGACAAAGTTGGTATCAAATTTCTTCGCAAGTAAAAAGGTTTTGGTGCTAAAAGAAGAGTAAAACAGTATCCTAATCGACATTGGTTCGGGAAAGGGAACTCATGCACGATAACCGGGAAGTGAACAACCACGTACAGCAAGAACCCCGGCAAACACTGAATCTGTAAGTGAATTTATTTGCAGCGAAGATGATATTCCCTGTTCGAGTTTGTGTGTACGAAGAACTGTTAATCGTACCAACATTGAAGAAAAGTTCAGTGCATCGAAATGCATCGCATATCTAAACAGTCCAAAGTAAAACGTGTACAATGTTGCCGTCAACTCCTTCGCCGTTTAAGATCATACAACGACGTGTCTGCAATTTGGTTTACGGATGAAGAGGTTTCCACCAAACTTAAGAAATATGCTAACACTAACGTAGTAAAATAGCCAAGATATTCCAAAAGACAGGCTCCTTCAAGAGAGAGACCACGTCACTCAGTCTCGTTTAGGAAAAAAATCCATTCTTTTTGTCGATAAAGGTGTGAAAATTCGTTTAAAACATTACTGTGATAATACCTTGAGTAAGATGTTGCCTAAAATTAGAAGACGGCAGTCCATATCATCGGCCCCGACACACCACTGCATACTTGCAAGAACAATGTCCCAATTTTATCGCGCCAGAATATTGGTCACCAAATAGTCCGGATTTAAATCCAGTCGACAATTCCACATGGGGACGTTTAGCTGACAAGATTTACAGACAAAATATTCAAGGTGTCAGTCAACTTCGAAAGTTCATTTTAACAGCGTGGAGTAGGCTCGATGAAGACACCATTTCTACAACAGTTTGCTATTGGCGCAGAAGGCTCATTGATAATAAAGGAGGATGCATTGAACACTTCTGGGTTAATGTTTTATTCAATTTGTTTTTGTTTATTGTAAACTTCTCTAATGTTCACATTGCTCTACAGCTGCACCTGAGATTCTAGATACAAACCTTGAAGGAAGATGGCGGCGAGGACACACTCATCGAGTGTCCGGACAGATCACCTGATTTAACCCCTTGTGATTTCTGGCTTTGGCCTTATTTGTGTGACAAACTCTACACTCCTGGACTGGTTTCATCTATCCAAATGTGAATGCCCTTAACCACAGAATAGATGAACAACTGAAAAGGATCCCATTCGATATGTTCAGAAGAACAATGAAGCGTTTCACAGAGAGAATCCACAAATGTATCATAGCGGATGGAGAAATCTTTGAAGATTAAATTACGATTTAACAAAATATTTGTATGAATAAAATTCTTATAGACATTGTGTTTGATTTGTTTCATCATTTGAACACTTATCTGTATAATGTTGCTAACTAAATAGTTGTGTATAAAATCCTTAAAGACTTTTCTCCCACCCTATATATATATATATATATATATATATATATATATATATATATATATATATATTATTCTAACAGCTTCCATCAAAAAATCAATCACAAAGACTGAGTGAGGAATAAATTGGGTTTATGAGCATATCCATATAAACAATTTTTTTATCAATAAATAGAATAGCCCTTTTTTTTTTTCTTTTTTTTTTTTTTCATAAAATCCCAAAATATATTGTTTATTTTAGGAAATTATTTTTGTTAAAATAATAATGAAAAATTACTAAGAAAATTTCTAATTTTAGTTTACGTAACTGCATTACTATAACGAAAATATTTGTTCGCTTTTAACAATATTTTTTAAACAAATATATTTTAAAATGAACAGTGTTAAATCTACGGCTATTTCCGTCTTTTCCTGAGGAGTGTAACTCACTTCCGTATTAGTTATTGCGTGTTATTCTACCCGCAACAAAGGAAAAAAAAAGGTCCCAAAACGAGACATCATTTTGAACATTCGTTTTAGTTCTAATCTATTAATTTTGTAAATTTAATTTAAAATAAATTTTCCTATGAGACCCGACTTAAAGGACACCCTGGATATGTATTGTGGTGCTAAACACATAATATATTAAGTTCGGAGAAATATTTCGTAATTGCTAATAAAAAAAATTTTGTTCAAAGAAACTTAATATTAATTCCACGAATTTAACCAAAATTAAACTAACAATGTTTTTGTTTTCTCTTTAACAACAAAACAACTTTGTTAGAATGAGTCAAAAGTAATGTAAAACAACATCCGACAGCTCTATTATTATTATTGTATTAATACAGTATCAATACAGTATTATTGTTCTGAGTGTAGGGGTGTTTTGGTAGTGCCTAATTAACCTATTAAATGCTGCTTGTAATATTGTGCTGCAGCTCTTCTTTGGTATGAGGACTGTTGCAGCAAACTACTTCCGTCAAAGGTCCCCGAGGAAAGAAATCTGATAAATAATAAATCAGAATATGTTGGTTACATATCTCAAAATTCTTCTCTCATTTAAGAAATTAAGACTGAATATGGGCCAATGCAGTTTCTTGCATCAATTTGTCAGAAGTAGCTCTTCACTCTGTGCACGTTCAATGTCGAACAACTGGTTCACCAATTCATCAAATATGGCAATGTCGCAAACTATTTAGCGCGTGCATAAGAGATATGCAGCGCAACATCACGGATAATTCCTGTGAATTTATTGCGACGTACCTCCGTTAATTTGTCGCGTCACTTTCAGATATGCCTACAAAACAACAGAAATCAATTTCAGCATCTACTGTGATTAAGGAAGAATAGAAGTCACTTCATGGAAAATTTTACCATAGTAAGTTTATTGTGTAAAGGGAGGGGAAGGGGACAGTGTGGGAGAGGGGTAATGGGAAAGAGATGGGAGAGTGCCATGGCGGAGTGCCAACTGAATATAGAGTACCTAACCTGAAAAATAAATATATATACTGTAAATGTGACGTCATACTATAAACTTTAGCGACCACCATTTTAAAAGATAGCAAAGTAAAAAAATAAAGGTATCGAAGGTTTAGAGAATACCTCATGTAATACAGCACGCTGACCCAATGCTACATATGCACTGAATGAGGCTGAGCATTTCTGTGTACCCGTTACCACCGGACGCGACTGCGCCCAGAAGCCGACCTGGTTATCCAGTTACAACCAGATGACATAACACACACACGAACGGTGTTAAACAAAATAAATAAATCTTCCCCTCGTCTTATTAAGACGAATACATAGACATAATTTAAAAATGAGTGCGGAGTAAATAGAAATACAGTTGCATACAATATTTAACATGTCAAGGCATTTTTTAATAACCTTGGTTAACTTGGTTTTTCTTCCGACCGAATTGTTCATTCTAACAAAAGTTACACTTGTCGCTCCACCTTAGACCTACAGTGTAACGTGGAATTCGAACCACGACCCACCATGGGCGGTCAGAAATTACAGTCCTCGCCCGGACTCGATCTCACGACCTCCCGGTCAGCAGCTCAGAGTTTTAAACACTAGGCTGCCCATGGTACCCAATTATCTACTAACTAATTTTTTTTATTGTGTGGAAGGATAAACAGCTGGGTTTTGCTGCGCGCTGCCTAGCGCCACCGGGTCTCGATCCCGGAGCTGATGGATTCGTAGTCAGCGATGCTAACCACTACACCACCGAGGCGCATGAATTTACTATTAGTATAGTAAACTCAGAATAATGGTGAAAATAGTTACATTCTCATTGCTTTGTAAAATATATCAAATTCTTTTTAGAAATAATACCGCGTTTACTCGATACACGGAGACTTAAGGTCATTTAGGATTATTTTTGTTCCTACTTTACTTTACAATTGGGCGTAACATTTCCATAATTCGTAATCTTTGAACATATAGATTCAAAAGCCTGCTCAAGTACATGGTCGGTTATCACAATATTTTCATGAAAAGTTACTGTATACACAGCACATTCTAAGTGAACTTTTAATCTCTTTTCACCAGTTTTTTCAACTGAAAACTGTTCATAGTTCATAGCGATGTGTCAGGAAATATTCTAAATCTTAGCGACAGTTACAGCGCATATAAAGAAAGTCCTTGTAGACGAACGATGAAGGCGAGGGATGATTTGTAACGCTCTAGACCAGCGTCCCAAAGCGAGTGGTACTTCTCTGGGAGAGTTTCTAAATATTCTCTAAGCTCTAATCCGTTCTCACCTTGTTCATTTTTACACTTCATAAAATCGTCAATTAAAAATGTATAGGCTTGCTCGAGAACGGAGTTAAAATAACGTATATCAACTCGCACATTTAATAAAAATTTTAGGATGAGGAAGGCGGTGTCGTGTATTTTTTTTATAAAGAATATAATGGTGTTTAATAAGAAATTTAGTTTTTTATAAAGAATATAATGGTGTTTAATGAGAAATTTTATAAGGTTTTGTGTGAAATTAAGATATGTAAAATAAAATTGTTTGAAATATAAAATACTATTTGGCAATACTCCTGAGGCTCGGAGGCCCAAGGATACCCCAAGCGAGTCCTCGGACTGGGTATGTCTCAGTTATGTTGGTTTTGTAATATGTGATTATGATTGTAACCTTATTCTAAAATGTATCTCTCTCCACGACCAAATGTTAACGATAGATCCACACTCGCTTTCCCCCGCCTTGTTAATTGTTTCGGCGTAAATAAAAATCAGTAAACAGTGATGATCGTTTGTAATTTCTTCCGGTCCCTCGCTTTGTTGTTCGAAATCTTACTGGAGGCCACGGCTACCCGTCTACCTGCGTTTATAGAGAGACAACGAAACGAGAGTAAAGCAGTAAATTGAGTGATAATAGTAGGAAGAGCGGAAAATGAAAAGCGGAAAGTAGGAATAGAGATTCTTTTTAAAAATTCACTGCAGCGGCTATTTCAAACAATCTAACAAGGATGAATTCGCAACGAGTAGGCAAAAGTCCGTTATTAATATTGTTTTTACTGAAGGTTTTGAGATTAGCTTTTCACATCAATCGTGTTTCAGCGCACGACTGACTCGTACTGCAACTCATAGTTAACGTACAAATAATACAATATGAGGGGGTGTCACAAATTGTTATTCTTTGTTTCACTCGCGGAAGCTAGTACCTAATAATTTTTATCCGACCACCTCTCAACCAGTTCGTGACGCTGACCTGCTGCTGAGTCATGCGTCTTAGGATCGAGGCTCCCCTGTTGGTGGCTGGGCGACTCGGTAGCGCTGGACGAAACATGTGAGGATATGCACCAACGTGAAAATGTAGTTTCGGGCAAGGCTAAAGTATATACACAAAATTACTTAACACGTTAAATGATTCGACAGTAAATCAGTTAAAATTGAGGGACTCTATTCTAGAAATAGGAGTGTCCATACTGTTCCAGTTTTGGGAGACAAAAGGTACTCGTCACTAAGTTCTATTAAAAAGGTACACAAGCCTTTAGCTATGACCTCACTACGTTGATGTAGTGGTACAAATATTTTAAGTTGTCCATGATCACTAGGTTGCCGTTTTTTGTTGCGGAAAGCATGGGTAACATGGCAAGTTTTGTCGTACCATTCGTTAACGAGTTTCGTAATCCAGAATCTTCCTTTTTCTTCAGACCGTAGGACTCTTCACTATAGTTGTATTCTTTGACACAGGTTAAATTAGACACATACTTCAAGACATCTTTAGCATTACGGATTCATGTGATACTCTCGTTAAAATAACCATAAAGCATTAGAGTATCCTGATCGCCTTAATTCACTTTGCATGAATTAAGGCCGATTTAAAAACTTCAAAAGACGCGTGAAAGGAGGGATGTCGGGTATTCACAAAATCTTTAGATTTTACAGAGTACCACTTTACAAAAGTGTTGCACGCAATATCAGAGGCAGCCATCGTCGTTAAAGTTAAATTTGGGAGGTGTATAAGAACACACACACAGAGGTAATTATAGCAAACCTTAAACGTAAAAGTTCAACAGCCGAGGCATGTTTACGACAGCGATGACTGCGAAAATGACGAAGAAATGTGCTGTTTGTTCATGACAAGCAGTTGTAGGGCGGAACATATACACCATGTTCAAACAAGAAATATAAACCAAACACAACTATTTGTACTCTCATCCACACACTGGGGCGGAACCTATACATCATGTCCAGACAGTAATGTTTTACACACACACACTCAAAGGCTAAAAGAAAATGATATGTACAGCCTAAAAACGTAAAATAACACTGGGCAACAAAAAAAAAATTTTTTCGTGTCCCAAGAATGAAAATACCTTATTCTTATAGTATTTTCTGTGCTGAATCCAAATAAGTTTGTAAAATTTCTCTATCAGGTCTGGTTTTTGTGTGACATGCAATTTAATTTTTAAAAACCCATATAGTTACATACTTATTAAAATATGATCGAAAAGACATACCTGTATTTTAAAAAGTAGCTTGTTTTGATTTTCTGCTGTGCTTTGCCTCAGGCATGTCTCTCTTAAGAGTCCAGCAATAGTCAGCCAGCATACTGGGGCTCCATTTGCCTTGGTAACGGTTTTCCATGGCAGAAATATCCTGATGAAAACGCTCACCATGTTCGTTGCTTACCGCACCCAGGTTTTCCTTAAAAAAGTCCAAGTGAGAGTCCAAGAAATTAACCTTTAATGACATATTGCACCCCATTGCTTGGTAAGACTTAAGATGATCTCCTACTATTTCAGGATAGTTTTCGGCCTTGTGATTTCCCAAAAAATTTGTGCAGACACTTTTGAAACTCTGCCACGCAGCTTTCTCAACTTCATTCAACTCTCCTTCAAATCTCTCATCTCTTAACAATTCTCTGATCTGAGGGCCTACAAAAATGCCTTCTTTAATCTTGGCATCACTGATCCGGGGAAACTTATTTCTCAAGTATGTGAATCCTGTTTGCGCTTTATCCATCGCTTTAACAAAGTTTTTCATAAGTCCAAGCTTGATATGCAAAGGAGGAAGGTACACTTTCTCAGGGTCAACAAGTGAACTATTCACAACATTTTTCTTGCCTGGAACAAGTGAGGTGCGTTTTGGCCAATCCTTCTTAACGTAGTGGTTTTGCTTGTCCCTACTGTCCCACTCACATAAAAAACAACAGTACTTGGTGTAACCTAGCTGCAACCCTAGCAAAAGTGCAATGACCTTCAGATCTCCACAGATATTCCACTTATATTTCTGATACTGAAACTTTTCTAAAAGCAACTTCATGTTGTCGTATGACTCTTTCATGTTTGCAGCATGTGCAATAGGTACAGAAGGAAATTTATTTCCGTTGTGACGAAGGACTGCTTTCAAGCTGACTTTTGAGGAGTCAATGAACAATCGCCACTCATCCACGCTATGTTCATGACCAAGAGCCCCCATGACTGAATTAACATCTTTACAAAACACAAGTCCATCTTCATGGGAGAACCATTCTTTGAATTCATCATGGCGGCTGCGGAAAAAACAAACTTTAGTGTCACGTTGCAGTAGATTCCAACCCTTTAATCTTGAACCTAAAAGTTCAGCCTGCTTCTTAGGTAATTTCAAATCACGAACTAGGTCATTTAGATCTCCTTGTGACAGTAAATGTGGTTCATTGGAGGAACAGGTAGCCTGGAATGTTGGATCAGAAATGTCTTCATCTTTTTCCTCGTGATATGCTACAGCTACGTTTGATTCCTCATCACTTAAACTTACATGTTCAGGATGATTTGGTACTGGAAGTTGAGCACTGTGGGGAACTGGTCTCATTGCAGACGGTAGATTAGGGTATTTCATAAGGCTCTTTGTTTTTGAAGTGATCCCCTTTGTATTTACCAGGCAGAAATAGCAGTCTGTTTTGTGATCTTTGGGTTCCCTCCAAATCATTGGAATAGCAAATGGCATGTGACGTGAACCGTTTAGCCATCCTGTAAGTAGTCTTACACATGTCACACAACAAATGTGAGGGGCCCAACTCTTGTCTCCTGATCGCCTACTTTACATCCGAAATAAAGTTCATAGCATTTTTTTACTAATGGTGTAAAGTTACGTTTCTGGGATTTTAAAGTTAGATCACCACATACATAACAAAAGGAATTAGGATGATTCAGACAGTTCCACGGCATTACAAAACATCTATATGAATACAACACTGGTGTAAAATTAACAAGAAGCAACAGACACTAGCTGTTAACACTGACATTTACAAGCAGACTGACTTGGAGCTGCTCTACACACAGAAACTAGGCTCGTCTGAACAGGTACAAACATGTTTCAACCTGCACAGTCTGCTGCTCCGGCCAAATTTATCCTGCCAGCATTATCAGAACTTTCTCCCCAAAGGAATAAATTGTACTAATTTCACAGAAAAATTAATACAACATATATATTAATATTAATATATTTTATTATAGTTATATTAATTAATATAATATTATTATATTTATTATTTTATAATGTTTTATATTATAATATTGTTATATACTTAATTATATATAATATGTTATTATTTTTTTATCCGGTGATCATGCTAAATGAGGAAAAAATGAACATAGCATCACAAGTAAACTAAGCCTGATAGAAAAAATCTGATTTCATATTTAGATTCAGCATGAAAAAGTACACTTAGAACACCCATCAAAACCCTTGTGACAAAATTATTGTTGACCAGTGTAATTAATTTAAATACACGAGTTAAATAATTTATAAAATTATTACAAATAAACATTCAATAATAATAATAATAATAATAATAAGTAAATAAATAAGTAAGTAACTAAACAGTAAAAAACTTAAAAAATAGTAAAATAAATTAAATAAAAATATGCACACCAACTAATCATTATTCACGGAAACCAAAGGGAATATTATCGTAGGTCTAAGGTAATTGGAAACGTTTCCTTAAGTACTGCGGCATACCTTAGTCCGTCTAAGCTCCTTCACTTCTAGTTTCTTCGCTCGGAAGTTGCGAGTCCGCATAACCAGATGAGGAGGCGCGGCATCGTTATCAGCTCCTGATTCTTCTAAACTTATCAGATCTTTAAGAGAGGCGAAGTTGACGATCTAGGTGTTTGGTGGGTTTCAAGTGATACCCTTCGCCTTCATGATGTACTTGAAGTCATCCCCCAACCTTACACATACCCCTTAAATTTTTGGACCACTCGAAACAAAAGAGTCCTTAAGTTCTGTCGTCATACTTGTCTTTGATCTCGTTAGTGAATTCACCAAGGAACTCGCCTATAGAAGGCATATATTCACCTTCGCCGTAACCACCACACTGTCGATATCGGCATACAGGAACTGTCGACCCAAAGAATGCATTAGGACCCAAAGTTTGATGTGCCGTAAGCGTTGTAAAGCTAGGCACAGGGATGTTTGTGAAGAGGGAAAGTGTCTGCAGCCAACTCGGTTGTAACGTATTGTATACGTATTATCTACGTGCACAATTTCAAGAACCTTTTGATCGTCAGCTTTGGCGTAATCCCTTACTTCGTAAAACTTTGAGCTAAATGTACGTTCCCCTCGTCAGTGTTATGTGCAAACTTGCCCCAAAGACTGTTCAAACAATGATTTGCACTAAAGTGCTTACCAGGGCTACGCGCAGTATGCTTCCACTCAAGTCATATACCCTCACGATCATGGTAACGCTGAATATAGGTCGATTACACTGGACAACAAATTACAATTTTTTTTCCTGTTCCGTAAGTAAAATAGGGTGATTGTTAGATTTTTGCACGCAGAATACAAATATGGATGTGAAATGTTTCCATCACCTACAGTTTTTGAACAAACTGAATTTGAATTTTGTTTAAAAAACAGGAATATGTAGGTATAATTGGCAGCTTTAGAACTACACTTTTCGGGAGTACCGAAGATGGTACTGTGACAATGAAAATGGCTAAAATAACAGTTAAATGAACTGCACTTAATGGGGAGACCAGTGGTTTGGCAGCAAATGAGGGTTATAACTAGAAACACTGGAACAGGAGTGGTCGTGTGGGATTATATATACGAGGTCCACTCAATATATTTTGCCCCATCTTTTGTTTTTCTTTCCAAGTTTCCTTGTAAGTTCCAGAAATTTTGTACACAACTAGTTACATACCTTTTTTACAAGTTTTTGTTTTTCTACACAGTCTCCATCCTTTTCTACGGCTTTCCTCCACCTCGAAACAAGGGCCTTTATTCCTTGCTGGTAAAAGTCCGCTGGGTTCCGCTGGAACCACCTCTTAACCTCAACAACCTCATCGTCACTCTGAAACTTTCTCCCACGAATAGCATCCTTCTTTGGCCCAAACAAATGGAAGTCTGAAGGTGCCAGATCCGGACTGTATGGAGGGTGGGGTAACATAGTCAAGTGCATTTTTGTGATGGCCTCTCTTGTTTGCAAACTGTTGTGTGGTCTTGTGTTATTGTGCAAAAGGAGGAGGTCTTCCAGTTTTTTCTCTGGTCGAACTCGCTTTATACGTCTCTGAAGTCTCTGTAGGGTAGCAATATATGCCTATGAGTTGATTGTTTGTCCTTTCTTCATAATGTCCACCAGAATCACCCCTTTCATGTCGTCCCAGAAGATGGTGGCCATAATCTTTCCTGCAGAGGGAGCCATTTTGAACTTTTTCTTGCGTGGGGAGTGTGCGTGATGCCACTCCATGGATTGGCGTTTTGTTTCAGGTTCAAAGTGGTGTACCCAAGTCTCATCCCCAGTCACAATTCGTGAAAGGAAATCATCCCCTTCTGTCTCGTATCGAACCAACGACTCGGAAGCAATTTCTTTTCTTTGGGCCTTGTGATCTTCAGTCAGTTCGCGAGGAGCAAACCGTGAACACACTTTTGAGTATCCCATTTGCTGAATGATCGTATTCACACTTCCTCCACTAATTCCTAGCTCCAGTGATAGCTCCTTGTGTGTGACGCTCCGATTTGATCGAATGATGCTGTTAGCACGTTGCACAGTGTGAGACGTCACAGCCGATATCGGGCGACAGCTGCGTGGCTCATCATCGAGGCTGGCTCTCCCTCCCTCCGATGATCTCTCACGTTTAAACCAGCGTCCAACTGTGCTTCGATCAACAACAGCATCTCCGTAAACGTTTTGTAGACGTTTGTGAATATTTCCAACTGTTTCCTTCTCTGCGGTTAAGAACTCGATAACTGCTCTGTTTACGACGCACATCACTGTCAGACGCCATTTTCGAAAGTGCGTTAACCATCAGTTTTATACAAGGAGGGGAGGTTCAAACTGTAAAAAAATCAGGTTATGTGAAGCGCAGAAAGTTCAAACTTACGGCCCAAAAGACATTTCAGCTCAATGGTCTATTATTTAGCTAAGACAAAAGGGTGGGGCAAAATATATTGAGTGCCCCTAGTATATATATATAAAACTGTGGGTGATGGAAAAATTTCACTATTATTTTCAAAATCAGCACTAAAAAGTCAGTAAGGAACACCCAACACTACCAGAGGAACAGAAGCTTTGTTGAACAATGCTATTCGTCCTCAGTCTCAGTTCTCTGATGAAATCCCGACGCCTCAATTTTATTTTCCAGGATGGTGTTGATATAAGGATTGAAGAGGTTAAAACGTTTCTGGAACCTCCACACCTCATAAATCTTTAGTATTCTGTATCCATGAAGAACGGCTAGTTCTAACTCAGTCCTTGTAAACACGCCCCGGATCTTTGTCTGGTTAACTGTAAAGTTACACAGACTATTGTTCTCCTCTATGCACTTCACGTACAGAGTAAACATAAGCTTGTGATCTATGGGAATGGGTAAGATGGTCATCCATAAATCACGAGGGGAAAGTACATCAACGAAGGACAGTCTAAAATAGTTATCCTTTAAATTGTCTGAGAATTCGTCAATGATGGGTAGGGCCGGTTCCACGAGCTTTTCAGGGGCACCTACGGAGTATGGGTTATTCATCATCACATACGGGTATAAAGAGCAGAATTCAAAGTAATGAATCTTTACAGCCTCCGTAGGTCAAAAGTATAGTTTGAAAGGATTTGTACGCCTTCCACACAAACTGTCAGCACACTTAAGAGGGTCTATCACCACTGAACATTTGATAGCCTTCATTTCGTCACGGTAATGCTCGTTGGTTTCCATCCGTTCATCATACTCGTGTTCCTATAATACCCTATGAGTGAACTGTGAACTTGTAAGCTGGTCACGAGCGCTGGTCCATGCCAAACTATCGGCGGGGGATCTACCGTTGTAGTCACCTGTGATACCACACTCAGGACGTGAGTATCCGTGCCAAAGACATCCGTGGAATGAGTACACTGTCTTCTAACTGATGCGTGGGTCCTCACTCAATCTATCGTCCAGAAAACTCTACCACTGATCTTAACCTGTATTCGCTTTGCAGCGAATGCAGTTGAAACAGTAAATAAACGTGCAAATCAGCAATAATGGCTCATTGCCATCTCCACAACCACCCACTGCTTCCAAATTATAAACTCAGCATACCAACCAACCTACCTCCGCATCCTCGAATCCCTATATATCCTTAGTATGAAACCAACCCTCAACGAATAGTTCTGCTTTTAATTTAAACATAGCTAGATAAATTCTTCTGCCTCACCACTGGAAAAGAAATCTTATATCACTCCTTTTGGCTTTCCAACAATTCTAATATGGATATTTCAACATTTAATCATTCCCAACCTTCTTACAATCGGCTTATCACTCCCATAATAACAAGGTAAGATATTGTTTTCAATATTTGTCACCTTTTAACCTTTGTATTTTTTATCTGTTGTTTAACCTTTCTATATTTTATATCTTTTTATTTTTAAATACTTAATATAAATACATTAGTAATATCATAGGATTACACAAATACATTGTTGTATAAATTTTTTGTTTATCATACAAGTATTTATTCACTTTTTTACGTTTTAATTTTTTTAGCACTGATGGAAATTGAATTTTTCCGAAATGTTTGTCAATAAACACGCACCATCTCTTCGTCCTCTTATTCCTCACTAAGTTGCGATTCCCAAGAACAAACCCTTCAATTAAGTCATTAAAAGATACAACCAAGCCACGTTGAAGAGGTACAAAGATTCTAAAAACAATAACCGAAAATAAACGAAAGCCAACTGCGACATATATATATATATATATATATATATATATATTATATATATATATATATATATATATAATATTATATATATATATATAATATATATATAAGGCCTATTAGAGGGGGATAGGAGGGCCATTTGGCCTGGCCTCAAGCTTAAGGGGGGCCTCAAATTTAAAAACTTTCAGTTTTGAATATAATGTTTCGCAGTGAAGTAATAATCGGGTTTAGCTATGGGTTTCAAAAGCTGGAAGTGGCCCAGGCCTCTCTGGACCTCTGAGGGCGCCTGTATATATATATATATATATATATATATATATATATATATATATATATATATATATATATATATATATATATGCGATGAATTTCACAATTAAACACCCGCGTCAGGTACTTCTGAATACACGAAAGGCCTTGGAATAATTTTTCTTTTTCCTTGTGGATTTGCATCATTATATATACACACACACACACACAGGCCCCCTCAGAGGTCCAGAGAGCCTCGGGCCACTTCCAGCTTTTGAGGCCCATAGCTAAACCCAATTATTACTTTCACTGCAAAACATTATATCATTATATTCAAACCTGAAAGTTTCTAAATTTGAGGCCCCCCCTTAAGCTTGAGGACCAGGCCAAATGGCCCTCCTAGCCCCCTTCTGATAGGCCCTGTATATATACTGTGTATATATATATATATATATATAATATAAGCACACCGGACAAAAAATTAGTCACCCCTCTCAGAATGTACCTAATAACGTGTGACGGCGCCTCTGGCCTTGATAACCGCACGAATCCGGCGAGTTTAGTATGCGGAGGTACGCCTGCTGGTTCAAATTCATCGTCACTGGAACGAGAGGGCCCATTTCGTGGTACGAAAAACATCCCCAGAACATCACGGAACCACCTCCAGCCTGAACAACACCTTCGACGCATTCAGGATTAAAGGCTTCATTGGACCTGCGATGTACTCGTCGCCTCCCATCATTGGAGAACAAACAAAAAACGGGACTCATCGGACGAAATTACCGTTTCCAATCTGCCGCAGTCCAGTTTTTGTGCCTCTGAGCCCATTTATAACGTGCCAAGTTGTGACTTGCTGTTAACAGCGGCCTCTTCCGTGGTACCCTGCTCCAGATGTCCATCGCATGCAGTTCTCGTCGCAATGTCCGTTCGGAATTGGTCGCTGGAGAACCTCATTGGTTTCTTGGAGCAATTGTTCTCTGGTTTGAAAACGATTTGCAGTTACTAGACGAGAAACATGGCGGCGGCCCCTATTGTCGAGAATTGTTTTCCGGCCACAGTTACGCCGTCGATTTTCAGTTGATTGCGAACTACACCACTCTTTGTAAACTCGCTGGACAGTACGCGTTGACACACCAACAAATTGGGCTACTTCAGACATTTTGTGTCCGTGGGCTCTGCCAAACACGATGGCTCCTTTTTGCCACTGAGTAACGTCTGCCTCACGACCCATTTTGCAGACTATATCCAACACACACTTTGTTCTTCACCACCTCACGAAACAGATCTGATCCTGTGTGCTACGTCACCGCTACTTCTCACTTACCAATGCTACATCAGCGCCCTCTGTGTGACCTTGAACTTCCTACTATCGGTGCTAGTAGGGGTGACTAATTTTTTGTCCGGTGTGCTTATATATATATATATATATATATATTTTTTTTTTAGATTGTTAGGTTGGGTTAGGTAACTATACTTTATATTCAATTGAACACTCCCCCTACCCCTTGGCACTCCACCCATCTTTCCCCCATTACCTCGTCGGCATAAATGCACCCCCATACTACTATTTCTATTGTTTTAAATCACTCAAAAAGAAGTTTTTAAGACAATTTTTTCTGTCTAAAGAAGTTACTATCATTAAAAGAAGTTATTATATCATCTCATAAGAAGCTTTGATACCCAAAGAAGAAAAACTTACCCCTCGAATGCACCCCCAAAAAGAAGTTATAAGTTCTAAATTTCGGCCTTATTTTGAGTGAAATATAGGAGATGAATATATAATTAAACTAACTTTATACACAATATCTGATATGATCACTTAAAGAGAATAATTAAAATGTGGCAGAAATATTAAACAAACATATCAGTTTCCATCTCGAAATTCTTGAAACATAAGCCTTCGTTATTCATGAACGAACAGTCGTTCATTCACAGAGAGAGAAAGAACGTTCTTTAGAATCAAAGGAAAACAAACTCCTACGTTCGTACATTCAAATACATCCATCATTTCATTCGCTAAAATGAATCCACGCGCCAAGGAATGAATTAATCTTTTCATTGTCATTGTTTCTCTATCATTTCTCTCTTCTTTCTCTAATTTTGTTTCTTTATTCCTTCATTATTTTTATACACCAAATTTTTATTTTTACTTCACTCTCCCCTGCCCCTCCTCTCCCACAGATTTCCACTTTTCTCATTTCTTCAACTATTTCTTGTTTTTCTCTATTTCCGTTACTCCTTCACTACTTCTTTCTTTTCTTTGTAGAGATCTGTGGTCGAGTGAGGCGTTAATTCACTTTTCTTTCACGTTTGAAGCTCTCGACCAAAGAATTTTATTTCAGTGAAGTTTTCAGGCTAAAATTTCTCAATAAAATGTCATTCAAATTACTTTTCCTTCCAAGATTACATATATATATATATATATATATATATATATATATATATATATATATATATGCCAGAAGCGCCAACAGTAAACCATCTTTTTCAACAATTAGGTCGGACTGTATAAATAAGTCCGATCTTCTTGTACGACCTACTTTTTTGGGTTAGGTTAGGTTACGTTAGTTTAACCCAACCTAAAACAAATCAGAGGGTGTGTGAAGACTGAAGAAGCATAAAGGACGACTTATTTGACCAAGTTTTTTTTTAATAAAAATCCTGACGCGGGTGAAATTTGAAAAAATAATCATTGTAAAAGGTAAAAAAAAGCTTTCACTTAACTCTATTAAAGAACCTTCCTCTTACATTAACACTTGCAGGTGAAACTGATTAAAAATCTGAAAATGTAAAATATATAAACTGTTCGACCAGTGATGTAGTCGAGACCACCAAGTCCGAGACTGAGACTGAGACCGAGACCTGATCCTGAGAGACCAAGATCGAGACCGAGATCAAGATCTACCTTCCGAGATCGAGACCCTTAAAATTCGAGACCGAGATCGAGACCAACCTAACCTAAAAAAATCCAGACCCACACGCCCCCCGCAAGACAAACGTGGCAACTCAAAACAGGGTGGCTGATTAGTGAATACCTCGAGTCCCTTACTTTTACAAACTTTCATAAACATTCTGAATTGTGTCTGTTCAACCAAGCCACCATCATGAGTATGCCAATAACATGTATTTTTCATTACGGTCTCGAGAGGTCTCGAAAGGTCTCGGGGAGAAAAACCGAGACCGCGTCTGTCGAGACCGAGATCGAGATCTGCAAATTGGGTCTCGAGACCTACATCACTGTGTTCGACCTACTGGGTGAAAAATGGTCATGGAGACAAAATTTACACAAATGTTCGACCAATTTGGGCATTTATTATATAAGGTAACACGGGGTAACATTGACAGTGGGGTAACATTGACATATGATTATTACACTTTACTGACACCTTTTATAAGAACATTATTGACATAAAAACAAATTAAGGAAAAATGTATATCATTATTATATATTTTAAACCTGCTTTAAAACTATAGTAGTGAAATATTATATTTATTTTAGTTCTTTGTTTTTATTGAGAACTATTGTGGCAATTTTTTTAATTTAGAAAACTTTGGTAAGGACATTACTCTTAACTGCATAAATCAGTTATATATATATTGGTTAAGACTATTAGTTAAAATGTAAAATTAAAAATTTAATAAAATAAAGCCCATGTAGAAAATATTCACATTTATTTATTTATGGGGTAACATTGACAAAATGTCAAAGTTACCCCATATGCATGAATACTATGTTTGGGCAAAGGTTTGACATTTATATAGCTCAGAAAAACGTGTTAGACTGAAAAGAACATTTGCAGAATGTTTAACTGAGAATGAAGCAAGAGCCAGGATTCAGGAAAATAAAAAAGATGGGAAGCAAAAAGGAAAATAACGAAACAAAAAGGCTCAAAGTTCTGACTCTGAAAATGACCAAGAAAATGAAGATGTGAATTTATCATGTGATGATCAAGAAGAGACATTTGTGAAAGTCAGAGATCTCAAAATTGGTAACTATGTGAAGGTTGACTATGATGATGAGAGATTCCCTGGAGTCATTGAGAAGATTCATCTCATTCAGAGTTGTGCAACTGTCAGTGTGATGATCCGTAGTGGATGTCACTGGAAATGGCCTACAAAAGTGGACCGACTGGACTACCCTGAATCTGATATCCTGAAGAAACTCGGTGATCCTATTCCAGTCAGCAATAGAGGACTCTTTGATCTCCCAGACTTTGAATAAGCATAACTTATACCTCTAGATTATTCAATAGACTATGCTTACTGTTCGTTACTATTTCTTAAAAACATAGTTGGGTGTCAATGTTACCCCTGAAAAGGGGAATTGTGGCATATAATGGGGAAACAATGTACCGTCAATGTTACCCCACCCGTGGGGTAACATTGACATTTTGTCACTTTTAAAAAAATTATGAATGGATTACTTCTTAAAGATTTTTTATGCAGGGATGACTATGATTAATTAACTAAATTATTATAGATCAAAATAAAATCAAAATAGGCTGAGATTATTGCATTTTGATAAAAATAAAGATGAAATTGCAAAGATGTGTCAATCTTACCCCACCTTACCTTATATATATATATATATATATATATATATATATAAAGAAGGAGATTGTAGACACCAATCGACCAGGGAAGTAATCCAAGCGGTTCGTTGAGCAGGAGATATGGAGTGCTGGAACTCCCGTTTCTCCTGTCGCTGTCCTCTTCTGTTGATCTTTTCCCGTGTCTCATCTACCCTGAGAGCAGTTCAGCATACTCTCAAAAACACACTTCTCCCTCTATTTTTCACTACAAATACATACATTTTACGCACAACAATCTTTTCAAAATTAAAAAACAAATGGCATCGTGGAGACTGATTTTGTGATTTCGTCTACTTCTAATATAGGGGGGGCATTTTTGCAGACGCTCGCCCTTGGCCCCTCATTCATTCATATATATATATATATATATATATATATATATATAGAGAGAGAGAGAGAGAGAGAGAGAGAGAGAGGCCAAGGACAAATGCCCGTAAAAACGCCCCTCCCATAGAGGAAGAAAAGAGCCGGAATCAGGGTCTAGGGCTTTCGAGATGCCTGCGCACTCTGCGTTTGAAAGATTGGAGGTCATAGACAGGGGGAAAGATGGATTGAGGAAGATTGCTCAAGAGTTGACCGGCTTAGTACAAGGAAGATTGAAAATACCGATTTACCCTTGCATTACAGAATTGAACATAAAAGGAATGAGAATGCGTAGAAAGAGTGGTACTGCGTGTTCTCCTTAAAGGAGGCATGCAGTTCGAGAGTTTAGAAAAGCGATAGTAAAGAGAGAGCGAAGCAACACTGCGGCAAAGAGAGAGAGGGATTTATTTATTTTTTATTTATTTACATATACAGTTTTCATGGATGAGTATAATTTCATTATTAAACATATAGTTATTGTAATTAGTGCATATAATACATACGATTACGAGATTTTTACAAATTTTTATAACAGACTTAAATACTAAAGGGAACTTACAAACTAGGACATATATTTAGACTATATTAGGAGCTAAATACGAGTAATGAAACCAGTATAAAACTGTAAGGAACTTACAGAGAAGGACATATACTTTTATTAGACGCTTAGTATAAAGAATAATTAAATGCGAGATGCGGTGAAAAGTGATAGGAGAGATTTTAAGAAGGGTTATGAGAATTTTAGCAAGGAGAAAGGAGTGCCTTCAGTAACTTTAGAATTTGTTAAGTTTTAATCGCTTCATGAAAGATAAGAGAGCAGCAGTGATTGTTTTTAATTCATTCGCTAGATTGTTCCATAATAATTCCACCGCTAAGTAAGTAAAAGAATTTCTACTAAATTGAAGAGTATAATTTGCCTTCGAGATATATTCACTCTCCAAATACCTTGTGTCTGGTGTTTGTAACGTATCTGATTGTTCATTAGATTTTCGATTAATATGGTCGAAATAGGTTGTTCTGTAACTCTGAACATTAGGGAACGCATCTGCATTTCAAATATGTCTTTAAATTTTAATATACGCAGTTACCTGAAAATTCCTGATGTATGAGCATAATAATCACTTGTTTATTTCTCTAATAATTATCTTCTAGTTTGTGATTAAAGAGTTGATGTGTAATCACAGGCACTCCTATATGCGGTAATCTTGTCAATGTGAGATGTGGATAAACTAGAAAAGAGTACAGCGTTTTAGGTGTATTTGTGGGAAGGAAATATAATTTTGTTAGTTTAAACAAGAATTTCGATAGTTTGTGATCTCTTTTTTCAATATGTTGACGAAAGGATAGTTTGTCATGAAATACAACTTCTAATAATTTCCATTCAGTGACGCGCGATATCAAGTGCAAGTCGACAATAATAGTGAAGTCTGGTAATAATTTCTTTTTTTGTGATCAGCAGAAAGTTTTTTTTTGTTTTGTTTTTATTTAAGGATAATTTGTTGGTTTTCAGCCAGTTGCATACTCTTGCGATGTCTCTATTTACTATTTCGTTAAGAGATGCGAGATCGCTGTCTGAATACATATATCAGGGAGATGTCATCCGCTTATTGGAAGCCTCTCCAGTTATGAGAGTTGTGAAAATCATTTATATAGATCAGAAATAGTAGGTGCCCAAAATGCTTCCTTGTGGAACTTCATGCGTGATTTTTAGTTCGGCGGTGATGATGTTATTATGTTTGATGTATTGCCCTGTTGTATATATATGATTTAAACCAATTTAGAGCAACGTTATTTATACCATAATGATATCATTTATAAATAAGTATGCCGTGGGAGATTGTATGAAAGGCTTTTGATAGGTCCATAAACAAGAGAACAAAAGATTCTTTATTATTAAGGTTTTTATATAGTACGTCTAATACGGCTGAAATCGCGTCGTTTGTTTTATGGCCCTCCCTAAAATTAAATTGATTCTTCGATATGAGACTATTTTTCTCGAAATATTTCGAGAGCTGCATGTACACGTCTTTCAAGTAGTTTTCCTGATATAAGCAAGATGGATATAGGTCAATAATTCGAAGGTAGTGATTTGCCTCCTGATTTGAATATTGGACAAACTCGTGCCTTTTTAAGTACGTCAGGAAAAATACCATGACGGAGAGATGAGTTGAATAATATTGATAAAGGGAGCGATAAAGTATCTGAGCAGTATTTAAAGACATCACAGGACAAACCTCGTTGACTGAATCGTATAGTATGCTTGAGAACTAAATAACTCTTTTATTTATGTCGTCAGACCCTTCGAGGACTTTGGACCTATAACTTATTGAGTCTAATTTTTGTTTCACACCTAAATTTTTATTTATTTTTTACTTTTATTTTTACGCGATCTGTGTTCGGGATTTTATTACCCTCATTTAACGCTAAGACACAGCCGAAATGGTCAGAGATCCCAAACAGAAGTATACCGACTGTATGGGTCAGATGACCTTTACACCATACATGGTTTATTAAGGTTGAGTGCTCTTAGAAGATGTAACACGTGTAGCTCGCGTAATGGCTGGCCCGAAGCTATATGTTACTATTCTGTTTATGAGGTCTATAGGGTCTGTGTTTATTACATTTTAAGAGATCAGAAGCCAGTCAGTAATAGGTGAGGAAATGACGAGGCGAAAAGCCTTTGATTCCACCCAGGGGCGGACAAGACCCCTATACAGAGAGAGCAACTGAGTTGGGGTGAAGAAACTGCGGAGCCAGTATAGCACACCTAGCCTCTTTCGAAGAAAGATCACGAGAAAAGGAAACGCCAAGAATGTTAAGAGAAGAAGAAGGATAGTAAAATGATGAGAGATTAGATGCACCATAGCCGTCCTACGTGAAGCATGGAGTGACTGTTAAGGAGGACAGTTTGTGAAGTGGAGGAGAAGTGAAGAGTGGAATTTTCGTCATAGGAGTAGATAGGACAGGAAGTGTGAGTTCATACATCATTGCTAAATAAAAGGAAAAGAGTGAGTGGCAGGACAGAACTCTGAGGAACACCATTGTTAATAGCTTTAGGAGAAAAACAGTGGCCATCTACAACCGCAGCTATAGATCCTCCAGAAAGGAAATTAGAGATAAAGGCATAGATAGAAGGATAGAAAACGAAGGAGGGTGATGTAGTGCCCAACCCGTATATTTATTTATGGTACTGGACACCCATTCTATTACGTTAATTCACTGCACGGGCACCCTTTAAGTTGGGCGTACCCGGTGATTTTATCTCTTATTTTCGTCCAGGATGATTCGGCCTACCCAAAACGGATGGCCCTTTAAATTGATAGGCTAGGTTCCTTCGGCTTTCCACAAGCCTACTTTGAACGTTAATTTTCCCCAGCTAACAAGAGGGGTCTATCACAAGGTTTTTATAACAACACACGCCCTCTTATAAATTTTATTAAATGTTACTCGACACAGTACATGCATTTAATAGTTTATTCTGAATTACATCTATAAATTTTCAGACAATACAATCCAATCTTAACGTCAAAGACAAAGGTCACAGTTATGTGAATTTAATAGTTTATATATCGAGGGGCTTTATATTTTAGTGCAACAAAAATAAATAACAAGAAATGAAGTGGTCGCAATTCGACCCAGATATTCAAAGAATTAATTTACTTACTACTGGCAGGAGACAAACTTACTCCCACTTGTGCTGCGTACGGACCGTAGATTTACGGCCCGCTCACAATTTTCAACGCTACAGTATATCAACTAACGGGACTTTCTTCTGAACCCAAATTGACGGATTCAGGAACTAGGGGCCCAGACGTACCCCGTTTAGCATTTACTTGGAACCAAATTAAATTAATGGAAAGTTCACAAAACTCTTGGTCCGTTGGTTAACATTAATTAAGATACACTCAAATTATCGGTTTAGGTCGTTAACAATAACCTTTTTTTCTTTTACGCACCGATTTCCGCGTAAGCTAATGACATGGTATACTTTCCGTTTTAAAGTTTATTAAGCCACAAGTCTACAGGGGGTTTGTTTAACCACAGTTAACTTCAAGGAGGAACGACTACAACTAACTTAACAATTTTCGAATTTACTTTACAATTTTGAAGGACCCCGCCTTCCAATGTTCTGAAAGCCTATCAAACCCTTTGTTTTTCTAAGACCGTCCCCCCAGAAGGCTATTACCCATACAAGAGGGAAAGAAGGCGTCTTTACTACGTTTCCCAGGATCCTGGGCCCCCTGATTGGAGCGGGACCTGATTTCCGAGTATAAACCCCTCCTTCTTCCCAAAAAATACATTTAAATACAGTAACAGATTCGAAGTCCTAAGTTTATGACCCCCTCGTGGTTCAACTTTAGCAGCGTCTTCGAATCTGCCTTACAAAAGTCGCACCATCATGCGAAAGAGATACTAAAATTTTCGACCCTGCAGAAGAAGAGGAACCCACCCATTTGCACGTACATCCAAATCCGTTGGATTACCCTTCTCGCTGGGGTCGGGTCTCGGTGATAAACCTCTGTCCCCACGTGGTTTGGCTTTATTACTTCTCTGAGAATCCGAACTAAGATAGAACAACTTTAAACAATCTGAAACACCGGATTTATTCGTTCATGAATGTTTAAAAACCAAACCACACTGCGTTCAGAGATGTACACCACGAAATCTTAAAAATAACATTCCTTCACTTATTTTATAAAAGATCTCTGCCTGCAAACTTCATGGTTACGACAAGGGCAGTTTCAAAATTATAGATTTGTGCCAGACTCTATCAAAAGCTTTTGATATATCTAGCGCAATAGCAAAAGTTTTACCGAAATCCCGAAAGGAGGATGACCAAAAGTCGGAGAGATGTGCAAGAAGATCGCCAGTAGTGTGTCCGTTGCGGAACCAATACTGACGACCCGAAAGAAGATTGTGAGAAGAGAGGCGTTTAAGAATCTTCCTATTAAGGATAGATTAAAAACTTTAGAAAGGCAAGAAATCAAAGTAATTGGACGATAGTTGAGAGCAGTGACCCTTTTTTTGGGACAAGCTAAATGAAAGCTAATTTATAGCAGGAAGGAAAAGTACCAGATGAAAGGCAAAGACGAAAAAGTTTGCCAAGGCAGGGTGTCAGCACAGAAGCACAGTTCTTGAGAACTTGAGAATAAAAGACATCACATCGAGCATGTTTTGCACTAGGGGCCTAATTCCCCATGTTTAGAGAAACCCGATGTGTGTATATATATATATATATATATATATAGTGTTTGAAAACTTTCTGTACAAATTGTAATGGGGGATAGGCAACACCAAGACAAATCCTTTTCGTCTATAAGTGTATGTCCGCTGACGTCACCATTCGGCGCGAGAGGGCGCCGCTGCAATTGGCTAAAAGGTGAAGTGGGCTAGACTCGCGCTTGCCGCGGGCATTCTTAAATCGGACGTAGTACGCGTAACATGGAGCGCTTCACGACTGCTGAGATGGCTGACATGCATATGGTGTATGGGGCTGCCAATGGAAACGGAAGAGCTGCTGTGAGGTTGTACCGACAGCGTTTCCCAAACAGACGTGTGCCAAACCACCAAACGTTTGCGCATTTGCATCGGCGACTGCGAGAAACTGGAACATTCCAGCGTGCGAATTCCACACGAAGAGGGTAATCCCGAGGTTGTAATGCCTGGACTCTCTGACGATGAAACGGATGTAACTGCTGCTCGTGCAACACCTCGCGTGCTTGCGCTTGGATTGTCCTCAAATCGCCGTAGGATTTCTTCTTCCATGTCAGGAGTGCGCACGTTTCTCTCCCACTTCACCTTTTAGCCAATTGCAGCGGCGCCCTCTCGCGCCGAATGGTGACGTCAGCGGACATACACTTATTGACGAAAAGGGTTTGTCTTGGTGTTGCCTATCCCCCATTACAATTTGTACAGAAAGTTTTCAAACACCCTGTATATATAATATTACACACACAAAGAAATCACAAAGCAACACGTGATCTTTTTAATAAGCAAAGAGCCACAGGGAAAAGGAAAAGGAAACACGAAGTCCGAGCGCTTTCGTGATATATTCACATCTTCAAGGACAAGGGAGAAATAGACAGAATTTATAAAATAAATGAGTTAAACACACAAGCGTAAAAATTGAGTTGCCTATTGGGGAATTTTTACGCTTGTGTATTTAACTCATTTATTTTATAAATTCTGTCTATTTCTCCCTTGTCCCTGAAGATGTGAATATATTAAGAAAGCGCTCGGACTTCGTGCTTCCTTTTCCCTGTGGTTTTTGCTTTTATATAATTATATATATATATATATATATATATATATATATATACGGTGGATCATAAAAATGGGAAACTTATAGTGTGCTCTATAACTGTCATTCAATAATAGGATTACAAATAAAGTTTAACAACTTTTACAGTGTCTATTTATAACACGTTTATGGAAATTAAGTCGCGTAATGCAGTACAAAGAGCCTTTCACAGAAGATTACCAGCATCTCGTGTACCGGGTCACAAATCAATAAAGACTAGTGCAAAAGATGAAAGACACTAATTCATCATAAATTGCCAATAAGGGTCATTCAGGATGGCGTATTAGTGTACACATTCCAGAGACTATTTGAAACATAAGAGAAAGTATGACAAAGACAAAGCATGCCCTAATGAACAAGACGCCTTTTAGCTGAAACGGGAGTATGCCGCACATCATTACAGAGAATTTTTAAAGCAAGAAGGGTTGTTTCTCTACAAAATGTAATGTTTGCAGTCTAATTATATGGAGATGATAAAAAACGATATAAATTTTGTATTGAAGTATCTATCATCTAGCGTGAGAGTACACTAAATATCCAAGTATGACAACTGGGATTCGCACTGGAATATATCAAAGGGTCTGACTGATTGATTTGAATGAATGATTTAGCGTAATCTCTCGGGCGTCATAATATCGAGGACCATTGACGCCGAATATAATTAATTAAAGCTAAAAATTAAATAACAAAATTACAAGATGGATAACGGATGGCGAAACGAAGAATAAGTGATACGAATGGAGAGAACGAAGGAAGTAGAAATGGAAACGAGTAAAATATGAAGGTGAAAATAACTACGGAAGAGGGAGAGGACCAGCCTCCACAACAAACTCAAAAATACCAGTACCGGGGTAACCCCCTAAAAATAAATCTCATCGGAAAGATGATATGAAGAAACTAAATTTTTCCATGAAAAATTATGAACAAAAACTAAAATATTTAATGACTTGGAGGGCTTAAGCCATAATTAAAAGGCGTCTCCACTATTCTGGATGAAAATCATTACCAGTTTCTACGTTTTCCCTCATACTAAGCCTTAAATCCATAATTATTCATAACTTTAAATCTCTTCCTTCTTGGAATTCATGGGCCATTAGCTTAATAACCAAGACGGCTTAATTGATACGTACACTAATTCAAACTTTATTTTAGTAAATTTTCATTATTATTATTAATAATTTTTTTATTTATTCCTTTTATTTTTTGTTAACTGAAGCCAGGTGATCAAAGTAATATATTTTTCTAAATAGAGGAATAATTTCGGAAAAATGTTTGCCTAGAAAGTGTCTAAAAATTGATAACATTCCATTTCGATATTTCATTCTTTTTAGAGACAGCAATAAAAATTTTAAAAAGTCTACTAATTAGTAATTTATTATGTTTTTCCAAAAGTTTTAGGTTTAGAGGCGAATTTATTTCCCAACACTATATAAACCGCTTTTACCATTCCTTACGAAGGGTGTTACGCGTAACGCCTTGACAAATTTTAATTTCTGTCGCGGTTTCCTATTTCAATAAAGTTTGAATTTAAAGTTCTGACGAGAAACAGACATTTAAAGAATAAAAATTAGGTATTATTAGAGTGTCTACAATTAATTTCAAGAGTTAGACCCAAATAACACTTTTCTCTGCGAATTCAAAATGGCCTCTTACACTTATTTTAAAAGCGGAATAAATCGCATTTATATTGTAAGTCAGCAGTAAAATTGCAAACGCGCCAAAAATTAGAGCAAAAGTTTTATACAGAGTATTCCATTTATCTTGAGACCATCTTAATCGTAAAAAGTGCAAGATAAATGGAACACTATATATATATATATATATATATATATATATATATATATATATATACACATTCAACTGCAAAGAACACGCAGTATAAATAACGTAAAGAACGACGCTTGTATAGGAGATATTCCGCGCAAGACGAGAGAGAGAGAACGAAACAAATGAAAAAATGAGGTTACCTCATTTTTTCATTTGTTTCGTTCTCTCTCTCTCGTCTTGCGCGGAATATCTCCTATACAAGCGTCGTTCTTTACGTTATTTATACTGCGTGTTCTTTGCAGTTGAATGTATATAATGTTACGGCATGGGAGGTGCCCCCTTGGGGCATTGGTTTCTGCGAGTATGTAGAAGAATTACGGCATTTGGAAGAGTGAGGCCCATGGTGTAATGGTATCGCATCTGACCGGCAATCGGAAGATCCCGGGTTCGATTCCGGGTTACCTCATTTTTTCATTTGTTTCGTTCTCTCTCTCTCGTCTTGCGCGGAATATCTCCTATACAAGCGTCGTTCTTTACGTTATATATATATATATAATATAAAGTTTGTTAAAAATGTATTCAGACTGGTGCGATTATCGGCAGAAAATGGTATTTACAGGGTTTAGGGCTTAATTTCCCTCAAAGTATGCTCCTTCTGAAGCCACACACTTTGCTCAACGATCCTGCCACTGTTGAAAACATTTTTCGAAAGCACTTTCTGGAATGGCCAAAAGCGGCTCTGTCGAATTTCTTTTAATGGTTTCAACATCATCGAATCGGTGTCCTTTCAGGGTTTGTTTGAGCTTCGAAAACAAAAAACAGTAGCATGGAGCCAAATCCGGCGAATATGGAGGCTGCTGTACTTCGAAAGTAGTGTTTTTGGACAAAAATTGCTGGACAAGTTGCGACGAGTGAGATGGCACGTTATCGTGATGAAGCATCCAGTCTCCGGACTCCCACTTCTGCGGACGTTTCCTCCGAACTGCTTCACGTAAACGTCTCAAAACTTCACTGTAAAATTCCTCGTTGATTGTTTATCTCCTGTGGAGCATATTCATGGTGCACAACGCCTTTACAGTAAAAAAACAAAAAACGAGTAACATGACCTCATCGTAAGAAATCGCCAGGAAACAAAACATATTTAACTTTATTGGCTCACCACAGTGAACTTCAGGACGCCACACAATGAAGTGGAACCCTAACAGTCAATTTGGCTCGACAGGCAGAGACATGTTTAACATAGTCACATACATCTCCAAACATCCTGTCCGAATACTTTTTGAACAGACCTCGTGTGTGTGTGTGTGTGTGTATATATATATATATATATATATATATATTATTTTTACGTGCCTTTTGTTTTGAAGTTAGTGACCAAATGTGAACGAACGACGAATGAGGGTCTGTGGCTTAATGTATACACAACGATTACCATTTTTCTATTGTATTACATGAATTGCAGCGCTTTGTTCGCGTGCATCTACTGAAAATAACTTGCACCACTTTTATGATTCCATCGAAGAGTGGAACATGTGTCCGTTATAGTCTAACCCAAATATCATCACTTCTAAAACGTTAGAAATGTTAGAAACCTGTCGTTGTTTTCATTTTGAGAAAAAGTGTGGGTGATATTGCGCAGCTGAAGAAGAATATAATACAGGGTGTCCATAAATTATATTTACAAGCTCAAATCAATTTCAGTGGAATTTGTAAAGATAATTTATGGACACACCGTATATTTTAAGCAGCGCAATGAGGATTCCGATATTATTAATAAAGAGTGCGCTGTGGTGTTAGCCACGAACCAACTCTCAATAAGGTTAATTATATATAATACCTAAATTTATTCTATATGTTTCCATTCAACACTTTCGGAAAAAAGTTCACTTATAAGCAAAATTTCTAAAAAGCATAAAAAATTGCTTATTAGGAAATGATTGGGTTTTGTTTTTAAAATTTTACTTCGACACACAGAATAAAATATCAAAATAAAAAGAGAATATTAATAATTAGTAAATTTTTATACTTTTCAAAAGTTTTCATTCAAGGCAAACTTTTCCCGCAACTGCATATGCGCAGTTTTGCAAGGATTTCAAATTTAAGCGAGAAAATAATATATATATTGTATATATCGATATATACGGGAAAACGAACTTGAAATGCACAAGGGGCAACGAAAAACAGAGAACATAAAAATTGTCCTGGCTAATATTCAAGGAATAAGACCAAACCAATCACTCAATAAGGTTTCATACCTGAAAGGATTTATGGACGAAACAAGGGCGGACATCGCATGCCTCACAGAAACTCATCTTAAAGATTGCCAAGGAAATTGTGAAAACTGCGAACATTGTATTGATAAGAAAGAGATAAATATAGAGGGCTTCAACTTACTAAGAGCGGATAGAACGACGAGACGGAAAGGTGGCTGTGCTATATATGTACAGGAAGGTCATATGACAGAGACGATAATAAGTAAATCAAACAGCTATGTGGAACTCCTAGCAGTGAAAATAGAAAAACTAAACTTGATAGTAATAGTCATCTATAGACCTCCAAGCACCCCAACCGAAAAATTCTCGGAGGCCATTGATGACATCAGAAAGCTAATAAAGGCCATAAACCCTCCATCCCCCAATATAATGATCTGCGGAGACTTTAACTTCCCATTTATAAAATACAAAAAGGTGAATAGGAATATATATATTCACCAGGACAAGGGGGGCACAAGAGAAGATCAGGAATAAGCAAAAATGTTGATGGCTCTCACAAACGAGTTTATGCTGACACAGGAGATAACAGAAAATACCAGAAAAAATAACTGTCTGGATCTGGTATTCACGAATAACACGAACTTGATTGCTGATATAAAAATAACCCCAACCATTATCTCAGACCACAACTTAATCGAGATATCAACAAATATGATGGCAGCATTAGAAGACAATACACATATTGTGGAAAGAAGTAAATTCGGGGCCTTTAACTTAAACTCGAAGACTATAAATTGGGAAGCAATCAGATCGCACATGGCCCAAATAGAATGGAGAACAATTTTCGAGAATAAAACAACGGAAGAAATGCTAACAACTTTGGAGGAAAAAACGCTGAGAATTTTAGAAAAATATGCTCCGAAATCACAGCCAAAAGGAAAGAGGAGCTGGCTAGAAAGGCAAAAGAGAAGACTATTCCGCAAAAGAAAGAGAGTGGAGGCGAAGTTAGGAAACTGCGGAGATAATGGCAGGAAAATAATAAAAGAAAAACTGGAGGGTATCGATAGGGAAATACAAGCCCTGATTAAGGACCATACAGAGAGGGAAGAGGAAAAGGCGGTAGAAGCAATAAAGGAAAATCCAAAATACTTCTATATAGCTATGCAAAAAGGAAAACAAAAACGCGCGCCGCTATTGGGCCCTTAAGGACGGGAAATAATGAACTAACCGACGATCCAAAAGAAATAAGTACGATGATTGATCGGGAGAAGTAATCCAATTGGAATGAATCTAAAAAGAAATCCAGTATTAATTGTGTTTAAGATATTGGTTCCCTTGAAAGAACATAGAGATTGAAGTGAAGAAGCAAGTTGTATATATATATATATATATATATATATATATATATATATATATATATATATATTATATATACAGGGTGTTTCAGGAGGAAAGGTCAATACTTCGGGAGGTGATAGTATCGGTCATTGTGAGAAAAAAAGTTCATATAAACATGTGTCTAATTCTGAATGGTTACGGAGATAGAGCTGTTTGAATCTGATGCGCGCGCAGCTCTTCCTCCCCCTTCCCTTCCCTATAACCTTCAACGTGTAAACTGTAATGTAAGCATGTAACATAAGCCAATCGACAGCTGACTGTTGTGAGTGACATTGTTTGGTGTTTGAAGCAGTGTTAAGAATGCGACACACCTTCACACGTGCCGAATATGCAGATACGGTGTATGTCTACGGTTTTTGCGATGGAAGTGCAACAGCTGCTGTTGCAGAATACCGTCAAAGGTTTCCGAACCGCAGAATTCCGGATCGAAGAGTATTTACCAGGGTTTTCAACACATTGCGTGAGATTGATACACTTCCCAGCGCTCATGTTTCATCTGAACGTGAAGGTCAACAAGATGTGGATGAAGTGGAAAACATTCTTCAGTTGGTAGAGCGTAGTCCTACTACTAGCTCACGAAGAATTTCTACGCGTCTCGGTGTACCACACACAAGAGTATGGCGAACATTACGTGAGGAAGGCTTGCATCCATATCATGTACAGCGTGCACAACACCTTCAACCAGGAGACGCTGCCATGCGACTGGAATTTTGTCATTGGGTAAATGCTAATCGCCGATTGCTTCGATTAATACTGTTCACCGATGAAGCTACTTTCACCCGTGACGGTATCAACAACACTCATAACTCTCATCGGTGGTCAGACGAAAATCCAAAGGCCACTGTGGAAACAAATTTTCAACATCGCTTCTCTGCCAATGTGTGGTGCGGTATCATCGATGATCAGCTGATTGGCCCTGTTACTTTAGAGAATCGTCTTACAGGACAAAGTTAGCTAGAATTTCTGCAAAATCAATTGCCAGGACTATTGGAGGATGTTCCTTTGGCTACACGCGCTGGTATGTACTTTCAGCATGACAGAGCTCCTCCACATTCTACCCGTCTGGTGATGCAATACCTAAATCAAACTTTCCCTGGTCGATGGATCGGCCGCGGTGGTCCCATTCAATGGCCACCAAGGTCTCCAGACCTCTCTCCATAGATTATTGTTTGTGGGGGTGGATGAAAAGTCAAGTTTACAAAAGAAAGGTGGATACACGAGACGAATTGCTCTCGTGCATTTTGGATACTGCTGCCCGCATAAAGGAACGTCAAGATCAATTCAAACGAACAACACGCGATCTTCGCACACGAGTTGCAAAGTGCATTTAGGTTGACGGTGGGATTTTCGAAAACGTATTGTAAACTGCAACAAATTTTTCATTTCTGTATCTGATACCATTCAAAATGCCAATGTTTAAACATTAAATGTTAGAAACAGTAATTGGTTTCTCTTTCTTGATTACCATTAACAATGCTTTTGTATTTGTAGATTCAAACAGCTCTATCTCCGTAACCATTCAGAATTAGACACATGTTCATTTGTTCATATGAACTTTTTTCTCACAATGACCGATACTATCACCTCCCGAAGTATTGACCTTTCCTCCTGAAACACCCTGTATATATATATATATATATATATATATATAAAAAGAAGGATCAACACAACGGCAAACATTTTCATTTATTTGTACATCAGACGTTTCGACAAATCTTTTGTCATCATCAGTGAGTTTAAGTCTTAAAACCTTAAAAACAAAATTGAAAAGTGAAAGTTACATCAATACAATATTAAAACCATTAAAATTAAAACCTTAAAGCAAAATGAAAATTGCATCAATACAAAATTAAAATCATTTAAATTTCATCACTATAAAAACTAAAATTAAATTAAATTTCATCACTATAAAACTAAAATTAAATTACCTCAATAGTAAATACACAATGTTTACATCCACCTCCATACTTGGCAAAGTCTAAGGGAACACTGGATGGTCAGAGGATTAGAAAGGATATGTCTGTGAAAAACGGTTGGTAGTCAAAAAGTCGTAATTTGTAGGATGAGCTATTATTATTAAGGGAGGGTTTGTTTCTATAGATGTACAAAGATTCTAAAATTCGGAGTTCTGTAAGGTTATTGGATCTAGTTAAAATTTCAAACTGAGTTTTGTGAAGGGGATGGTCGTTTTCATTACTGTGGTTTCTAATTGCGGATTGTGGAGGGCTACTGAGGGGACGGTTGGTACGGACTGACAAGCCCAAATGTTGAGAAAGGCGCACCTCCAGTTGGAGTTGAGTGCTGCCAATATACGCAGCCTTACAGCTGTCGCACGTGTATTTGTAAACAACATTGGGGCATACAGTTTTGGGGAATTCATCTTTGAACTTTAAAAAATTTGATACTTTAAGTGGGTTGACGAAGGCGAATCTAAAATTTATTTGGGGATAACTAGACTTGAGTAGTTTGGACAATTCACCTCGAATACGCAATGATAAATAACCATAAAAAGGTAATTTAATATATCTGGTTTCTTTTTGTACTGTAGTGACGGGGAGTTTAGTATCAAAAGTGTTATTTAAAAATTTCTTTAATTGGTTATCGAATAGATGAGAAGGGTAGTAATTGTTAATAAAGTACTGTTTTAAAAATTTAAATTCTTCGTTTAACGAAAAGTAATCCGAACAAATACGGTAACTTCTTGTTAATAATGTTACTATAGCACTAGTTTGAAATTTTAACTAGATCCAATAACCTTACAGAACTCCGAATTTTAGAATCTTTGTACATCTATAGAAACAAACCCTTCCTTAATAATAATAGCTCATCCTACAAATTACGACTCTTTTGACTACCAACCGTTTTTCACAGACATATCCTTTCTAATCCTCTGACCATCCAGTGTTCCCTTAGACTTTGCCAAGTATGGAGGTGGATGTAAACATTGTGTATTTACCTATTGAGGTAATTTAATTTTAGTTTTTATAGTGATGAAATTTAATTTAATTTTAGTTTTTATAGTGATGAAATTTAATTTAATTTTAGTTTTTATAGTGATGAAATTTAAATGATTTTAATTTTGTATTGATGCAATTTTCATTTTGCTTTAAGGTTTTAATTTTAATGGTTTTAATATTGTATTGATGTAACTTTCACTTTTCAATTTTGTTTTAAGGTTTTAAGACTTAACTCACTGATGATGACAAAAGATTTGTCGAAACGTCTGATGTACAAATAAATGAAAATGTTTGCCGTTGTGTTGATCCTTCTTTTCATCTGTAAGCTCCGGTTCCTAAGGAGAAGTCAATAGCTTTGATATTAACCCAGAGATATGGCCGATCGACATTGAACTATTACAGACAATGTGAAAGAGTCTATTTGAAACTGAACAAGGCTATTTGTGATGAGAGTTTCTTGTCTAAGTGCAAAAGTTATAATATTGTGCCTAATTTCCTTAGATTTAAACTTTATAATAAACGCCTCCATAACTCCAAACTATATAAATCATGGCAACATAAACTATTAAATTTGGAGCTTCAATCGAAAACTAAAACAGTGAGTTTTCTCAAGCTGAAATATAAGAATTCTCTGTTTGGTCTAAAATCTAGGGTGTCTTATATTGATTATCATTGTTTAGTTACTAAATTTCAAACTTGCTGTGATAAAACTGTCAACAGACATAAAAGGATACATGCTGCCAAATTGGAAAAATTGGGAATCACTCAGTCGTTTTTTAATAACCCAGATAATTTTATTTGTAATTTCTCTAATAAAGTTTTAAGTATTAGAGAGAAAGAAATATTGTCGTTAGGCTTAAATTTTGATCTACCTCATTATAAACTAAATTTTTATAAATTTTTCTCTGGTTTTGAAAATCTTCTCATGAATATTAAGAATTGTGAGATCCGACCAAGTTTCTCGTTTCATAACTTGGTAAAACAAGTGGAGAGTATCTCTTTTAAGAATTTTTATAATTTTAAACCCCATAAGGTGTTTTCTCCCCTCTTTAATAAGCAAGATTTTAAAATTCTTAATAATTTGAAAAAGGATAACTCTGTCATCATTACAAAACCGGATAAGGGTAAAGGAGTAGTGCTGATTGATTCAACAGTTTACATAAATAGAATGGAGACAATTTTGTCGGATACGTCTAAATTTAAAAGGGTAAAAGAGAATGTTCTGTCTAAATTACTAAAACTCGAAGATAAACTTAATAGGTGTTTGCGTAAATTAAAAAATAGTAATATTATTGCTGACAATACATACAATTTTTTATTTGCTTCTGGTTCTAATCCAGGAATTCTATATGGTTTACCTAAAGTCCACAAGCCAAATTTCCCACTAAGACCTATTCTTTCGGCATGTGGTACATTCAATTATAACTTAGCCAAATTCTTCGTTCCCTTGCTTTCAAAACTCACCTTTAATGATTATTCTATTAACAACTCGTTTGATTTTGCTAAAGAGATAAAAGAGATCAATCATGCCGATTCTCTTACTATGGCCAGTTTTGATGTCTCGTCATTGTTTACTAATGTCCCGTTAAAAGAAACATTAAATATCATACTAAATAAGTTATTCACTACTGATAATACTCTTATTAATGGCCTCACTCAGACTCAATTTAAAAACCTTCTCGAAATAGTGTGTTTTGATAATCTTTTCTTATTTAATAGCAACCTTTATAGCCAAATTGATGGGGTAGCTATGGGTTCCCCGTTAAGCCCAACACTAGCAAATGCATTTCTTTGCCATTACGAAGAAATTTGGTTGAAAAATTGTCCTAGTAGTTTTAAACCCATATATTACAGAAGATACGTGGATGACACTTTCTTAATATTTAACCATCCTTCACACGTAAAACTTTTTCTTGATTATCTTAATAACAACATAGTAATATTAAGTACACGTGTGAAAACGAAACAAATAATAGTTTACCTTTCCTGGATGTTTTAGTTAAACGGACCCATAATAAGTTCCATACTTCACTATTTCGGAAACAAACTTTTACTGGCTTGGGAACCAATTATTTAAGTTGTATGTTTTATAAATATAAGATTAGTGCTATAGTAACATTATTAACAAGAAGTTACCGTATTTGTTCGGATTACTTTTCGTTAAACGAAGAATTTAAAATTTTTAAAACAGTACTTTATTAACAATTACTACCCTTCTCATCTATTCGATAACCAATTAAAGAAATTTTTAAATAACACTTTTGATACTAAACTCCCCGTCACTACAGTACAAAAAGAAACCAGATATATTAAATTACCTTTTTATGGTTATTTATCATTGCGTATTCGAGGTGAATTGTCCAAACTACTCAAGTCTAGTTATCCCCAAATAAATTTTAGATTCGCCTTCGTCAACCCACTTAAAGTATCAAATTTTTTAAAGTTCAAAGATGAATTCCCCAAAACTGTATGCCCCAATGTTGTTTACAAATACACGTGCGACAGCTGTAAGGCTGCGTATATTGGCAGCACTCAACTCCAACTGGAGGTGCGCCTTTCTCAACATTTGGGCTTGTCAGTCCGTACCAACCGTCCCCTCAGTAGCCCTCCACAATCCGCAATTAGAAACCACAGTAATGAAAACGACCATCCCCTTCACAAAACTCAGTTTGAAATTTTAACTAGATCCAATAACCTTACAGAACTCCGAATTTTAGAATCTTTGTACATCTATAGAAACAAACCCTCCCTTAATAATAATAGCTCATCCTACAAATTACGACTCTTTTGACTACCAACCGTTTTTCACAGACATATCCTTTCTAATCCTCTGACCATCCAGTGTTCCCTTAGACTTTGCCAAGTATGGAGGTGGATGTAAACATTGTGTATTTACCTATTGAGGTAATTTAATTTTAGTTTTTATAGTGATGAAATTTAATTTAATTTTAGTTTTTATAGTGATGAAATTTAAATGATTTTAATTTTGTATTGATGCAATTTTCATTTTGCTTTAAGGTTTTAATTTTAATGGTTTTAATATTGTATTGATGTAACTTTCACTTTTCAATTTGTTTTAAGGTTTTAAGACTTAACTCACTGATGATGACAAAAGATTTGTCGAAACGTCTGATGTACAAATAAATGAAAATGTTTGCCGTTGTGTTGATCCTTCTTTTCATCTGTAAGCTCCGGTTCCCTAAGGAGAAGTCAATAGCTTTGATATATATATATATATATATATATATATATATATATATATATATATATATATATATATAATATATATATATACAAACAGATTAGCATCTAAGTTATTTCAACACAAAGTAATAGCAAATAATAAAATGGATAAGAAATTGGTTGTTGCGCTTAAAATGCATTCATAATAAAAACGGTAAACAAATTATTTAGATAACTCACCCTAATTAGAGGAAATTAGAAGTTGATATTTATAATGTAGGGCGGACTCGACTTTATATTGAACAACGGGTTCAATTTTATAGCATAAATAAAAGATAAATTGAAGTCTTTGTTAATGAAAATAAAAGAAAACGTGAAACCCAAATACAGGGTGACGAGAAAATGTTAACGCTTATATGGGTTTTTCTCCGGGAAAGAATTACGGATGTCATCCAATCAGTACCACCAGATCAGTACCTTATGGGTGTGGAAGCAACGTTTGACCGTTTTCATTCACGCATAGACAGCGAGTAGAAACTGTATGAAGCAATGTTTGCATCACAAAAAATGTTTACAAATAAATTGGAAATAAAAAATAAAAACCCCATATATAAGTGTTAACATTTTTTGAATCACCCTGTGTAATGAAACTAAAGTAGAAATAAACAAGGATAATAAATAAATAAATGATCCTTTCACTCTCAATATACTGTTATCGACTTATAATTTTATCGTTTTAACAACTTATCGAATTCGATACAGAATTTTGTATGTTTAGATGTCCGATCTCTGGCACTGCAAAGAGGTTTCTTTGTCAAGGTGATATAATAGTGTTTATTGTTCACAATAGCTACCACTTCTGCAGCCAACGCCCGTAGATCAGAGGATAACGCTGCTTCCATATAAGCGAATAGAAACAGTGAAGTCGGTAATTCGAATCGCGATGATGCAATAATAATGATACAGGAGTTAGAGTGATGAGTTGGCATGAGTGCTGTTTCTGGCCCTTCTGACTGATTGTTATTAGGCCGTAGAATAGGGGCTGTCAAGTTATAGTCTGCGCCAAAATTTAACTTGTGTTCGTTTTACATCGTTTGGTTTGGTCCAGGTGAGAGAGATATCCTTTTATTTCTATATTAAGTTACTTGAACTCTCGGGTGGTTTATAGAGTTTAAAAGAATGAGCGCGGTTGAAAGGCACGATTTGGCCAAACCTAACGATAGAAAACGAATACAATTTGGCGCAAATGCTATAGCACCGTTTCTGAAACTCTATCAAGATCCGCTACCTATATTCCTTCCCCCCGCCCACGTAATGTGGCCTACATTATTTTTACGAAAAACTGCTTCAAAGTTTGATTTTCATTCATTCGAAATGTAAAAGTTTTCCTATATTTTGATGATAATGATAAGCTTTATTGGTAGGATATAAATCCTTCCAAATCGTACAATATTCTCGAAGGTAATAAACGATAAGATAAATGAAACGATAACTCTGGGTAACAAAATTTGAAAAAAATTCTGTTTATTGTGATTTTTCTGTCGTTTCTTAATGCTTTCGGGGCGCTGATTCCAAAAATGATATTGGTTTTGCTCTATCATCAACCGTTTCAAAAATATAAGTTGTCACACTTTTCATATGGCAAAGTATATAAAGAAGGCTAACATAAATATTTTCTGAAAATAAAAACACTATTGGAAATTAATGTTTATTGAGCCAAATTGTTTGACAAACCCAAAATGGTGCAAAGGATATAATATAATATCATGAGGAGAACCGATAAGAGAATAACAAGCCTCGTTATGCAGTGTGCGTTCCTTAAAAATGCACTGAAGAACGCGACTTCCGCGTATGAACATTCTTATCCTTTCTGATCAGCGACCATACGTAGTCTCCCATCATGGAAGCATCCCAATAGCCCTGGTACCTTTTCTCCATCGTTTGAATATCTTGATGGAATCTTTCGCCATGTTCTTCACTCACATCGCCCAGGTTATCACGAAGAAAGTCTAGATGTGAATGCAGATAGTGTAATTTTAAAGACATACGGCACCCCATTTTGCCATAGCACTTAATCAAATTTGACACTAACTCCTTATAGTTTCGTGCTTTATGGTTGCCTAAAAACCCACGAACCACATCAAAGAAAGCACACCAAGCCTCTCTTTCGATCGGAGTCATCTTGGCTTCAAGGTTCTTTGAATTCAACAGCGCCTTGACTTGTGGTCCTACAAAGATGCCAGCCTTGACTTTGGCCTCAGAGTTTAGGGAACATGACCCGAATCTGTTGGAAAACTTCCCCTCCAAAATCTAACGCAGTTACAAACTGCTTAATTAGACCCAACTTAATATGGAGAGGTGGTAGCAGAACTATGTCAGGCTTCACAAGAGGTTCCCTGAGTACATTGTACTTTCCTGGTTGCAGTCCTTCACGTGGAGGCCACTGAACTGTTTTATAGTGCTCAGTTGAAGCCCTGCTATCCCACAGGCAAAGAAAACATGAATATTTAGTAAACCCTCCTTGTAAACCTAACAGGAAACCAATCATTTTGAAATCACCACACACGTCCCAGTTATATTGTTCATACCTGATTTGAGTGAGCAGTTGTTTGACATTTTCATAGTCCTCTTTCATTTGAACAGAATGTGCAACTGGTATAGATGGATATTTGTTCCCATTGTGGAGTAGAACAGCTTTTAAACTCCGAGTTGAACTGTCAATAAACATGCGCCACTCTGAGGGTATATGTGTTAACCCAATATCTGTGAATAGACCATTAACCTCGCTGCAATAACAGAGAGAGCCATTGACATCGTAGAACCTTGCAAACTCTTCATGCCGCTTTCGGTATACAGTGCTCTTGCAGTCTTCTTCAAGCAAATTCCACTCTTTGAGTCTGGAGGTCAGAAGCTCAGACCCTGATTTCGTCAGACCCAAATCTCTAATTAAGTCGTCCAATTCCCTCTGATTTGGAAATTGAGGGTTTGTACTGAGAGTTACTGTATATTCTTCATCATGACTGTCCTCACCAGCCGACATCTCAGATGAGCTAGCTGCATCCTCATTTTCAACGTGCAAAGCAAAGAAACAAAATATAGGCATAGCTATATATGTAGAAGAGCATCAGCACTAAGAAAAATCGACACACAATGACCCACAGTCTGTAAATACAGAAGGTAAAGTAATGGATAGATACCTGTTCTGGTTGACGTGATATTGGAAGACCTTCGCCATATGGTACAGGAGCTATGGACGACGCTATGCTTGGATACTGAAGAGTCTGCCTTCCTTTAATTTTCCTGTACTTAGAAACATCTACCATGCAGTAGTAGCAATCGTCGTGGTGGCTCTTTGGTTCTCTCCATATTCTGGGTACCGCAAAGGGCATTGCCTTGCGTACTCCCCGCAGCCACCCTTCAAGTGTGGAGCGGCAACTTCCACAGATCACATGGGGTGCCCAGGGCTTATCTTGGTCACCCATAGGCATACCAAAATAGAGCCGATACGCGATGATCCAGAACTTGGTGCCTTTCACGATCTTGTGCGATACTTGCTTGGGGCCTATGTAATACCCACAAACGTAGCAGAATATATCCGGCGAGTAATTACAAGCTCTAGTTGCCATTCTCTTTACCAAACTGTACTACATTAATCATAACCTGCAGATATAGAGAGAAGAGTTATTAAATCTGCAACAGATTACAGATTCCAGAAAAAAGATGTATTCACAACACTGAAATAATGTTCGCAATAAAAAATGATCGATAACACTCAAATCGTCAGCACAGAGAAGCACAGAAACACAGTACCTCAGTGCTGGTAACCATCAGACAAACAACCTGCTTTCTTTGTGTGCTCACACTTGCTGACTTCTCAGACTCTGCGCTCTTCTTTATATAGCACAGTTATTATTCTGATATTGCCGTGCCCATAATAACATTATACTGGTAAAACATGAAAAATGGATTATCTCTGAAACCATTGATGATCCACACAAACCAAGGCCAGATTTGGACTCAGCGCCCACAAATATATATAAAAACATAAAAAATTCTATATAAACAGAATCAGTGTTACACAGTGTAATAAATTTAAAAAACTAAAAATTATGACTGAAAGAGAAATAAAAATAAGACTCGTACTGAAACAAATAATTATAAAAACTACCTAAAACTAAGACTACAAAATGAAAAAAAAGAAAAGAAAATTAAAAAAGTACACGTAGTGACAATACCACCATATCTATTGGTGATGATAATGACAATAATGTTTATTGGCAGGAGACAGATCCCCCACTAAAAAACGGGTACAATTTCCATCAAGGTAATCAGCGATTCAACTAATTAATTATTAAACAATAAATTTAAAAAACAAACCCAAAAAAGGACAGCGGTAATAAAGAAATAACATTAATACACGTAATAAAACTAGAATTACTAAAATTAGTAATAATAGCTTCATAAAAATAAAAAGTTCATGGAATGGAATAGCTAATGCGGGAATTAAGTGGAGCAACAGACAAACGCTTTCGTACCAAGATGTCCACAGTCTAGAAGACAAAAGCAGGACTGATGAATAGCTTGGACAATTGGATTGTCTGAGTTTTAATTCTTCGCATTGGACTGCGTTGAGCGCCTCTTGTTACCTCAGGGAGTCTCGGAACGTTGCGGTTAGCGAACATTTGAGAAGCTGAGCATCTTGGAAGTAACTTATGCGGCAGTCTATAAGATCTATTGTAAAGGAAATTGAGGGTTCTGGAAGAGCCTTTTTTATAATTAACCCAGAATTGCTGCTCATAAATATTAGTGCAGAATGTACGAAAAAGAGTGTCTTTAGCTTCGCTTGTACAGAATTTAAAGTTCCTTATAATCATGTTTGCCTTCGATATTGTTTCCTTGTGTCTGAGTTGTCATTCAAGGAGCTGGTGATAGATAGTTTGACCCAGATACTTAAATTCTTTTACCTGCTCTATTGGTTCGTCTCAATTTGAAAATAATAGCTGTTTGGTTTGAGCTTCTGGGATGGAACTTCATAACTTCAGTGTTTTAGTAACATTAAAATTAATGTCATGGTTCTGTGCATAGGATTCACAAATTTTTATACGAAGAGTCGGACCTTTAACCGAAGGGCTCATTGATACCATATCATCGGTATAGACCAAGTTATTATCTTCATATCATCTATGCAGCATCACACCTTGCCTCAGTAAGAGAAGCAGTTAATCCACCAATATATATATATATATTATATAATATATATATATATATATATATATATATTATATATATATATATATTTCAAACAGTAGAGGAGAGAGTAAGGCATCACACACTTGCCTCAGTAAGAGAAGCAGTTAATCCACCAATATATATATATATTATATATATATATATATATATATACAGGGTGGGCGGAAAGTAGCTCCCTATTTTGGATTGGTAAAAAAATACGTATATATCCATTTATTTCAGAAGAAATAATATGAAAAGGTAGGCATACATGGTAGGTTTTCTCTAAAATTCAATGTGGGCTCCAACTCTTTCCACCAGCTCCTGGAGCCGCCCAGGAATGGCGTCCACTGACTTTAGCAGGAACTCCGGCGGGATGGAGGACATGACTTCCCGAATTCGGTCCTCCAGTTCTTCCAATGTCCTCGGTTTGGTGCGGTAGACTTCTTCCTTTACCCACCCCCAAAGAAAGAAGTCGCACGGTGTCAAGTCGGGGCTCCTGGCTGGCCATTGATGTGGACCACGACGACCCATCCAACGCCCAGGGAAGTGGGCATCCAGCCACTCACGGACAACAAGAGCGAAGTGCGGAGGGGCGCCATCTTGCATAAATATCAGATCGTCGATGTTCTCCCATGTGCTGACAACCGGCCAGACCTCGTTTCGCAACATAGCAAGGTACCGCTCAGCATCATGGTGTTGCTCAGAAGGAACGGGCCCACAACCTGATCTGAGGTCATACCACACCACACCGTTACACTGAACCGATTCTGCCGTTTTCAGCGGTAACCGTGCGACTTCTTTCTTTGGGGTGGGTAAAGGAAGAAGTCTACCGCACCAAACCGAGGACATTGGTAGAACTGGAGGACCGAATTCGGGAAGTCATGTCCTCCATCCCGCCGGAGTTCCTGCTAAAGTCAGTGGACGCCATTCCTGGGCGGCTCCAGAAGCTGGTGGAAAGAGTTGGACCCACATTGAATTTTAGAGAAAATCTACCATGTATGCCTACCTTTTCATATTATTTCTTCTGAAATAAATGGATAATATACATATTTTTTTACCAATCCAAAATAGGGAGCTACTTTCCGCCCACCCTGTATATATATATATATATATACAGTGCCCGCGAAAAGTATCCGATCACTCAAGAAAATACAATATTTTCCCTTGATATTCAGAGACACGTAATTCACTTTCTATTTGTTCTAGCGACATCTGGTAACTTTGAGGTTGCTCGCTGATATGAGAGCTATCCAACGCATTCTCAAATTAGTGTTCTGGTAGCCTTCGTTGCGGGTGGCTGTGTCTCAAATTTGTCAGATTTCACTGTTTGTGTAAATTTCTTGATTTTTTTTTTTTTTTACAGAAAGTGGTGTAAATAAAATTTATATATAATGTGTGCTAAAAAACAACTTAAGAGTGATTGTCGAGGTGCTATTGTTGCTTTGCATGCATGTGGAAAATCACAGAGACCGATAGCTAAGGAATTAAACATATCCCAAAGTACCGTTAATTTATGGGTTTCACGGGCTAAGAACAATGGTGGCCTAACCACGCCAGTCCCTAAAAAACGATCTGGCAGACCAAGAAAAACAAATTCGCGAACAGACAAACTTATGAAACGTTTAGTATTGAAAAACCCAACAATAACTGCGAAAGAAATAAAATTTAATATGAATAATTTGTTATCTGGTGTTTCTGAACGAACTATCCAGGAGCGGCTCCAAAAAGACCTCGGATTACCATCTCGCCATGCTGCTAAGAAACCGTTCATTAATGAAAAAATGCGTAAAAAACGTGTCGCATTTTGTAAAAAATACATTCATTGGACTGTTGATGACTGGAAGAAGGTTTTATTTAGCGATGAGTCGACATTTTTGACATTCAGAAGTTGTCCAAAAAAGGTTCGCCGGCCTATTGGCTCAAATAGGATGGACCCTAAATACACCCTAAAGACAATGAAACACCCTCCAAGTGTGATGGTTTGGGGTTGTTTCGGTTACTATGGGCGTGGAAACTTATATTTTCTTCCGAAGAACACAACTATGAATGGTGCACGGTATTTAGCAATGCTACAGGATAAACTTCCAATGGCAATGGCAATCCAAAGGACAAAAACATACATGCATGATGGTGCACCATGTCACAGGGCCAAAATAGTGACAAAATGGATTACTGACAATAAATTTTATATTTTGGATTGGCCTGGTAATAGTCCAGATCTCAATCCGATAGAAAATCTGTGGCTAATAATAAAAAATAAGGTTGAATGCCACGACACTGGCTCAGTCGAAAAATTACAAGAGGCCATCAAAAAGGTATGGTGCAAGGAAATATCAGTGGAAGTTTGTCAAAACTTGATTAAATCCATGCCAAAACGTCTAGAACAAGTCATCCAAACCAAAGGACAGATGACAAAATACTAATATAAGGTTAGTATACATTTAAACATTGTTTTTTATGTAAAAAATACAAATTTCAAGGGTGATCGGATACTTTTCGCGGGCACTGTATATATATATATATATATACAGGGTGGGCGGAAAGTAGCTCCCTATTTTGGATTGGTAAAAAAATACGTATATTATCAATTTATTTCAGAAGAAATAATATGAAAAGGTAGGCATACATGGTAGGTTTTCTCTAAAATTCAATGTGGGCTCCAACTCTTTCCACCAGCTTCTGGAGCTGCCAGGAATGGCGTCCACTGACTTTAGCAGGAACTCCGGCGGGATGGAGGACATGACTTCCCGAATTCGGTCCTCCAGTTCTTCCAATGTCCTCGGTTTGGTGCGGTAGACTTCTTCCTTTACCCACCCCCAAAGAAAGAAGTCGCACGGGTCAAGTCGGGGCTCCTGGCTGGCCATTGATGTGGACCACGACGACCCATCCAACGCCCAGGGAAGTGGGCATCCAGCCACTCACGGACAACAAGAGCGAAGTGCGGAGGGGCGCCATCTTGCATAAATATCAGATCGTCGATGTTCTCCCATGTGCTGACAACCGGCCAGACCTCGTTTCGCACATAGCAAGGTACCGCTCAGCATTCATGGTGTTGCTCAGAAGGAACGGGCCCACAACCTGATCTGAGGTCATACCACACCACACCGTTACACTGAACCGATTCTGCCGTTTTTCAGCGGTAACCGTGCGACTTCTTTCTTTGGGGTGGGTAAAGGAAGAAGTCTACCGCACCAAACCGAGGACATTGGTAGAACTGGAGGACCGAATTCGGGAAGTCATATCCTCCATCCGCCGGAGTTCCTGCTAAAGTCAGTGGACGCCATTCCTGGGCGGCTCCAGAAGCTGGTGGAAAGAGTTGGACCCCACATTGAATTTTAGAGAAAATCTACCATGTATGCCTACCTTTTCATATTATTTCTTCTGAAATAAATGGATAATATACGTATTTTTTACCAATCCAAAATAGGGAGCTACTTTCCGCCCACCCTGTATATATATATATATATATATATATATATATATATATATATATATACAGGGTGGGCGGAAAGTAGCTCCCTATTTTGGATTGGTAAAAAAATACGTATATTATCAATTTATTTCAGAAGAAATAATATGAAAAGGTAGGCATACATGGTAGGTTTTCTCTAAAATTCAATGTGGGCTCCAACTCTTTCCACCAGCTTCTGGAGCTGCCCAGGAATGGCGTCCACTGACTTTAGCAGGAACTCCGGCGGGATGGAGGACATGACTTCCCGAATTCGGTCCTCCAGTTCTTCCAATGTCCTCGGTTTGGTGCGGTAGACTTCTTCCTTTACCCACCCCCAAAGAAAGAAGTCGCACGGTGTCAAGTCGGGGCTCCTGGCTGGCCATTGATGTGGACCACGACGACCCATCCAACGCCCAGGGAAGTGGGCATCCAGCCACTCACGGACAACAAGAGCGAAGTGCGGAGGGGCGCCATCTTGCATAAATATCAGATCGTCGATGTTCTCCCATGTGCTGACAACCGGCCAGACCTCGTTTCGCAACATAGCAAGGTACCGCTCAGCATTCATGGTGTTGCTCAGAAGGAACGGGCCCACAACCTGATCTGAGGTCATACCACACCACACCGTTACACTGAACCGATTCTGCCATTTTTCAGCGGTAACCGTGCGACTTCTTTCTTTGGGGGTGGGTAAAGGAAGAAGTCTACCGCACCAAACCGAGGACATTGGAAGAACTGGAGGACCGAATTCGGGAAGTCATGTCCTCCATCCCGCCGGAGTTCCTGCTAAAGTCAGTGGACGCCATTCCTGGGCGGCTCCAGAAGCTGGTGGAAAGAGTTGGAGCCCACATTGAATTTTAGAGAAAACCTACCATGTATGCCTACCTTTTCATATTATTTTTTCTGAAATAAATGAATAATATACGTATTTTTTTACCAATCCAAAATAGGGAGCTACTTCCCGCCCACCCTGTATATATATATATATATATTATTTATTTTAAACAGTAGAGGAGAGAGTAAGGAGCCTTGTTTAACTCCGCATGAGGAACCAAAACAGTCGGACAATACATTGCCCCGGCAGGGCCGTAACTAGGGTTTAGAAATTAGTGAGGTCCAGATTTTTTTCGAGCGCGACGGGACGAGCAAAATTCAGACCAAAATGACATATACAAACACAACCCAAGCTATACACTAAACACAAAACGCTCGACGCTCCCTCTTTTCAAAAGAAAAGCGGTAATATGCGTTTCATACACGGAGAACGGTTCAGTCTCTTTTTTTTTTTTTTAGGAAATAATTACCGAGGTCCGGACCTCGGTGACCTCATAGGTAGTTACGGCCCTGATTGCCCGTATCCAACCATAAAAGTTTGGTGTGTGTACCAAAATTTCAATAAATTTAAAACATATGGTGGGACATTCCTGTCTTATAATTTTCTAAATAGAATATTGTGATTCACTCTTTCATATGCTCTGCTTATATAAAAAAAACAATTATAAATAGTTGAGTTACTGACAGTATATCTAAGTACAATCTCTTTCAAAACGTAAATGCACAAGTCATTTGAATGGGACCTCTTAAAACCAAAATGATTAAGAGATGTCCATAAATAATCATTTAGTCGGCGTAGCAAAAGTTATATATATATGGTATAGTGGTTAGCGTCGCTGACCCGGTGACGGTAGGCGGCGCGCAGCAAAACCCAGCTGTTCATCCTTCTACAGAATAAAGAAATTGGTTGGTAGATAAATGGGTACCATGGGTATCTTAGTGGTTAAGACGCTGGGCTGCTGGTGGGGCGTGGTTCGGATTCCACGTTAAACTGTAGGTCTAAGGTGGAGTGAAAAGCTTGACCTTCGTCAGACTGAACAATTCGGGCGGAAGATAAACAAGGTTATATATATATATATATATATATATATATATATATATATATATGCGCCTCGGTGGTGTAGTGGTTAGCGTTGCTGACTATATATAATATATATATATATATATATGGGCTACGTCGTGGCCTATGTCGTAACACCGCTTCCCGGAGATCAGCGAAGTTAAGCGACATTGGCTCTGGGTAGTAGTTGGATGGGAGACCGTCCTCCGCGCTCAGATTATGTAGCGACCCGTGGTTCGGATCCCACGTAAATCTGTAGGTCCCCTCTGTCATATGACCTTCGATGTTGCGAAGGAGGTTAAACAACCCCAACAAACATAAATAAATATATATATATATAATATATATGCGCCTCGGTGGTGTAGTGGTTAGCGTCGCTGACTACGAAGCCATTGACCCCGGGATCGAGACCCGGTGACGGCAGCCACAATAAAGAAAGTGGTTGATAGATAAATGGGTACCCTGGGTGGCCTAGTGGTTAAGACGCTGGGCTGCTGGTGGGGCGTGGTTCGGATTCCACGTTAAACTGTAGGTCTAAGGTGGAGTGAAAAGCTTAACCTTCGTCAGACTGAACAATTCTGGCGGAAGCAAACCAAAGGTTATATATATATATATATATAAAATTTTTAATTTTTGCATCACCCTACTATATATATATATATATATATATATATATATATATATATAGGATGATGAAAAAAAAAATGTGAATGCCAGTGCGCTCAGCCTTTGTGTTGCCTTTTGCTGAAAAATTAAGCCATGCAAAATTATATGGCTTAAAAATAATATTTAGAGGTTGCTCAATGACTAAAGTCTGTCATTTGAGACTACGATTAGCCCACTCCTTTCCCTGACGTTGTTTTATTGATTTCATCACTAGTTTAATGTCATGTAATTGGCTGAGGTGGAATGTTGCCTTTACCGATCATAGAGATCTTGAAGCCGTGATTGGCTTATTAAAAACAGTTTTATTATGACAACATCAGGAGAATTTCCAGAGCTTATGCATCACAAGTCCTCAGTTACCCAGATCTTGCTCGCATGGCTTCCAGGGTAGTGTTCAGTATGTTGCGTACATGCTTGGTACAATGCTCGTACATGTATGAACATTAGAATTTTTTTTTGTAACTTCCGCAAATGATAAAATTTATACAAAAGAGGATAAACTTTAAAGTCATTAAGCAACTTCTCAGTATTATTTTTAAGGACTATAATTTTGTATGGCTTAATTTTTCAGCAAAAGGCACCAAATAAAGGCTGAGCCCGCTGGCATTTGAAATTTTTTTCATCACCCTTATATATATATATATATATATATATATATATATATATATATAACGCAATTTTTTTTTAATGTACGAAAGAAGCGCAATACATTTGAAGTTGAAGAACGTAAAAAAAATCAGACGAGAGATTTTGTTTGTTGGAATGAAACGCTTCTCTGGTTGCACAATAGTCAATGAGCGTCAATAAGTTGGAATTATCTTTAGTACCAGTTGAAGACTTTTAGAAGTTTATGCGATAATATATATATATATATATATATATATATTTTAATGTAAAGAACGACGCTTGTGTAGAAGAGCGTTCCGCACAAAATGAGGAGGGAGAACGAACAAATGAAAAATGAGGTACGCTCTTCTACACAAGCGTCGTTCTTTACATTAATTATACCTGTGTTTGCAGTTAAAATGTATATATGTACGGCATGCGAAGGTGCCCCCTCAGGGCATTGGTTTCTGCTCGTATGTAGAAGAATTACGACTTCTGATTGATCGAGGTGCATGGTGTAGTGGATAGCATATCTGACCGGCAATCGGATGATCCCGGGTTCAATTCCCGGGTGGTACCTCATCTTTCATTTGTTCGTTCTCCCTCCTCATCTTGTGCGGAACGCTCTTCTACACAAGCGTCGTTCTTTACATTAATTATACTGTGCGTTGATTGCAGTTAATATATATATATATATATATATATATATATATATATATATATATATATATATATATATGAAAAGCAATCATCATGCTAAAATTATGAAATAGTCTAGTTCAACCAATAATTGAATATTACTCAGTACTCACAAGCCCATACAGAAAACGAAACATTGCGAACATAGAAGCCGTACAAGGACTTTTACATCTAAGATATAAGAAACGAAAACTGAGGACTATTGGTCTTGATTACAATCCCTGAAACTCAACTGTCTGGAAAGAAGACGCGAGCGGTACATAATAATATAAATATGGAAAATACTCGAGGGTTTTGTCCCTAACCTTAGAAATGAAATAGAAACAAACTGGAATGAGAGAAGAGGCAAATTTTGTGCTGTCCCAGCTGCGGTGGGACAGGGGTCCATGAAAGGGATGATGGAAAATACCCTCAGAATACGATGCCCAAAGTTTTTTAATGTCCTGCCAAAAGAAGTGAGAAACCTCTAGCACGCCGACCTGAATAATTTCAAGAACCAGCTGGACAGGTTCCTGTGCGAAGTCCCTGACCAGCCATGTGTCGCCAGCTACGTGGGCAGGAAGAGATCGGAAACCAGTTCCCTCCACCAAATCCCGCAGTTGAGGCCGGATGCTGCAGAGGGGTCAACGGCAGGTCAATCCTGAACCGTCGTTCGAAATCCTCATGAAGAATTATATATATATATATATATATATATATATATATATATATATATATAATATATATATATACAGGGCGTCCCAAAAAAATGTATACACACTTTAAATACTTATAAAGGCAGTGTTTATTAAAATACATTTCATTTTCAAAATGTAGTAGAATCTACAGACATTATTTAATTGTTTTGTCAACGCCTGTTTTCAAACTGACGTCCGTTCTGGTCCAGGCACTGCTGATAACGCGAAGCAATGGAATCGCAAACATCACGAAACATTTCGTTTGGTATTTGTGTGCATTCTCGTTCAATGGCTGCTCTCAATTCAGCGACTGTTGCAGGTTTTATAGCGTAGACTTTGTCTTTTAAGTATCCCCATAAAAAAAAGTCTAGTGGTGTGAGGTCTGGTGAACGCGGAGGGTATTCTACGAAACCCCTTCGTCCAATCCACATCCACATCGTGCCAAGTACCACTCGCAATACTCCACTCTTCGGTCCGGATCATCTTCATTAATAGCATGGACTAATCTTGGAATGTAACTTTTCCATTGACAGCGCTTCAAAATGCGTTGGACAGACGATTCTGAAATTCCTACCTCACGACTCGCTTGCCGCACAGATTTTCTTGGACTTTGGTGATACGTTTCCAGTACTCTTTCTTGCTTTGTGGGGCTTGTCGATATCCGTGGTCTTCCGGAACGCTTCTTGTGGACATTCTGAACAGTTCCATCGGCTTCAAACTTATCTCTAATTCGAGTGATGGTAAGTCGCGTTGGTGGATCTGTTTGAAACTCCCTCCTAAACTGTCTTTGCACTTCAACTGCGTTTTCACACTTCCAGTAGCATTTTAGAATGAATTTCCTTTGTTCAAAGCTTAGTCTGACTGCCATTATTAATTCTAATGGGTTTAACTTGGAAAGAAAGAAACATCAATTGAGCTATCAGCTGTTAAAGTGTGTATACATTTTTTTGGGACGCCCTATATATATATATATATATATATATATAATCACACATGGGGCTGAAGCCGGCTTTTGTAGGCTTCGGCTTCAAGAATTTGAAAATGACCGACTTCGGCTTCGAGACTTGGTTATTTGTATAGTTTGAGGGGTTTTGGTTATTTGTATAGTTTGAGGGGTTTTATTTTTTATATAACTATTTTAATATTTTTCATTATTAGTAATGCTAATAAACAAAAATAGTTAACCTATATTAATTTAGAATACGTTAACTATGTAACTCGTCTTCCGGTCCTCGTTCTATAAGATTCGGCTTCGGTTTCGCCTTCCTCACTTTCTAAATGGTGGGCTTCAGCTTCGTGATTTTCTAAAAGCTTCGGCCCCATGTCTTATATATATACACACAGTATATATATATATATATATATATATATATATATATATATATATATATATATATATATTATATATATATACAGGGTGTACATAAAGTCAGGATCTATTTTTGTGAATCACTTGGAAATTATATGGAATTCAATCATAAAATGATAAAGTGGTAACATTTATTAAATAATTAAGAGTAGGATTCGACGTGACGCCCATCAGTATCCCTGCACAGCTCAAATCGTTCCCCAGCATTTCTAAACACATTCTGGAGCATTTGAGGGGTTATGTTATCTGCAGCAGTTCGTATACGTGTACGTAAGTTTTCAAGACTCGTAATCTTCGTCTGATAGACGTGCGATTTGATAAAGCCCCATGCAAAGAAATCTAAAGGGGTTAAATCTGGTGATCTCGCTGGCCAAGGTCTTTTGTTGCTTCCGCGTCCGATCCAGCGATTTGGAAAACGTCCATTTAGATAATCCTGAAAAATTTTGGCATAGTGACAAGGAACACCATCATGTTGATAGACGACGGTACTAACAATCCTATCCCCGTCGTCTATCAACATGATGGTGCTCCTTGTCACTATGCCAAAATTGTTCAGGATTATCTAAATGGACGTTTTCCAAATCGCTGGATCGGACGCGGAAGCAACAAAAGACCTTGGCCAGCGAGATCACCAGATTTAACCCCTTTAGATTTCTTTGCATGGGGCTTTATCAAATCGTACGTCTATCAGACGAAGATTACGAGTCTTGAAAACTTACGTACACGTATACGAACTGCTGCAGATAACATAACCCCGCAAATGCTCCAGAATGTGTTTAGAAATGCTGCGGAACGATTTGAGCTGTGCAGGGATACTGATGGGCGTCACATCGAATTCTACTCTTAATTATTTAATAAATGTTACCACTTTATCATTTTATGATTGAATTCCATATAATTTTCAAGTGATTCACAAAAATAGATCCTGACTTTATGTACACCCTGTATACCTTACCTTATGTTGTTTCGTGTGTTGGTCTCTCTTCACACGGAGGTCAAGCTGGTGGCCCCGCCTCTAGGTCTGGCCTGGTGGAGGAGCGAGTTACTTTCTTGCGCTCTCCACCGTACATAGCCAGGCACGCCCGGCTCATCTGTTACTGTCCTGAGCCAGGCATCCAGTCTTTTCTTGAAGACTTCAACTTTGACCCCCGTTACGTTTCTGAGGTCCTTAGGAAGCTGGTTGAAAAGTCTTGGCCCCCTGACAACCAAGCTATTTTCCTTCAGGGTTGAGGAGGTCCCTTGTCGTGCTTTTAATTTGGGAACACTACACATTCTGCCTTTCCTATTTTCCAGTGTTGTTTGAATGGTAATTGGGTTTAGTTTTAGGTTTGGTACCAGTTTTTCGATCATTTTCCATATGTAGATTATGATGTACCTCTTCTTTCCAGTGAGTACAGATTTAGTTTACGTAGTCTTTCCCAGTAGTTGAGTTCTTTGCAGCCATCAATCTTGGCTGTGAAATGCCTTTGCGTTTCTTCTAGTTTATTAGTTTCTTTCTTTTTATATGGGGACGTCAAAACTGAGCAGTATTCAAGTTTTGGTATAATCAGTGTTTTTAGCAGGGGGAATCATTACTGTCCTGTCCCTTCTCTTGAACGTTCTTAGAACCTGTCCGGCGACTCTTTTTGCTTTATTTATCGCTATCTGATTTTGTGTTTCGAATTTCGCATCATCTGTCATTATTATCCCGAGATCAATCGCTTTCATGCTTCTCTGAATTTCCTGTATATCTGGAGCATAATATGCAGTCTAAGTTCTTCTTTTCTACCATATCTCAAGAGTTGAAATTTCTCGGCGTTGAATGACATGTTGTTGTCTTCTGACCATTTGTATATTTTGTTCGTGTCCCTCTGCAAGGCCTCCACGTCATGTACATCGCTGATTTTTCTGCTGATCTTTGTATCGTCTGCAAAGGATGTTACTATACTATTGCTGTTTACTCCTCTGTCTATGTCTGTTAGCATGATAATGAACAGGAGTGGGGCCAGTACTGTCCCTTGTGGTACTGAGCTGCGTACTTCCGATTCTGATGATGATATACCTTGAATTTTGACGACCTGCAGACGATCACTAAGGAAGTTGTAGATCCATTTTCCCACTTTGCGTTATTCCCATGTCTTTAATTTTATGTCCTATTATACCATGGTCACATTTATCGAAAGCTTTAGCAAAATCTGTGTATATAACATCGTAGTTGTCATTGCCTTCCAATGCATCTAGGATATTGTTGTAGTGCTCTATTAGTTGTGATAGGCATGATCTACCTGATCGGAATCCATGCTGATTTTCGTTGAATCTTTCCCGTGTCTGCAGGAAATCATAAATTTTCCCTCTAACTATTCTTTCAAATACTTTGGTGAGGTGGGACGTCAATGACACTGGTCTATAGTTCTTTGCTTGAGATCTGTCCCCTCCTTTATATATAGGGACAATGTTTGCTCTTTTCAAGATGCTCGGTATTTCCCCAGTGTCTAGTGTTCTTCCCCATATCCAGTATAAAGGTGTAGCTATTTCATTTTTACAGTTTTTAATCAATAATGCGTTCCAATTGTCCGGACCCGCAGCTGAATGTAGTTTCATTTGTTCTACAGCTCTCGCTACATCTTCTGGTGTAAACTCAAAGTCTGTTATATACTCTCCTTGCAATTCCTCTTCAAAGAATGCATTTATGTCAGGTATCGCTTTGTCACTTTTTGGGGTACTGAAAACTGATTTATATTGAGCTCTCAATGTATCAGATAAGCACACCGGACAAAAAATTAGTCTCCCCTCTCAGAATGTACCTAATAACGTGTGACGGCGCCTCTGGCCTTGATAACCGCACGAATCCGGCGAGGCAGAGACTCTACGAGGTTGTGCATGTACTGAACATCGATTTGCTGCCACTCGTTCATCAGCCGGTCCCGAAGTTCCGCCAGAGTCCGTGGGTGTCTCTTCCTGCGCTTCACTTTCTGTTTCCAGCCTGACCAACACCTTCGACGCATTCAGGATTAAAGGCTTCATTGGACCTGCGATGTACTCGTCGCCTCCCATCATTGGAGAACAAACAAAAACGGGACTCATCGGACCAAATTACACGTTTCCAATCTGCCGCAGTCCAGTTTTTGTGCCTCTGAGCCCATTTATAACGTGCCAATTTGTGACTTGCTGTTAACAGCGGCCTCTTCCGTGGTACCCTGCTCCAGATGTCCATCGCATGCAGTTCTCGTCGCAATGTCCGTTCGGAAATTGGTCGCTGGAGAATCTCATTGGTTTCTTGGAGCAATTGTTCTCTGGTTTGAAAACGATTTGCAGATACTAGACGAGAAACATGGCGGCGGCCCCTATTGTCGAGAATTGTTTTCCGGCCACAGTTACGCCGTCGATTGTCAGTTGATTGCGAACTACACCACTCTTTGTAAACTCGCTGGACAGTACGCGTTGACACACCAACAAATTGGGCTACTTCAGACATTTTGTGTCCGTGGGCTCTGCCAAACACGATGGCTCCTTTTTGCTACTGAGTAACGTCTGCCTCACGACCCATTTTGCAGACTATATCCAACACACACTTTGTTCTTCACCACCTCACGAAACAGATCTGATCCTGTGTGCTACGTCACCGCTACTTGTCACTTACCAATGCTACATCAGCGCCCTCTGTGTGACCTTGAACTTCCTACTATCGGTGCTATTAGGGGTGACTAATTTTTTGTCCGGTGTGCTTATCTGGCTTACGCAAATATATTTGGTCACCTTCTTATTTATAAACGCTCGAGACGCCTTCAAACTCATACCTGTTAAATACGGCCTTAACTGGGGCCATTCGCCAGTTTTATCGGCAGTTCGTGCTGACCTACAGGTTTGCGTATGGTGAGTGTAATTTAGTGAGTGAACCACTTCTGTCTTTCGTATTTAATATCGTTTTGTATATAAATACTTCAAAATATGTTGCATTTCAATTATAATTTTTCTATATTCATTTTTATAGTTCAGTAAATACTTTTGGAACTGGTGCGAATCAGGGTCTCATTTTCTTCGCTCGATCCATTGGTCTCAATATATCGGAGTGTCTTTCTTCAGGTATTTTACACTATCGGTCTCATACCCTTCAAAAAATACCCAAACAACAAAGTTTCGAAGTAATTTGCACCCAAACGAAAATAATGTTTTTCATGGTATTCAAATGTCCTACCTTAAGTACAGTTATGTTTCAGTGTAGCTGATAAAGAGCTAAAACGTGGCCGAAACTTTTCTAATTAACTATTTTTCCTTACAATAATATATATAATATTATATATGTACCTTTCAAATGTTCCGTGTGATGATTCCTCACTTCACGAAGGTCAAGTTTATCGCCCCTCTCGAGTTGGCCTGGTGCAGTAGAGAGTTGGTTTCTTTTGCTCTCCACCTCACATAGCCAGGTACACCCGGCTCATCGGGGATTGTTCGAAGCCAGGTGTCTAATCTTCTTTTGAAGAATATATATATATATATATTTTTTTTTACCATATATATATATATATATATATATAACAAGTATTGGGACAAGCTTCTTTTGACCAATACAAAAAATTTTCCCACTATAAGTTACTCTGTAGAGAGTAGCATTGTAGTCTAAAGGCACAGTAGGCTAGTCCGCTACCTTTTACAGTCAGTATTCATAAATATGACAAGTGGATTACAGCTGATAGAGTTTGAACGTTGCAAGAGAATTGAATGTCATATCGCGGGTATGTTTGTGTGTAAGATTGCGTAGACTTTAAAATTCCCAAAGTGAACTGTGGGAAATACTGTACGAAAGTGGAAGACAGTGGAACATGCTTGTGTAGAGCGCAGACCAGGCAGGCCAAAATTTATAACACCTCGCGCGTCGAACGTTGAAACATGTGGTACGGAGGTAATTGACCGTACAAGTGTTTCGGTGAGTGTGTCTATTGTACGTTGGCAGTGACGTAGTCAAATAGTGGGGATATAGCCTTCACATGCTGTAGTGGAAGTCGGGTTTGGTCTGTACAATTATAGGTCTGTTAGTACATTCTAACACTGGTACTTTTTCACTGATACAATTAACTTTTGCTAACAGAAAACCTTAAGTTGTGACTATGCGACGTCGCTCACATAATCAACAATTAATTCAATATAATTCTGTGCTTCTGGACGACCACAGAGAGGGACGTAGAATTGTCATTATTATATATTTGCCACCGAACATATTTTTTTATTTAATGTTGTGGAAAATCTTTCAACCTTTTCTATATTTATATATATATATATATTTTGTAAATGGTATAGTTGGCTTGAGAGAAAAATCAGGACACTTGTTAGACAACGGAAACAAACCCTAAAAAATCTCCACAGATGCAGAACTGAAGAAAGGAGACTCAAACTAAAAAAAAACTTTGCGAAGTAGAAGTGGACCTAAAACAAACATTCATCCATAAGACAAACGAGGAGGAAAACAAGGTAGCTGAAAACATAAAACATAACCCAAAATACTTCTACACGTTGGCGAAAAAAAAAATGCACTGTGAAGAGAGTAGAAAATCCAGATTAATTTTTGTTTTCATTGATACAAATCAGCTAAGAACAAGTTCGGGTACGAACCTAGTAATGAACTTAGTCTAAATTACATCTCCTTCTGGGAACTCTATCACAAATGAGAGAAAATTCGGCACCAGGGCCAGACACATGGAGTGCCACGTTTTTGAAGGAAAGCCTCTATACTTACTATGGAGGAAATCACTCGACACGGGGACAAACTCCACTTTTATTAAAGAACGCGAACATTGCCCACTTATTTAAAAGAGGTAACAAAGCAATGCCTAAGAACTATTGACCAGTAGCTCTCACCTCCTACCTTATAAAGTGCTTTAAATGTATAATTAGAGGCAAAACTACTTACTACGAACAAAAAAAAAAGAATATATACGATCAAAACCAACACGGCTTCAGGGCTGGAAGATCATGCCTATCACAACTATTAGACCACCAGGAGAAAATACTGGAAACATTGTGTCGAGGAAAACATAGATGAAATATATACTGACTTTGCTAAAACCTTCGATAAATGTGACCATGGAATTATAGCATAGAAACTTAAGAATACAGGAATTACTGGAAAGCTAGGAAGATGGATATTTAATTTCTTGACGCAAAGAACGCAAAGAGTGGTGGTAAATGGAGTGAAATCGGAAGTCTCGGAAGTAGAGAGCTTTGTCCCTGAAGGGACAGTATTAGCTCCCTTGCTGTTCATAATGATGATTGCAGATACTGATGCAGATATCAATGACAGTATTGTATCATGTTTCGCAGATGACACAAAGATACGCAAGTAAATAGCGAACGAAGGTGACATAGAAAAATTGCAAAATGACATTGAAACATTATTCAAGTGGGCAGAAGACAACAATATCAAGTTCAACGAAGAAAAATTCCAACTTCTAAGATATGATAATAACAAGGAGCTACAGAATAAAGGGTACAAAACTCTGCAAGCCAAACAGTCACCAGTCACCTCATATATATATATATATATATTATATATATAATAAATCGTTATGCGTTAAATACACTAAGTATTGCGTATTTAAGTGCCTGATGAATAAATCTTACACCTCAATAAAATATTCTAATATTTCGTAGTACATTCCGGGTACGTGCAGAGGGGGGGGCTACAGGGGCTTCAGCCCTCCCATTTGCCCTTTCATGCCTCAGAAGTGCCCTTTTTTTTCCAAAAAAAATATAACATCCGTATAAATGCTGTGAAGACACTTTTTTGGTTGAGAGGGGGAGAAGGTAGTGCCCTTTTTGTTAACTTTCAGCCCCCCCCCCATCTGAAGTGTCCTGTGCACGGGCCTGGACTACATTCAGTTGTATGGTTCACCCAGCTTACAATTCCTGGCTACGCTGCTGTACAAAGGGAAGTGGACGCAGAACGATTGTATGGAAGGCAAGCTTATCACAAACCATATGTTACAGCGTCGAATGCAAAAACAATAGCTACATTGGTGCAACGCTTATTGAACTGAGGAATAGAACAGTGAAAACACGTCCTGTGGAGTGGTGAGTTCCACTGCACATTATTACACCCTTTGAAATACATTGTGAGCAGTTAATTTTACTTTATTTTTGTCGATGTTGTCCAGGTACGTTTGACAAAAAATAATATATTTTTGGGGGGAAGATTATCCTACCGTATGACGTAGTCTCCTTTAAATTCTATTCCGCTTGAGTTCACAAACACAGCATTTTTCCGTGTTGAGTCTACAGATATATAAAAAATATCATTCTAAACTAAATACAGGCCTGTATACGGACGGTTTGCAATTACGATACGTTTGGTTTTTGGTTCACTTTGCGTACAGCAAGCCTGAGGTAGTACGAGTGTGACTACAGGTAAATTTGTGCTGCCTTAGGGAGGAAACAAACTTCCTGAAGAATCATGCACCAGGACCGATAATAACTTGGGGTATCTGCAATGCAAACTAACGAAAATTGCAATAAATTGAATACGGATTATGAGTGTTCTTTGGACTAGACAAACGCAGAACATTATTGCTTTCAGTGATGATGAACCATGTACGAAGGCCTAGTCATTACTTTCACCCCCTATTTGCTTGGCAATGCTGCTGCGAGCTGCTCGTACCCTGAAATGGGCGTATGGGTGGCATGGTGTTCTTTGTAAAAATATGTTTAACTCTTCATACTTCCACTTAAACTATGAATGTATGTATATATACAGTGGCGGCTCCTCTATAAGGGCCATAGGGGCCGGGCCCCACCAGTAATCTCTGCACAAAAGCAAAAAAATGAAATAAATTATTAAGTTTTCGAATTAGATATGTAACATTTTTTTTTTCTAAGTTATAGACGCTTTCTTCAACATGAGCATGAAATCTTATATCTAAAGGGCTCATTTAAATTGGCCCTATATACACCATTTTATAACACAGTATTACGAGAATTGACGCACCGCGCGGATCCTGATTTCTCCTGATTGGTTTAATAAGCTGATCTTGGGGCCACGGTGAAGTGGCCCGGAAGGCTGAAAATTTTCGTTTAAATTATCGCAGTCATATTTGATTTAGAGATTGTTTACGGTGGGTTTTTTTGTCAATGAATAAATATTAATCTATTTAATGAATAGATGGGGGTCATTAATTCCCATAATGTAAAGATCTGTTTTTATTCATTTACAGTTCATTTTATATTTACCTTTTTCAATGTGTAATTTTAATTAGTTACACTCCAATTACATTTTCTTTGAATAGTCAAAGATTATGTCATTGAAAACGGAACAGCTGATTAGCTTTTCTTTTTATTTGAATTCAGTCTGTTTAGGAAACCGGAAGTGAATGGTATGGTAGTGCTTAATTATAGTGTTCTAATCGATTTGGTGGCGAATAATATCATTAATATTTAACCAAAGTTTGTCTACCCTTACCGGTATATGATGAACAGAGTAGACGAGATATTAAAAAAGCCATTTTCCTCCTTAAAACTGGAGGAAAAATTAGAAATAAAAAGACGGCGTATATCAGCCTACAGACATAATAATTACACAGCGAGATGGAAAAAAACTGAGAACATTTTCAAGCAATTGGTTTGGTAAGAAAGAATGGCTGACGGTTAGTAGTGCAGAGAGTTCCTTATTTTGTTTTTATTGTCTATTATATGGAGGAGAAAGTTTGTGGACTAAAACTGGTTGTAAAGATTTAAAACATCCTTCTGAACGAATCCAGAAACACGAATCTAGTAAATCTCATATAAACAATGCTGTCCAGTTCAGAATGTTTGGAACCACAAATATTTTATCTGTTATTAATGAGGGATATCGCCATGGCATTCAGAGACATAATGAAATTGTGGACAAAAATAGGCATGTTTTATCAAGAATAATTAACTGCTTAAAATTCTGTGGTACGCATGAGCTCTCATTACGAGGACATAATGAAGGTGAACAATCCTGCAATCGTGGAGTATTTTTAGACATGATTAGCTATACAGCTACCTTAGATTGTACGCTGAGTGACCATCTTGAAAACAGCAAAGTTGCAAAAAACACATCTAAAACAATTCAAAATGATCTTTTGGAATGCATGTATGAAGTTTACATTGATGAAATAAAAAAGGAAATAGATGAAATAAGTTTTGTTTCTGTCCAAGCCGATGAAACAACAGACGTGGCTTGTAATTCACAATTTGTAATTATACTACGATATCTAAAAAACTTCGAACCTGTTGAAAGATTCATAATATTTGCTAAAGTTGGAGATAGGACTGCAAATGGACTTACAAATGTGCTTACTGAAGAACTACAAAAATTTAATCTCAAACATAAACTCGTTGCACAGGCATATGATGGGGCGGCCGTAATGCGTGGCCTACATTGTGGTGTACATGTTCAAATGAAGAAAATTTATCCACATGCACATTACATTCACTGTTACGCACACCAGCTAAATATTACCGTTAAAAATGTCTGCTCATCAAATAAAAATATGAAACTGTTTTTCTCGATCCTAAATGGAATTAGCACATTTTTTAATGTCTCCAAAGCGAAGTAGTCTGCTTCTTGAAATTTGTCAAACACGTATTCCTCATGTGTCCCAAACAAGATGGAATTTTCATTCCAGAGTGGTTAATAGTGTTAAAGAGAACAAAGAGGAGCTCACTGAATGTTTTGGAAGAATTCAGAATGATGAGGGTTGGGATGATAAAAGTATATGCGAGTCTATTGGATTCAAAAGGTCGCTTGAAGATGAGGAGTTTAATTTTTGGCTCTTATTCTTTTATTCTGGAATGAAACGCGTAGAAATTTTATACAATGTCCTGCAAGCAAAAAAAACGACGTGTTACCACTGCACAGGCATTAAAAGACTTTGAATTATCTATGAGTCAATTAAGAGAAGAGGTTCCAGTCTTTATTTCGAAGGCTTTTGAAAATCATAATGAAATCCCATCACGTCCAATAAAAAAGGCAAAAAGAGATATAATTGGGACAAAAACTGATAAACTTTGTAGTTTTGCAAAAGATGCATGCACTCGCATTACTGACGAGATGAATGAGCGATTTGGGAAATCAGAAATATTTCGCTCCTTTGCTGTAATAGATCCCAAAGAATTTAATCATCATCTTAGACAATTCCCAGTTGAATACTGCAAAGTTATTGAAACTAATTATCCTATGCTAAGGGGAGAAAAACTGTCTTCTGAATTAGAAATCGTGTACTCAAACAAAAGCTTTGCTAATATTTCGAGCGTTTGAGCTTTAATGCGCTTCTTATACGAAAACAAACTGCTAGATACCTTTTCTGGTGTCAAAACTCAAAATTATTGGAAATTGTCTTAGTGACGCCTGTTTCTACTGCCGATTCTGAACGCTGTTTCAGTACATTGAAACGAATAAAGACATTTTTAAGAAACACGATGACACAAGATCGCCTAAATGCTTTGGCTGTCTGTTCAATACACAAAGAGTTTATATCGCAAATTCCGGACTACAATAAAAAGGTAATTGAAAAATTTGCCAACAGAAAAAAACAGAAGAGGAGAATATTTATATAAATAAACGTGAGTATACACCTTATGATAAAATATTAACTAATTTCTGTTTGTTTTTAATTTTATTTCATTCTCAACTAAGTTTATTTTACTGTTTTATAATGTGTATGTGTGTAAACGCACAGAAAAGTGCAAAAATTACATGATTTACACTGATTGAACAGAATGCAGTTGCGAACTATTACCATACTTTAAAAAGCGGAAAAAACAATAATAATTGCAGTAAATTCATTGTTTGCCTCCATACATAGTGATGGGATACATAAATATTTTGATATTAAGTATATGCATTAGTCGGGCCCCACCTACTACTATGAGCACGAGCCGCCACTGTATATATATATATATATATATATATATATATATATATATATATATATACCCATTAGCTTTTCGTAGCACGTTTGATCGATCGACTGCTGACGGTTGGTGGCCCCCTTTGCAAGACAAAACTTTTGACGGATGGGGCAAATTCTCGAGAAAGTTTTCTCGAACGCAGAATTTTCCCGACAGAAGTGTTTGGACCTCCCCTAAAAAAGACGACTAAATAAAATTATCTAATCTAACCCAATCCAAATTGATGTAATCTACCCTAAGGTAACCTAATGTAACTACAGTGTACCCTATACCCTCATTCATTTACAAAGAGTAGTAATAGAAATTTCTTAGACAGTAAATTTCAAATATTTCTCGACACCATTTCGAAAAAAAATTTATTTTAGTTTTTGTTTGAACGTTTAAAACGCAATACTCTTTCGCTCACCGACTATTGACAAGGTTCAAATATGGCTCATAACAATAAAATATTAATCATTCATTGTCGTCTCATCGTAGAATCAGTGATATCTTCTTATATTTCAATTTTATGAATGTAATAAATTTTTCAAAATATGCAACATACTGATTCCTAGCAATAATAAAAAAAAAAAGAATTATAACATTTACTTGAAACGCATCTTCAATACATTAAAAAATAACGTAACTACGCATTACAAAAACTTTATATTAACAATTCAAATGTTACCTTTTCAATTTGATGTACTTTATTCGTACGCACAGTGTGTATTTGCTAAAATATTTCCATTCTCTATATTTGCAACAAATTTGCTTTTAAAAAAATAATCTTCAATTTTGAAAACAAATTTGGGCAGTGAATACAAATTACAGAATCTTTCCACTGGATTTGGGCCAATATCCAATTGAGTGTTATTTGTCTGAGTGATGTTTGGTGTCGGTAGAATTGGTGAAAATGAGATAATCACATCGAAAACTGTTTACTCGACTCGAGTAGTTCCGCCAACAATTAAATGGAGATAATTATACTTCACTTTATCTATCAATCCATCTATAAAGGGATGTTTTGATTTATTCAACCATTTATAGCTGCTTCCTCGATATAAGTAAGGCATATGATAGGGTGAACCACAATATTTTATTTGCAAAACTAGAAGACAGGAAGGTTCTCATGTACATATTAAATTTATTGCCCCACTGTTAGGTGGGGCAATGTACTATCCGAGTGTTTTGGCTCCTCTTGCGGGGTGAGACAAGGCTCCTTGCTCTCCCCTATGCTGTTTAATGTGTACAGTATATTGACGGATTAATTGCTTCACTTAATGAGGCAACAGTGGGATGTTGTATAGATAGCACAAGGATAAATAACTTAGTTTATGCCGATGATATGGTGTTAATAAGTCCCTCTGTTAAAGGTCTGGATCAGCTACTAAACGTCTGCGAAGTGTATTCGCAGAAACATGATATTTTTTTTAATGTTACAAAAACTAAGGTTATGCAATTTCATCCTAAAAGCTGTAATCAGCCAGCTGATATAAGGTTTAAAATGAATGGTGAAGTAATTGAGGAAGTACAAGAGTTTAAGTATTTGGGTCAAACCATTACCAGCTCCTTGAGTGATGACTCGGATATAAGAAAACAATCTCGAAGCCTGTGTGCTAAAGCGAATATGACCATAAGGAACTTTCGATTCTGTTCAAGTGAAGCTAAAGACACTCTCTTTCGTACTTTCTGCAGTAATATATATGGACAGCAACTCTGGGTGAATTATAAAAAAGGTTTTGGCAGAACCCTAAATTTGCTGTAAAACAGGTCTTTTTACACTCTTACATAAATTACCCCCCGAGATGCTCAGCTTCGCAAATGTTTGCTACCCGCAATGTCCCGAGCTTCCCGGAGGTAACAAGACGTGCTCAACACAGTCTAATGCAAAGAATTAAAAAATCAACCAACCCGATCATCCAAGCTATCCATGAGTCCTGCCATTTATCCTCTAAGCCAGTGGTTCCCAACCTTTTCACCACAAAGGACCCCTTTTATTTTTATTTTTTTCCCACGGACCGCATGTTTTGAAAGATTTTGTCTACCAAACAAACTGTTTTTATTAACTAATAATTAACTCGTTTTCTCATTTTTCACTATCAAATAAAGGACATATAAGAGTATGCAATTAAAATACAGCCTATTAAAAAAAGTATTAATAATTCCAGCCAAGAGCAAGGAAACTTGAAATTTTAGCCTAAGCGCCCTTATCGTGGGTAAATGTACGATTTCCATTGGAGCCTCTCGAAATATTGAAAGCTCACGGACCCCAAGTACTACCTTCGCGGACCCCCAGGGGTCCGGGGACCCCAGGTTGGGAACCACTGCTCTAAGCTATGGACGTCTTAGTACGAAAACGTCTGTCTGTAGCTCCACTTAACTTCGACAGTGCGGTATTATTTCTAATCAATTGTGTATATTTCTCTCCTTAGTATATGAACTGTCATTGTATTAATAATATTTGTCATATGGACTATAGTCTGCCAATAAACCTTTTCATTTTCATTTATTCGTTTCAACTTAAGCGGTATTCTAATATGAATAAGTCATTATGCCAAACAAAGAAAAAATATACATTGTATATAATAATAATTGTTTCGAGATGAACAACGAGATCCTCTCACTGGTCCGAAGTAGCTACTTAATGTTTGTTCAAATTTGAAAGAAAATAACGCCTCAGAAGATGCTCCTTTACAGTTAAGTCTTCTTAACATTTTGAGTCTTTGACATATAGAGAAGGTTGACAAAAGTAAATAGATACCTTCAGTTTTTCCCTAATTTTTTTATTTAATAATAAAAGTCACTAAATAATAACAGATTTATTGAATCAATATATTTAGACTCGCGTCGCTTTCCCCTTTACATTATATAAAGCTGACACGCACGTTCTGGCATTCCATTGATGAGCTTTGCCATTTGTTCTTGAGGACAATCATCGAACTGTCTGTTTACTTTTGTCAACCCTCCGTACTCGTAATCAGAAGTATTTATAATATCGAACCTCATTACGTTTAACACCGATAACCTAACCGTGTCGTATACAGACTTACAGAAATATAAACTCCACTGTATAAAAAGATGCTAACCCGCAGAGATGGTATAAATACTTTTGAATGCACTTAAATAATAAATAATAAATATTGGCGAGGACTGTAATTAAATACAAAATACATTATACCTAAAAGGAATTAATTAAATATGAAATACATTACTGGAAAAATGTATTTAAATACATTATTTTAGATCATCATAATTTACATGATCGCTGAAAGACACATGGTTACATTACAGCCTTACAACTTACAAAATTAAAGTTACAAAATAGAACAACATTTTATTGATGATCTGTTATTCGAAAAGAGAAATTTTTTAATAAAAAATTCATTTGTAACAACTGAAGAGTTGATCATCAAGAAACTAGATAAATAAAAAATAATTCTCGGATACCACTGATGATATCAGAAACCTAATAAAGGCTATAAACCCTCCATCCCCCAATATAATGCGGAAACTTTAATTTCCTATTTATAAAATACGAAAAGGTGGATAGGATATATATATATATATATATATATATATATATATATATATATATATATATATATATACACCAGGACAAGGGGGGGGCGCATGAGAAGACCAGGAGCAAGTAAAAATGTTGATGGCTCTCACAAGCAAGTTTACGCTGACACAGGAGATAACAGAAAATACCAGAAAAAAATAACTGCCTAGATATGGTATTCACGAATAACACGAACTTCATTGCTGACATAAAAATAACCCCAACTATTATCTCAGACCAGAACATAATCGAGATATCAACAAATATGGCGACGACATTAAAAAAAAACAATACACATACTGAAGAAAGAGGCAAATTTGGGACTTTTAACTTGAACTTCAAGACTGTAAATTGGGAAGCAATCAGATCACACATGGCCCAAATAGAGTGGACAATAGTTTTAGAGAATAAAACAAATGAGGAAATGCTAACAACCTTGGAATGAAAAGACGCTGAGAATTTAAAAAAAAATATGCTCCGAAAGCACAGCCAAAAGGAAAGAGGAACTGGTTAGAGAGGCAAAAGAGAAGAATAAGAAGAATATTCCGCAAAAGAGTGTAGCGGCGAAGTTAGCTAATTGCGGAAGTAATACAAGAAAAACTGCAGAGTATCGATAGGGAAATACAAACCCTGATTAAGGGTCATACAGAGATGGAAGAAGAAAAAGCGGTAGAAGCAATAAAGGAAAACCCAAAATACTTCTATAGCTATGCGAAAAGGAAAATAAAAACGCGCGCCACTATCGGGCCCTTAAGGAAAGGAAATAATGAACTAACAGACGATCTAAAAGAAATATCTGAAACATTGAGAGCTCAGTTTGAATCAGTCTTCAGTACCCTAAAAAGTGACAAAGTGATACCGGACACAGATGCATTCTTTGAAGAGAAATTACAAGAAGACTGTATAACAAACTTTGTTTTTATCCCAGAAGATATAACGAAAGCTATAGGACAAATTAAATCACATTCAGCTGCAGGTCAGGACAAATGGAACGCATTATTGTTTAAAAATTCTAAAAATTAAATAGCTACATCCTTATAATGGATATGGAGAAGATCCCTAGACATTGGAGAAATACAGAGCATCTTGAAAAGAGCAAACATTGTCCCTATATATAAAGGAGGGGATAGATCTCAAGCAAAGAACTATAGACCAGTGTTATTGACGTCCCACCTCACCAAAGTATTTGAAAGAATAGTTAGAGAGAAAATCTATGACTTCTTGAAGACATTGAAAAGATTCAACGAAAATCAACACGGATTCCGATCAGGAAGATCATGCATATCACAACTTATAGAGCACTATAACAATATCCTCGATGCACTGGAAGGAAGGCACCGAAAACCGATGTCATATACACGGATTTTGCTAAAGCTTTCGACAAATGTGATCACGGTATAATAGCACCTAAAACGAAACATATGGGAATAACAGGCAAAGTGCGAAAATGGATCTACAACTTCCTCAAAGAACGTCTACAGGTCATCAAAATTCAAGGTATATCATCAGAATCGAAAGTATGCGAAAAGACATAGACAGTGGAGTAAACAGCAACAGTAGAGTAACATCCTTTGCAAACGATACAAAGATGAGAAGAAAAATCAGCAATGCAAAAGAGGTGAAGGCTTTGCAGAGGGACACGAACAAAATATACAAATGGTCAGAAGACAAACAATATACCATTTAACACCGAGAAACTTCAGCTCTTGAGATATGGTAGAAATGAAGAATTTGAACAGACTGTATATTAGTATATTATGTTCCAGATAGACAGGACATTCAGAGAAGCATGAAAGCGATCGATTTGGGCGTTATAATGACCGCAGGGTCGCCGAGAGGGGGGGAAGCCGGGTTAAATTCACGGGGCCCGGAAAGAGGGGGAATAAAATCTAAAAATATTAATAAAGCAATTGATTAAATAACAGAGAAAATATAATTAATGAACATTCATTTTATAGAGATTATCATAGTCAAACTGAAACAGATAAAATATTATCTGCGGTCCACCAATGCTCAAGACCGACTGACAGATTTGGGAACTATTGTAATTGAAAGCCAGTTAGCCCCGTACTTTAAATTTCATCAGAATCATTTACCACTTTGCTAGAGAGAAGGCAAAGAAAGTACACTTCTAATTATGAAAATCTTGCAGTAAACAATTGTCTCGCCTGCATGAACTGGTACTGCATTTGTAAATTGTATGGTAATAGAATTAATATAATTGATTCGAAAAATAAAATGGTTATTTTCTTCTGAGTTGTTTATTCATACTGTATGTTTTGAATAGTTACTTGGACATATAATCAGTTTGCTTGTTATGTACACAAAAAACATTCATAATCAAATACTGAGTAAACAGGGGGGCCCATATACCAATCCTTCCCCGGGGCTCGTGGCAGATAGCGATAAACAAAGCAAAAAGAGTTGCGGGACAGGTACTGAGAACGTTCAAAAGAAGGGACAAGACAGTAATGATTCCCCTGCTGAAAACACTGCTCATACCAAAAATTGAATACTGCTCAGTCTTGATGTCCCCATATAAAAAGGAAGAAATTAATAAACTAGAAGAAACGCACACACATTTCACAGCTAAGATTGATAGCTGCAAAGAACTCAACAACTACTACTACTGGGAAAGACTACGTAAACTAAATCTGTACTCCTTGGAAAGAAGAGAGAGGTACACCATAATCTACATATGGAAGATGATCGAAAAACTGGTACCAAACCTCAAACTACACCCAATTACCATCCAAACAACGCTGGAAAATAGGAAAGGCAGAATGTGCAGTGTTCCCAAATTAAAGGCCCGACAAGGGACACTTTCAACACTGAAGGAAAATGGCTTGTCTGTCAGAGGGCCAAAACTTTTTAACCAGCTTCCAAAGGACCTCAGATACGTTACAGGGGTCAAAGTTGAAGTCTTCTAAAGAAGACTAGATGCCTGGTTCAGAACAGTACCAAATGAGCCGGGTGTACCTGACTATGTGCGGTGGAGAGCGCAAGAAAGGAACTTGCTCCTCCACCAAGCCAGGCCTAAAGGCGGGCAACCAGCTTAACCTTCGTGTGAAGAGAGACTATCACACGGAACTTCACTGAGGTTAATGGGGAAGTCTCCTGGCCCTGATGCTATACACCCCCGAGTACTGAAGGAATTAACGATAACTATAGCTAAACCACTGGTAATTATCTATAACACAACACTCAGAACAGGCGACCATAAGTAAGTATGCAAGATGAATGGACGGACTGACGAAGACAATCAACACATTTGCTTTGATTAGAACTAGGCTCTCGAATAGTGTGTCCGACAATCTTCCTCTCCTAGCTGAATGAACAAACCCAGTGTAAATGTAAATAAATAGTATTAAGCTAATTTGCCATCTAGGAAGTATGTATTGAGAATGTTGTGTCGTGTGGTAAGAATCCTTTGTTTGACCAGGACGTGGTACCACGTCTTCTTTCAAAAAAATTTAATAAATTTATTTAAAATATGTATTTATAAGTACCAGTTACTTTCAAAATGTATCTAAATATATATTTAAATACTAAAAAATAAATCTATTTATAAATACAGTATTTCAATACGTATTTGAGTAATGTAAAATACATTACTGCCCATCTCTGCTACCCCACGAATTTCGTTGTAATGTTTTCGCAAATGGGACACACCACATTCATTCTGACGAATATTCGGCTGCATCTCTTGTTAATGAAAGCCTTTTAGGTTAGCTGATAACTACAATGTCAAAATAATAATAATAATTATAATAATAATGTTTAGGGGGGTTGTTTAGCCGCCTCCGTAACAAAAATCACGTGACTGAGGGGACTACAGCTTTACGTGGGATCCGAACCACGGGTCGCTACATCACTTGAACGCGAAGGACGGTCACCCATCCAGCTACTGACCAGACTCAACGTCGCTTTAATTTATCTGCCAGGAAGCTTGTTGCAACTTTGCTACGATAGCTCTCCTATGTCAAAATTCTATGATGCAAAATGTGTTTATAATAGGGATGCTTTGAACTATTTTGCCTATTTAAAATAGTAAAAAAATGCTTATTATCTCTCTATCCAGACGACCCAAAAAAAAAAAAAAATTCAAGTAAAATTACAAAAATATGAAGTCAAACAAAAGAAGGAAATTAAGTGAAACGTCAGAGATCTTCTCAATATCGATCATTCCCGCTTCATCCTTCGACGAAGAATGAAAAATCAGAAAGTGAAAATTTCAAAGACTTTTCTCAAAGTTCCCTTTTCCTACTTCGCGCAATTCCCATTCTCACCTTTAGTTTTTCCACTTCGACGCTGGATGAGTTACGCTCGGGTGAGTTACTTAACTTGATGATAATTTAGGATAATGATTTAGGTTAAAGATAGGTTAGATTAAGTAAGGTTTTTCACTCAAAAAAAAAAAAAAGGAAACTTCCAACTCGGGAACAGTCACTTGTACAACATTTTCACTCTTGGACCGCGAATGACAGTGGAAATGGTGTGAAGCGGGAAATAATCGGACAGTATAACAGTGGTGAATATTCACCACTAATTCTACTTCACATTCAGTTCTAGAAGTGTCTTTCAAAATTATGTTTTTGTCTCTGTTCGCTTTAACATTTTAATTTTACCTCATTACAATGCTTCAATAAGATTAAATTCAAGGCCACAGTAGAGATCATCTGCATGTAAACACTGGTTTGCAACTTTACAAGCAGAATGAAGAGATTTCATGAAACCACAACAAAGGATTTTCATTAGGCCTTCAATCTTTATAACGACAGAAGCACAGCCTTTCACGAGGTCTCGTGAGAGATAATTGGAATGACATTATTGTAAATAATTTTTAATGAAACATACGACGTCATATCGTGTACGGAAAATTCCCAGGCGGAATATTGCCAGGCGGAATATTGCCAGTGGGGAAAATTGCCAGTGAGAATATTGCCAGGCGGAAAATTGCCAGTGACAAAAATATGTAAAAATTTAGAAAGTAAGAAATAAAGTAATTGAGAAAATTATGGATGAAAGAATAACGCCGTAATTAATAAAAACATCCAGTGCTTTGTTTTCATCTAGTATTATCGGGACTACCTACGAAAAACACATTTTCCGTTTTAAGCGATTTTATTCATTGTGGATAATATAATATGATCTGAAAAAAAGGAAAGGTTTTAGGTTAGGTTAGGTTAGCTACGGAAAGTGCCTGGTTAGGTCAACTGAATGCCCGGTTAGGTTAATTGAATGCCCGGTTAGGTCAACTGTACGCCCTTGATGATTGGTTAGGGTAAGTTGTGATATTTTCGTTAGTTTAAACGAAAATCACGAGAGCAAAAATACATAATAAACAGTTTGGTAGTCCCGATAATACGTAAGTACTAAGTACCTTATTTTCAATTAAAATCTACATCATTTAAGTTACTTTTAAGTTCAGAACATATCCCAAATCAGTTACTTTAAAAAAAAAAACAGGTTTATATTAAAACTTTTGGATCACCTGAAGATCAGGGCCCCCAGCCTTCTTTAGTTAGCCTTATAAGGCTAACTAACGAAAATATCACGACCTAACCTAACCAATCGTCAAGGGCGTACAGTTGACCTAACGATTGGTTAGGTTAGGTCGTGATATTTTCGTTAGTTAGCCTTATAAGGCTAACTAAAGAAGGCTGGGGGCCCTGATCTTCAGGTGATCCACACTTTTAATTGTTTTTATAATGAAAACTATGTCTCCTTACATATTCATCTCTGTATATTTAAATACTTGGATATCAATCATTATAGTCATGAATTGATTAGATACGTCAAATTTCTAATAACGTTTTGTATCATAGACGTTTCTTATATATAATAATAATGACGAAAGAGTGAATTACCATTGTATTGGATTATTCTTATATTTAATACCAATAATCACTTGTATTTTAAATAATAATATTTTAATAAATAAATCCTTTTTTGTGAATTTTAGTTTTTTTCTCACTGGCAATATTCCGGCTGGCAATATTCTCACTGGCAATTTTCCGGCTGGCAATTTTTCGCCTGGAAATTTTCCGGCTGGCAATGTTCCTACTTCCACGTCATATATATACAGGGTGTCCCATAAGTCTGGCATCATAGGAAAAATAATTAAAAGAGGCAAAACAAAAGCTTTTATTTACAGAACGTGCTCAATATGTCCACCATTGTTTTCAATACACAAATTCAGACGTGATACCCAGTCAGCAAGCACATGGTGAATGATGTCAGGAGTAATGGTGTTACATGCCCCAATAATGCGCTGCCGCAAATGTTCAACACTCCTAATTTTCTCTGCGTATTCCAGCGCTTTCAAGTGGCCCCAGAGATAAAAATCTAGTGGCGTGAGATCTGGGCTTCTAGCTGGCCATTCCACAGGCCCTCGACGTCCTATCCAATGACCAGGGAATTGTTGGTACAGGTATTCCCTTATTTGGGTGCTGTAATGTGCAGGAGCGCCGTCTTGCTGGAACCATGTTGGGAAATTTTTTTCTTCGTTCAAAACAGTAGGAAATGCTTCTTCCTTGAGCATACGTAGGTAGGTGCCTCCAGTGACATGTTCATCGAAAAAGAGGGGGCCTATGATGCGATCCTTCCAAATGCCACACCATACCATCACCCGAGATGCACCTTGTTCCTTAGAAGAGGTATACCAGTGAGGGTTGTTTTGAGACCAGTAGCGGGTGTTCTGTCGATTTACCTCACCATTTCCATAAAAAACAGCCTCGTCACTGAACAGAATGGTGGACGGGAAATTGGCATTCCGAGCATATTGTTCCATAGCCCATTCACAAAATTCCATCCGCCGGTCGGGATCATCTTCGCTTAATTTCTATAGGATCTGAAGTTTATATGGACCATTTGTGAGCCTGAAGAATGCGATGGATGCTACTTTTCGACACTCCTGTCTCGGCGGACAATCGCCGAAGAGACTTATTGGGACTTCTGTTAAAATGAGCCAGGATAGCAGTCGCTGTATCATCGTCAGAGGACCTCCTTGAAGGTCCACTGCGTGGTTTATCTTCTATGGATCCTGTTTCCTTAAACTTTGCAACAAGTCTGCTAACACAACTCTGCATCCAGACCGCGAGCCAATAACACAGTCTGTTAAATTCAGCAGCGGCCTCTCTTTGACTCCGATTTCCTATGAGTAGAATTATCTGGATTCGTTCTTCCTTGCTCACAGACATTATGGCCTGTAGAAAGAGAAAAATATGAATTTCTCCTATGATGCCGGACTTATGGGACACCCTGTATATATATATATATATATATATATATATATATATATATATATATACACACCTTGGTTTACTTTGTTTTTTGTTTCCGCCCGAATTGTTCATTCTGACGAAGGTCAAGCTTATCACTCCACCTTAGACCTACAGTTTAACGTGGAATCCAAACGTCTTTACCACTGAGGCTACCCAGGGTACCCATTTATCTACCAACCCATTTATCTATTGTGTGGAAGGATGAACAGCTGAGTTTTGCTGCGCGCCGACTGCCGTCACCGGGTCCGTAGTCAGCGACGCTAACCATTACACCACCGACGCGCATATATATATATATATATATATATATATATATCAGTGGCGTGCGGTCCATGGAAGCAAGGGAAGCAATGCTTCCCTATTCAAAGAAAGAAGAAAATGCTGTATTATACTTTAAAGTTTAAACAGTTCAATATGTGTTAATAATTTGTACAAAATCATTTTATTATACTATTTATAGCATTTGATTGGTAATCAGGTGGATACATAGTAAAGGGTGATCCAGAGAAATGGGACCCAAAAGAAACCCCTGTAACTCTTAAAGTATAAGTCCTTTTATAAAATCATACGCATCATTCGAAAGAGGATAGTTACAAGTTTGTACAGGATTGTATAGGTTTTGACAATACAAGACAAGATAAGATACAAAACAAAATAAAAGTGTTAGTTAAAACTAACCCTTCAAGATGACTGCATGGACTGTGGAACAGCTGCGCTTCATAACTGAGCAATATTATGAGCATGGAAGAAGTGTAGTTTCAGCTCAAAGATCTTTCAAGACAAATTTTCAGATGTCAAAATCACCTTCTAAGAGCTGAAACTACACTTCTTCCATGCTCATAATATTGCTCAGTTATGAAACGCAGCTGTTCCACAGTCCATGCAGTCATCTTGAAGGGTTAGTTTTAACTAACACTTTTATTTTGTTTTGTATCTTATCATTGTCTTGTATTGTCAAAACTCAAAACCTATACAATCCTGTACAAACTTGTAACTATCCTCTTTCGAATGATGCGTATGATTTTATAAAAGGACTTATACTTTAAGAGTTACAGGGGTTTTTTTTGGGTCCCATTTCTCTGGATCACCCTATATATACATTGGTTGCCGTTCGTGGAAAAACCTTTAAGAAAGCCGACGCCAAAAATCTCGAGTTGGACAACAATTGACGAAATGCATCCTTTTTCCCAATGACTTTCGTTTTTTTTTTTTAGTTACAAATTGTTTCTTTCCATTCTAAAAACTCATTTAATGTTTAATAATGTAGTATTTATTGAATACAACAAGTTTCATATATAGTTTTTCTACTAAAAAATTCCATGGCCAATGGCCATGTTAAGCGAAAAAGAATATATATTTATCGTTATTTTATCCTTCCCTATGTCAAAAAGGAAGCAATTTAGAAATCGCTGTCCAGATCTTATAGTTAATTTTCTTGAAATATCTGGCAACTTTACGTGCTGTCTGCTGTCATTCTCTCATTTAAAGCGAATACATAACTACGCTAGAAATGCGCAAGGGTAAGAAAGGCTTGCAAGTTTAGCTTTAATCTCAATTGAGAAAAAGCTTCTTAAGGATATGAAAACCGATGCCTTTTACGAAGAAATAATAGATATATTTAATAAAAAAGAAAGAAGAATAGAATTAACCTATAAGTAAAGTAAGTAGATGATTATATGTGTTATGTTTTCATTATATACGAGTATTTTAAAGTTTTATTTTTATTTTATATAATCTTTGTTGTTTTTGTTTGAATTGCTTCCCCTTGACGAAAAATCACCGCACGCCACTGATATATATATATATATATATATATAATATATATATATATATATATATATATACAGTATATATATATATATATATATATATATATATATATATATATGCAGTGGCGATCATAAGTATTCGTATAGAGAAATATTTCAGTTATATGGATCCTTCTTTTGTACCACGCACAGGATAGTTATGAAAAGTTTACCGTTCGTTTGAAAAATTTTAATTAATAACAAAACTAGTTTTATCTCCAACATATAATGTAAAACTTCATACTTCGTATGTCCACCTTAGGCTTGAAAAATTTAACATTTTTCAGTAGTTGGCTGTTTATTGATTAGAGACCAGGTCATTATTAAGCAATAGGTGGTCGTGGTAAAGAGCTGTCTACAGATCTTAAGAGATGTTATTGCTGCACACGAGTCTGGAAAGATTTCTGAACGTACAGATAGACGGATTAAAAGAATGGCTGCTGCGAATGCACGACTGCGAGTAATATTTGCCAAACATTAAGACTGTCTAAGAGTGATGTCCGTCCTTCTATTGTACGTCATACATTGAGAAAGAATGGTCTGCGTGGAAGAGTTGCACGAAGAAAACCTCTGCTTCGAAAGCGCTGAAAGGAAGCTCGTTTAAAGTATGTCAAGGATCATTAAAATGATGGATTTGTATTCTGGAAGAAAGTTCTCTTGACGGACGAGACCAAAACTGAATTATTCGGGAACAACGAAGAACGTTATGTTTGGCGAAAATCAAATACTGCATTCGAGGAAAAAAAAAAATCCTATCTACGATTAAACATGGTGGTGGGTAACTAGTTTGCTTCTTTGGGGATGCTTTAGTGTTTCTGGTCCAAGAAATCTTATCATCAATGGAATCTTGAATTCGAAGAAATATCAGAAAATTTTAGAAGAAAATGTATTGCATTCAGTTCGGGAGTTGCGAACGGGTCACAATTGGGCATTGCAACGAGATAATGATCCAAAACATAACAGTAAGAGCACCATGAAATGACTTCAACAAAAGAATTTCAGGCTTCTTCTTTGGGAGAACGGGCTAAAATTTCTACTGAGAGATGTCGAAACCTCGTAGAAAAATACCCAAATTGAATTATTGGATCCATTCAAACAAAAGGTGGACACACAAAGTATTAAATAATTTTGTAAGTAAATGTACGAAAACTTCTGAATTTTAGCTTTTATATTTTCCTCAAATTCTTTAATGTTTTACATTATATGTTGAAGTGAAACTAATTTCTTTGTGTGTTAAAATTTTCCAAACGAACAGTAAAATTTTTATAACTATCCTATGCAAAAGATACAAAAGATGAGGACGAATATAACTGAAATATTTCTCTATACGATACTATATATATATATATATATATATATATATATATATATATATATATATATATATATATATACAGGGTGTCCCGTAAGTCTGGACCCATAGGGATTTATAATATATTTTTTATTATGTTATTATTATTATTTTATTATTATTTTTTTATTATTTTTTATTATGATTTTTATTTGTGGGGCCACTTGAAAGCCAAAGTGTACGAGGTCAAACTTCAGAACATTTTCCACCTTAAAGCACGCATTGTGGAGGCGTGTCAAGAAATTTCTGCGACTGTGATTCAGAAAGTGCTGTCGCAGTGGAGATTGCGTCTTCAACTATGTGTGCGACACAACGGCGGACACTTTGAACAGATTATGTAATACATTTTTGGACTATTTTGTAATTTTATTATTTTTCCCTATGGGTCCAGACTTACGGGACACCCTGTATATATTATATAATATATATATATATATATATATATATAAAGTTACCCGCAAGTATTTAAAAATCAGCTCTGAAATGATGTCCGTTTCCTAGTTGGACATATGCAAAGGCTGATAACGGTAGTTTCGTGTACCGAACGTTTTCTGTGAAGCGAAAACTGCAAATTTATACCTGATATCATCGTGTCCTTTCCAATATTCTCCGTATGCAATAAAGAATATGGAAGAAACGCTCTCCTTTATTGACCCATTCGACACTATAATGACGTATAACGTTACGTCATATTTCGGGAAGACTATATTTAGTTACGCTGCAACGAAAGGGTCAAACGAAACCCAATGCCAAATAAAAATTAAATATGCCACAAATGAGAAAACAGAAATGTCTTAAAGCCAAAAATAAGCCGTACAATTTATATTTCAGAGGTACAAATGAGATCACCTCGGGAAGCGTAACTCCTGAGAAAATCATTTTTCAGTAAAATGAGATTTTGCGAGGTTTCTCAATGTCATAATTTTGTTATCGAAAACAGTGTTATTCTTTTCACTCGAGGAAATGGATTTGTGGTCGGGATGGTGGATGGGGCGATGTAAATGATATAAACGTGAACAAAAAGGAAAGATAACATTCATGTTAAGACAAAGGCTCAAAGAGTGCCTCATTTGGCACAACGCTTAGCTGATACTAATCTATATGATAGAAGTAGCAAAAAAGCAAACGAAGAATAAGTAGTTTCGCTTCAAGCGAATCTTAATGATGAAGAATTTCAACTCTCTCAAACCATAAGACATTAAGTAAGTAATTTAAGGTAATTAATTAACTATTCAGTGAAAAAGTTGACAGGTGCAAGGCACTCAAAATGATGTAGAATGTGTATAAACTGATGTATAATGTATTTACTAAAATCCCGCCACTGAGGTATTATATAATCTCGAATGTCGTACGAAAAGACGCCATTGTTTTGCTATTAAAAAATTAAGAATTTAATGACGGCAGTATTTTTGTATGATCCAACAATAAGAGTTCATTGTCCTACAATACAAACATTTGATAACAAATGAAAGCCATGCAAAACAGCGCTAAACAACAGATGAAGAATGAAGTCAATAACGATAACAGCTCATGAATTAAAAAGTAAGTAGCTGAGTACCTAATTGTATACACGATAAATTATCGTCCAATTTCGGATTCCCGACAATCCTCGAAAGAATAATCGCAAAGAATTTAATTTTAACTAAATGCATCCCCGAAAAAACGTTAAGTATTTCATCTAATTTATGCTAGAAGTTGACCCCCACCTGATTCTCCCATTAAAACTTGGCAGATAATTTTCTTATATTTCACTCAACCAAGACAAGGTTACCATACATATTACCGTACTTTCCTGCAAGGGAAACCAATTTGACTGAAGGTAATTAGTAATTTTTTATTAGCTATATCAACTTTCTTATTAGGTTTAATATATATATATATATATATATATATATATATATGATGAATAAAACCACGAAGGAAAGGAAACAGAATGGTGCTCAAGCGCTTTCGTCTAGTGACATCCTGAGGATGTCACTAGACGAAAGCGCTTGAGCACCATTCTGTGTTTCCTTTCCTTCGTGGTTCTATTCATCATAAATATTTTTCACGTGTTACTTTCGTGAAATAATTTTCATATATATATATATATATATATATATATATATATATATATATATATATATATAATATATCAAGACAGATAGATAGATCTAACAACCTCAAAAAAGTATCTCCGACAAAAAAATTAGATATTTACAAAATTCAAGTTAATGGGTAAAAATGTGGATTAATGTTGGTGCTACTTGGGATATATATATATATATATATATATATATATATATATATATATATATATATATATATATATATAGAATGATTACAAACTTCTCGAGCAACTTTAAACTTTAATAACTTTTGATGTACACATCATAGAAACAAACTGTAAACAGCACAAGAAAGCATAATTATTAAAGTTTTTAACACACTACAATGTAAATTTGTAGGCCTCAATAATAACCGTCATCTTTCTCGATACATCGTTCCACTCCAAAATCAAGAATTCCCCTGTGCTTCTGGACGAGTTGTCATTTTCTGATGAGGCAACATTCCACGTTAGTGACAAAGTCAACCGCCACAACTGCCGCATTTGAGGGACAGAGAAACCTCACTAAGTCTATACAGCAACATGAAAGAGAGACCAAAAATTAATGTCTAGCGCGCTCTCAGAAAGACGTACATCATTGGTCCTTTCTTCTTTTGAAGCACCAACGGTCAATGGTGAATGTTACCTTGCAATGTTGCGGAATTTCTTTATCTCTAAACTAAGCCTATTAAATCTTTCGGATAGCACCTTCTTTCAGCAAGCCGGTGCTCCCTGCCACTATGCTTTGAATGTGACATGTTCTTGAATGAACTATTCCTAACCAAGTGGATCGGTAGAGGTGGACCAATTGTTTGGTCACCTCGTTCACATGACCCGTCCTCACTGTACTACTTTCTATGGAGCCAAGTTAAAAGTATTGTTTACTCATCAAAACCACATTCTTCGGATGAACTTATTATGGCCAGATTCACAAATGCAATTCATGAACTCACTCAGCAACGACTGGAGAATGTTTTCAGGTCTTTGGAAAATGTGATTAAACAATGTGTCGAGAAAGTTGGCGGTTATGTTGAGAAATAGAAATTTATAATAAAAAAATAATAATTACGCTTTCATATGCCGTTTACAGTTTGTTTCTAAGATGTGTACATCAAATCTTCGTAAAGTTTAAATTGCACAAGGACTTTATGATCACCCCTTATATATACACATACAGTATATACTGTATATATTGATAGAAGCTTCAACGAAAGTGGCGACTACACAGAAGAAAGCTGAATATGTAATCTGGTTTGTAAAGCTTGGACTATTTGCACTTTACACGCGTAAAGATGCAATCTCTTGTATACAACTTTGTGTACTGTCCAGCAAACATTGTTGCCCACGTGGGGCTCACACGGGCATGTTTTCTGGGGTTGATCTTGGTAGCTACAGTTCACTTGAGGCGCGATTTTCCAGATCCTGGTCTTCGGGTGTACTCTCCTGTCTCCACATAACGTTGGTAGACACGTCGAACCGTTGTTCTTGGAATTCCTAGCGCATCGGCGACGTAACGCTGGCTCCGACCATCTTTAATTAGGACGACGACTCTTGCGACGTTCACAGCACTCAAATCCATTGTAAATGTTCAATTCTGAAACCCAAAAGAATTAGAAGTCTATCTGTTACTAAACGCAAATGCCTACTCCAACTAGTGGAAGAAAAAAGTGGCACTAGCAGTCTAAGAGCAACTGAATGTCAGACTGTCGAATTCTTAAAAGTCAAAAATTTGTTACAGCTAGTGTGTTCGCAGCTGACGTTGTTTTGTCTCGTTATTTGGTTGTCTCATAGATTATATTTTCGAATTTTAAAACTTTTATAAACAGAAGCTTGCTTTTCGCTAGTATTTCAAACCCGAGTTCCACGTACTGTATTACCATTAAATTATTTCGGCCGCACACATTTCAGCTTTCGTACAAAATTAATATGTGATGAGTGTGGCTTAATATTATATATATATATATATATATATATATATATATATATATATTAGGGCGGAGTGAAAAACTCATTTTTCGAATTTTCAAATTGGCTAGTGTGGAAAACGTGTGGAGTAGTGAGGAAATAAGCTGGTATAAATTTAAAATCATAACATTAATATCTTCAGGTGCCACAATGACCTTCAATATTGAAAAAAATTGAAAAAAGCAGATTTTAACCAATAATTACAGAAGAGTCCACGATGCACAATAGACAAGAATTTATTCACACTTGTATAAAAATAGCTCAGTCAACCTTTAAAAAAAGTTTCTATTCTCTAAAAACAGTTTTCTAGAGTCAGCTCACTCAGCTGTCACGTGAGTACCTCGGTTCAGTGTAGCTGTCGCTCTCGTAGCAGGTGGGTGTTCTGTTGTTGGCGTTACTCAGATAGTCTAAACTATATTTCTTATATATTTTGCATTTCTGTATTGTGTTGCCCTAAGTTTGCCATGTACTATTAACTGAAATTAACGTATAATTGATATTAGCTCTTTCTTTTCAGATTTGTATACTTTCAAAATGTCTCGAGTTTGTGCAAAATCAACCAGGGCCTCAACTGAGTGCCCCATGTTTGGTATGGGGGAAGATTTGTGGCACAGGAATCTTCCTACATACGGAGTTTTTAAATATTACTTGTTTGTAAGAAACGATTTGAAACAGAATACTAATAAAGATCCTTCAATATCTCAAATATTAGACCAAGTTGTTGATAAATTGAAAACAATTTGGGAAAGTGCTTCCGTCCCAATTCTGTCAGACAGGCGAATTGAAACAATGTTCAGAAGCTACCACGAAAAGTATCGTGTCATTATGAAGCCATACCAAAGCAGAAAAAATTCTGAAGCTTACAAAGCAAAGATTGATATGTTCAAAAAAGAAGCACACACGAAACTTTTTGACATTGCAGCGTGCAAGTGCAAAGTACTAACACAATGTTCTTGTCCCAAAGAAAAAACGGTTCCAAAGGAAGAAGTGACGTTCCTCTTAGATCAAAGGAGTGAAAGAAAACTGTTTATTGATAGAGTAGATATTACACTCTCAAAGAAAAAAGCATCTACGTTGCTAAGAAAGCAAAAAGAAGCTGTGAGGCTCACCAAAGAATCTTCACAGGAGAAATTGCAGGATACAAATGTTGAATTATCATCATCGACATCAAATAGTGAAAGTGAATCTGGCGAAATATCAGACGATACATTTCCAGAGCCAGTTAGCTCGAAGAGAAAGCTCGAACAACCTGAAGAACAATTATTCAAGAAAAGGAAAACTACAAATCTACCTTCAGTGGCTACTGCTTGTGACAGGACTGCAGTTTCAGATCGAGCTGCAGCATTCATTGTTAGTGCAGTATTGCAAGATATTGGAGAAGTTTCTATTGACAATACATCTGAAGTAGTGGATAGGAGTAAAATCAGAAGAGAAAGACAAAAGAAGAGATCAGAAATTATGAAAGATCAAAATCAGGTCCCAATCAGAGGAATCTATTTTGATGGTCGAAAAGATTCTACACTCTTCCAAGAAAAAAAAGAGTCCAAAGTATATCAGAAGAAGGTAACAGAAGAACATATCACTTTAGTGAGAGAACCTGGTTCAGATTATTTGGGCCATTATTCTGTGAATTCTGGATCAGCTGAAGAAATATGTAAAGGAATGTTTGAGTATATTGGAAATAATGACATGAACCTGGAAAACCTTGTTGCCATTGGATGCGATGGTGCAGCAGTCAACACTGGAGAAAAGGGAGGCGTTATAAGGCTTATAGAATTGAAGCTGAAGAAGCCAGTTCAACATTTAGTGTGCCAGCTCCATGCCAATGAATTGCCATTACGCCATTTAGTTGCAAAGCTGGATGGAAAAACATCTGGCCCCCGCGGATTCACCGGTCCTATTGGCAGGGAATTAGAGAACTGTGAGAGTCTTCCTATTGTCGAGTTTGAAAGGATTGATGCTGAGGAACCAACTGTAGACTGTGAAGATCTTAGCACCGACCAAAAATATCTAATTGAAGCACCGACCAAAAATATCTAATTGATATTCATCAGGCCATAACAAAGGGATATTGCTCTCCAGATCTTGCTCATCGTAGTCCAGGCAAAATGGCACATTCACGATGGCTGACTACAGCAAATCGTTTGCTTCGTCTATACGTTTCAACTGTAAGTCCATCTGAGAACCTCATGAACATTGCTTCTTTTATAATGAAGGTCTACATCCCAATGTGGTTTTCTATTAAGCAAAGTACGTCTTTTGTCAATGGCTCAAAACATGTTTTCAAAACTATTGAACTAACAAGAACACTGAATGACGAAGTAAAGGATATTGTAAACCCTGTCATACAAAGAAATGCATTTTTTGCAAATCCAGAAAATATTCTAGCATCAATGATTCATGATGACCGCAGCGCCATAAGAGAATTAGCGTGGAGGCGAATAAAGAAAGCAAGGCAAACAAACAAGGAAAAAGTTGTGAGGTGTTTCACAGTACCTGTTATTCAATTTGAAGCTACTGATTATACTGATTTAATTAATTGGCAAAAATGCATTGTCACTGAACCACCTGTGACAAGACACCTGACAGAAAATGAGATTGAAGAATTCATAGAAAACAAGAGTACCCCTCCATTCGAGAAATTCCCTTGTCATACACAAGTAGTAGAAAGAATGGTAAAATTAGTGACTGAAGCATCATCAAAAGTATTTGGATTGAACGCGCGAGATGGCTTCATAAGATCAACACTTCAGTCACGTAAAAAAATGCCATCATTCGAAAGTAAAGCTGAATATAAAGTTTAAATAAAACGTTAATAGAAAAAAACATGCGCAAGGATGGGTGGTTGGGAGGGCATGGGTGGAGCTCGACACGCAGCCACCTCCTCGTGGTGAGTTCTGGATTATTTAGATAATTAATCAAAAGAACATTGATCTAAATAAACTAAGAGCTGCGTAATTCAGTAACTATTTTGGTAATTGGAACACTTAATATATAATAATAACAAGTAAGTTTCAGTTATTGTACTAATGCAGAATATAAGAAAATCATTATATTTCACTTTTTTCGACGGCTTTGTGGCACCTGAAGATATAATTTCGCAGGACTAATATTTATGCACAGTCATTATCTATAGCACCCACATATTTTCCGCACTAGCCATATTCGAATTTCGAAACAAAAGTTTAAAAACCTCATTTTCGATCCGCCCTAATATATATATATTTTTTTTTTTTTTTTTTTTAGTTCGGGAAGAACCGATTCGCCTCTATTTAAAGGGCATATCTCAGCGGAAAAACAAAGAAAAAGTGAGAGGAAAGACAGAGGAAAAAGAAAGGGTGGAGGGGACAGTCGAAGTGGAAAAAGACCAAGGATGACAAGGACTGCAGGGTCGAGCCCCATCATCCTTGGGTGCTAGGGCCGGGAGGGCGCACGTGAAACCTCCAGGAACAAGCACGTACAAACGAGCACAAAGAGCACTCAAGAGCACGAGCTTAGAACCCCCTTGCGGGGATATATATATATATATATATATATTATATATATTATATATATTATATAATATATATATATATATATATATATTATTAATATATATTTATAATATATATATATATATATATATATATTATATATATATATATATATATATATATATATATATATATCCCCGCAAGGGGGTTCTAAGCTCGTGCTCTTGAGTGCTCTTTGTGCTCGTTTGTACGTGCTTGTTCCTGGAGGTTTCACGTGCGCCCTCCCGGCCCTAGCACCCAAGGATGATGGGGCTCGACCCTGCAGTCCTTGTCATCCTTGGTCTTTTTCCACTTCGACTGTCCCCTCCACCCTTTCTTTTTCCTCTGTCTTTCCTCTCACTTTTTCTTTGTTTTTCCGCTGAGATATGCCCTTTAAATAGAGGCGAATCGGTTCTTCCTGAACTAAAAAAAAAAATATATATATATATATATATATATACTGTATATATATGAAGGGTCTCGCGTCTTAAGGTACCTAAGCACCAAAATTAAACTTCGCCAGAAATCGCCTCCAAAGTTCAGCAATATTCTCGCAATAGTATCTGTTATTATTTGAACTAGAACGTTCATTTTTGACTAAATTAGAGTTCTAAGTATGCTAATGAAGATGTTGATGAGTTTTTGGAATAGATTTTCATATTTTATACATATTTTTTTAAATTTTTTGATTTTCTTATTATGCCGAACTTTGGGTGAACTTTTGGCTGGCGATAGAGGTGAAAAAAGTAGTTCGCTTCATAAGGTTTTCAACCATACTTCTAGTGTCGTAAGGTCATTATAACCCAAACCACGTGATAAACAAATGTTTTGAAACATCTTTAGTAACTTTGTAATGAGCACGGCCGTTTTTTTTAACCTGTTTTACTTAGAATTAATTCCCTCGTCCTCGAAAATGTTATTTATATATATTAGGGCGCTTTGAAAATACGATTCTCTCGTGTTTCGTGACGTGACGTTCTCTATTTTTCACTTCTCACACGTTATAAATAATGGCGACAGCATTAATTACATGATCAAAAAGTAAGTTGTGGTTCATAGGACAGCCAAGTTTGGAACTCTCGAGAAACAAGCTTCCCTAAAAAGGCGAAAGCCTTTTCCTTTTGTTTCATCACCACACTGAGAAGAAGAAATCGCTCAAGGAAAGCATTGCTATAACCACACGCGAGATCCTGAACGTTTGGGAAAAAGCGAGGATTCCTGCGTCTTACGAGCGAGACATCATCAAGAAGCTTGGGAAACTCCACTCTGAGTAGCAAAGACTTAAGAAGAGCATCAGCCGTAAATCAGCCTCGGCTATCAAACGACGAGAGGAATTCCAAGCGGAGGTCACTAACAAGCTCCGAGTCTAATAAAGATTCAAGAGGACAAAGACCTCCTGATCGCGCAACGGGTTTCGTACTCGCTGAAAATGTGGATGTTCCGAGAGCAGTTCCATCAGTCCCACAGACCTTCCACATCGAGGTCTCCAGCGCCTTCCTTTCGGGACGCAATGTGGGGACATCTACGTGACTTAAACGTGTTCATCCGCAAGCTGTACGTTAAAGCATGGATTCAGTGCTCGCTCCCTGCGTTAGCTGCGGCGAATGACCTTCGTCTCCTACAACACTTTCAGTAGTACGTAGATCCAACAATCGGAGCAGCCGCAGTCTCTTCGTTCGGCAAGAATCTCTGGTACCTAAGTGAGCTTTTGGTTGGAATGGCTTTCCTTGATTCTAGCCTGTCTCTGGACACCAAGAGAAAAATGGTGGAAGCAATGAACATTGAAGAAGGCTCTGAGGATCTACCCCGCCGAGTCGCGGTGCCAGATGCTACGAGGAAGTAGAAGACTTTGTTAAGTCAACGACGTTCTCGGTGTGCCTTCCTCTTTCCTCCAGAATGATCCTACCAGCTGGACAGATGTCAACGACTTTCAGTTGCTCAGAGGGCAGTTTTCAATATTAGACCCGTGAATGACTTGGTGGAAAGAGGAAGTGCCCTTTTCCAAGAATGTAACTCCTCATTTACCAGGAATGAAGAGCAAACACAGTATCTCTTGCGGGTTGCTGAAGATCATCGTCACGCTTTCCTAAAGGCCATTAAGAGGGACCTGGGGGTGCGAAGCGGGAGACAATGAGCACTTGCGAGGCATGAGACCCCATAGAGGGGCTAGTACTCACTGCTAACGCAGCAGGTGAGGTAGACCTGGATAGCAGCGCCTTTACGCCAATCGTTAAACACGATAGGGATACCAATCATTATTTAGATAGTACAGACTATAGAAATGAACATTTGCTCTGCGGCAACCTCTCAACTTTCATCGATTTAAAAAAAAATATTTGCATACGGCCTTTCCTTCGTCAACTCCATAAATTAAGATGGTCGAAACTAAAAATTTAAAGTTCTGAAAATTTCACCATACACTGTGTGTGTGTGTGTGTGTGTGTATATATATATATATATATATTATATATATATATATATATATATATATATATATCTATCACATACACCAGTATTATGAAAACCACGAAGGAAAATTAAGATACGAAATAGTTTCTCAAGTGCTTTCGTCTAATGACATCCTCAATGTTCCTCAGAATGTCATTAGACGAAAGCGCTTGAGCACTATTTCGTGTTGTAATTTTCCTTTGTGGTTATTTTCATCATAAATATTATTCACGTGTTACTTTCATGAAATAATTTTCATATATACAGAGTATATATATATACAGGGTGTCCCGTAAGTCTGGACCCATAGGGATTTATATATATTTTTTTATTATGTTGCAGGTAAACCATGTCACTGACTAGAGAGGAGAGAGTTCAAGTTATTTTGCTGGTCGGGACCCGCAGTCACCGGGAAGTGGCCGAAGAATTCAACAATATGCATCCAGACCGCGCACCAATCACACACAGATGTGTTGACAAGTTGATAGCCAAATTTAAGGAAACTGGATCCGTAGCTGACAAGCCTCGCAGAGGACCTTCAAGGACTGTTACGGAAGACGAAACCAGTACCAATGTGTTGGCTAGCTTCGCTGTCAGTCCCAAGAAGTCACTTCGACGCATGTCCAGCGAAACTGGGACTATTTGTAATTTTATTAATTTTGCCCTATGGGTCCAGACTTACGGGACACCCTGTATATATATATATATATATATATATATATATATATATATATATATATATATATACACTGTATATACACTATGAGCCTCGGTGGTGTAGTGGTTAGCATCACTGACTACAAATCTATCGGTCCCGGCAGTTAGCGCGCAGCAAACCCAGCTGTTCATCCTTCCATACAATACTAATTGGTTGGTAAATAAATGGGTCCCCTAGGTAGTCTAGTGGTTAAGAGGCTGGGCTGCTGATTGGGAGGTCATGAGATCGCGTTCGGGTGAGGACTTTGTAATTTCTGACCACCCGTGGTGGGTCGTGGTTCGGATTCCACATTAAGCTGTAGGTCTAAGGTGGAGCAACAAGTTTGACCATCGTCAGAATCAGCAAATCGAACTCAAGAGGATGGTTAAAATTATATATATATATATATATATATATATATATATATATATATATATATATATGTGTGTGTGTGTGTGTGTGTGTGTGTACAGTTGGCAAAAGAAAAACTTCGCAGTAAAATACTTAAGGAATTCCCCAAAAATTACTAATGAGAGAGCTTGGGCTTAAAATTTTCGGCAAATTTCTACATCTGTATGTAAAACGGCTGTTAAAGAATCGCCAAATTATTCACGTTTTAGAAGACACTAAATTATACATAGTGCCTTCGTTGCAATTAAAACAGATTAATAAGAAAGTTACGAGCGAAGAAGATTGGTTTTAATGTCGACCTCAAACATTACTCTTTAATGCCCCCGACCATAATTAATGACTATCTGTTTTGCATCAACTGTACCAACTATACATTATTTAATTAATAGACGATACGAAATAAGGAAATAAGACGCTTCAAACGTTAATAAATATATGGGAGATGGTAAACAACAAACAAAAACAAACAAACAAACAAAAAACAACAAAACAAAAAACACAGACAAACAACAACAAATACAATCAACAACAACAAAGACAAACAAATACAAACAACAACAAAAACAAACAACAAAGGCAAACAAAATAAATACAAACAACAACAACAACAACGACAAACAACAAAAAAACAAAGACAAACAAAAACAAAACTACCAACAACAAAACAACAAGCCCAAGAAAAACCATAATGCAACTGATGACAAGACCCATTTTTATCTTAAAATAAATAAACTAAAAGATTTAGATGTGATCAACTGAAGAGGGACAAAAGTTCCAGTACTTCGATCGTACACTAATGATCTAAATGATGATATATCATAGATATATGAAGAAGCAGCAGTCTCGTAACGTAGAGACTCGAGATCTCGCAGGATACTAAAAACAGTGTTAACGACGAACTTTGCTAAACCTTTTCTCTTATCAACAATTACGAGTAAATTCTATGAGGAGTTCAGAGAAACACATTCTTAGAGAAGATGTCATTTAGGCTACAAAGTTACTATCAAGATGAGATAACACTCACCAAACAAAGGTACGTTCATTAACGTCCATAAACGTTAATGCGTTTATAAAACGTTTAAAATACGACAAATGTTTCGAGGGAACGATATAACGACTCCAGATCTCAAAATTCACCTGGGCCGACATATACGAGTTGATGTAAAAGTTGTACAATCGATTCAAAACGTTGTGTGGTGAAACGCCATGTTTCTTTACTGATAAATACTGACAACTGATTTTTTAATCGACTGTACCTTTGTAAAGTTTGACGTATAAGCACGTACATATTTACTTATTTGCTGTTTGTTCATTCATAACTGTTTATATGCTTTTATTCCTTATCTAGGATTCCTCGATATGTCTGGGATAACGTCATTTTCTCGAGGGGACATTTAATAGACAAGTTATTGTTGGTTTGGTTAGGTTCGATTAAGTTTTGTTATTAGTGTCGACAGAATGCTACCCATCGAACAAATGGATACAGGTCCGATATGTCTTCCTCTATCTCATTAAATACATCATATTCAAAAAATGAATTTTGGAATATCTGCCAATAATTTTGTTCTTGTTTTATGTTGTAAACTTAATTATACAACCTGATACGAATGTAATTTGACGTACTGTATATTACAAAATGGCTACAACTCGGCATTTCTAGCGAGATGAATGACGAGAAATGGTGACTATCAAAAGCTCAAAGATAAAAATCTCGAACCCGCGCGATGAAATATGCATGTCCGTTCTATTCCCCGAGATAATTATTTTTGCCCACCTATCAAGAGACATACAAATGTCATCCGAATATCCACCGAATAATGCTAAACTCTCTAACTGCATGCCTCCTCCTTTAAGGAGAGCACGCAGTACCAGACTTTCTACACTTTCTCATTCCTTTTCTGTCCGACTCTCTAACGTAAGGGTTAATCGGTATTTCCAGTCTTTCATCTACTTAACCGATCAACTCTGGAACAATCTTCCTCAATCCATCTTTCCTCCTGTCTATGACCTCCCATCTTTCAAACGCAGTGTGTCTACGCATCTCGAAAACCCCGGAGGTTGATTTTGGCTCTCTTCTCCTTCTATGGGAGGGGCGCTTTTGCGGGCATTCGCCCTTGGCCCATCCTTCCCGCATAGAAGAAAGAAAAGTTATACATTTCTAATGAAAAGGGGAGGAACGAATCTTAAAAAAAATAAAATAATCCTCTTTTATATGTTTCCATTAGAGCAACAGCGAACTGTTCAGTGAATATTTCATACAGATCTTCAGGTAATCTCATGTACTCCCCAGATACGCTCTACACCATTTGAAACTTTTTCCTTCCATAATTTAACCTAAATCTCCCAGTCTTATTTTCTCGTGAAATAATTTTCATATTATATATATAATTATATATATATATATATATATGTTTTTTTTTTTTTTTTTTAATTTACTACATCGGCTAGAATTCGGTTAACAAAAATTTCTGATCTCCAAAACATTTTAAAAGTGGAAGATAAAAAAAAGCCGTAAAAGGAATAATCAAGAAGTTTTGGGAAACCATAAAATTTTCAACATTTTACGGTAGTCCAATTTCAGAAATTCGGAGTTTCTCCCAACTAATGCTTACAAGATTAAAAGTATGCGCCATCTAAGCGTCTGAAAGAGTGCGTGAGCGTCTTCGAACCGCGCCTTACTTAAAAGAAAGATATAAATATAATTTATTATTATTTGCTCTGAGGTCGAGGAACTCGGTCTTTGGTAGGATTCTTTTTTGAGATATATTTTAACTTCTTTATTGATTCATAGAGTTCCCGCGGTTCAGTTGGTTGGATATTGGACTCAGGTTGCGAAGACTCGGGTTCGACTCGCACTGTCGCTCCAGTTGGAGTTAGTCCAGCCACCTACCCCGTTATTTCTGAGGCTCAAGTTCGCGGAGTTTACACCCAGCCCTTTCCCCGTGGGAAAATGAGTAAAATGTACATTTTTTTTATTCATCTATAGTCTATACCCGCTTAAGGAACCAATTTCAGAAACTTTAATGAGGTTCGGTTAAGTGAGAAGAAAATTTTACGCAGTTATACATAATGATTGAGTTGATTAAGAGTTTTATATAAAATATTAATGAGTTGAATCCCGAATCAAGATGTATGTAGAGAAAATGTTCTGGACTTTAGGACAAACCTAAATTACGAACAAATGAAATGGATTGAAGAGAAATGTGAAAAACATAGACAGAGAAACACCGAGCAAAACCCGGAATGATATAAGGTAATTAGTAAAAAATGTGAATAAAAATGGAGTTCATATAAATGTGAAAAAAAAAAAAAACGGGAAGAAAAGTGGTTTTAGGATGTATAAATGAAGACACTGGTCTCGATTGAAATGAAAAATAACACTAGATTGCCGAGGTATAAGGCTTCGGTTTTATTCACATTAGCGATCCCCTATATTTATCCTCGCGTACGTGTAATTGAAGGTTTTAGGTCCCCACCCAATGAAGAAAGAGAAATGGGTCCTCACATAATGTATTTCCAAAGTTTACTTACTCGGTTCTTGGCCACCACAACATTAAAAGAATTGAAGGTCCGCAAATACGAGACAAAATACCAAAAACATCCCCGTTCGATTTCCATAATAATTAGAGCGTAAGTTTTGCATGAATAAGACTCATTAAATGCAAAAATTATAATGGTAAAGTTCATTAACACTTAACTCTTGAACTTCACAACACTAAAATCATTCTAAGTCTCAAAATCTGAACTTAAAACTTTAAATTCCAAAAAAATCACTTAGGAAAGTTTATTGTGACGACAAAAACCTAACAAAGCTCTCAATCGCCCTTCGTTGACTCGCAAAAATTTATAATGCGCAAAGGACCTTATTAGAGTACGCCCCCCCCCCTTTTTTTTGTACATCTTTCTCACACATTTGTTTTGCTTTTATACATATTACATAAATTACATAAATGGCCTAACAGTGTTGAAATTTCATTATACATATTGTATGTACTGATTCTAAATACACTTTTATTTTCAATTTTTTAATGGCGTTTAAATTTGTCGTTTGTATAATGTCTAACATTTTGGTCTTCATCTCCTTTTAACCCTTTCGATCCGGGTGTGGCATATAAACTACACGTCCAATTTGCGCTCAGATCCGGGTGTGGTAAATAAACCAACTCCTAGTTTTTTCTGAACTCGAGGTGTAGTTTATAAACCAAGGGTATATCCCGCTCTTTCCACCCTCTCGGGTTGAAAATAGGGGGGATATATGTCTTATAATTCGAATTCAATAATTTGAATTCATAAATTCGCCTCAAAACTATGCCCGTAGTGAGAGAGTTAACTTTAACTTGCACTGACCGTTTGTAGGTAAAGAGGGTAGATAGGAGGGGGGGGGGGGGGGGGGGGTAATAGAACTCAAAATGTTTGTTACATAAATGCGAAAGTAATGTGTATATTAAAGTACAGGGTGATTTAAAAAAAATTTACCACTTAGTATAGGGGATGCTTCAGTCGTCTGAATCGTCGAAATACCTCGTTAGCAAATAAACACACAAATACTTACATAAACTAAAAAAAAAAAAACACCTATAAGTGGTAAGCAATGACATTAGCGCCATATAAGTAGTAAAATTTTTTTGAAGCACCCTGTATATCCTCTAGAAAGACAGCAAATTTTCCCTGAGAGCCTCATTTCTTGCCCTTGTTGCCAGACTGGCGTTGGATGGGATCTATCCTCTCGGGGACATGTCTGTGCTGCTGCTGCTGCTGCTTCAGTGTGACAACACGGGACCACGTCTGAAGCAATTGCATAGTTCGGATAGACTGTACTGCTTCATCCCTCATAGAGTATTTATCTTGAGCCTTTTGACTATCATCTCTTTGGTCGAATGAAACACGCATAGCGTGGACATCACTTTGAAGATAAAGACATGAAGGCGGCGGTCCACGATTGACTATAAGCACACGTGGCAATGAGTTTTAAAGAGCCGACATACGTACCCTCGTTCAGCGGTGAAAAAAAGTGTTGTACTGGTGAATGGAAAAATAGATATTTATTCTGCAAGAATGCATAAATATTTGTCTCATGTCTCGAAATTTTTGTAGAAATATTTAACAGGAAATAAAATGCGAGTATTTACTCTAATTACTTTCGTAGCAAAAATCGTACATTTTATGTATTGTTTTGAAGTATTTGGTAACGTCTCTTTTGCTCCAAAAAACCTTAGCCCCCCCCCGCCCATGGCCTAAACCATTAGAGGTACAGTAAAACCAAACATACCTTACAAAAGAGAATTTAATCTTGCATTTAATGAGAAACAATTAAAACTTGGTGTTCCCGCCATTGGCTTCAAAGACAGCCTGAATTCGCTTTGGGTAGCTTGCCAAAAGTGACGTCAATAGATCTTGATCGTTACGCAAATTTGCTAAAACAGTTTCAATGTGTTGCGTCATTGTATCCTTCGAAAATCGATTTGCTGCAGGTTCTTGAAACAAGAGACATTCAACCTTGTCCTTTATAACTGATCCAATGTGTTCACAGACGTTCAGGTCAGGAGAATTTCCTGGCCATTCTTCATTTCCAAAGAAATCGATCTCATGGTTCCGCAACAACTGTTGAGTGGCTAATGCCTTAAAGCAGGGGGCCTTATCGTGCAGAAGTGTGACCTGATCGACATCCATAACACGAAGTCCTCACTTCGCAACTTTTTGGCAACCCATGAACGTGCTATAAAGGTGGCTCCAGCATCACGAGCTTCCCGAAATGTTATTGCTCGTATGCGATCTATAACAGGTTGCCTCTCCGAATCACCAATTAATTGAGAAGCTATTATATTATCATTTTATCAGCTAGAGTAATTTTAATACCTGCAATAAATAAAAAAATTTATATATTTTTATAATCACTAAAAACTATTTCGATATAAGTAAACATGTAAGCTGCAAATGGGGGGGGGGGGCTAAGGTTTTTGGAACCCCTTACAACAAGAGTCATCTCCCATTGGGTTGAAAGAAGTATTTTTAGAAGTTTTATGCATAGTTTCGGGAAAAAAATTCACCTAAAAACTTTCTAAAACGCATAAAAATTACTAATTAGTAACATTCTGCTTTCATTGGCTATTTCTTTTTTTTTTCGGGGGGTGGGAGGCGACAAATACAAATTTAAAAAACAAAACCTAACTAATCATTGACTATTACTATTTTGTATTTTACAAATTTCATATTTGAAAGCAAACTCTCTTTATTTTTCGAAACTTTATATTACGTTCGATTTTGACTGTAATAAACGCAGAAATTAAATTTTTTTGCACAGAACTACGATTCCATTGTTCACAAATAATGAATGCTCTTAGTACCTCACCGTTTAACACGAATTTACGAAGTAGCTTTAATTTTTTTGGCTGTTCTTTTAAATGTTTTAAGTTCTGTTAAAAAGCCTTTCTCACATCGATTAAGTTTTAGTAGTAAATTCAAAATTCAAAATTCAAAATTCGAAATTACGGGATACAGTTCAATCTCCAGGTCTAAAAAAAATGTGGAAGTGTTGCAAACATTGGATCACCCGAAGATCAGGGCCCCATGTATTCTTGTTTTTTGCTTTACAGTACCAAATATAATAATAAATTAAACCGAATGCCCGGTTAGATCAACTGTACGCCCTTGATGATTGGTTAGGTTAAGTCGTGATATTTTCGTTAGTTTTAACGAAGATATCATTTGATAATTGAGGCTGGGGGCCCTGATCTTCGGGTGATCCCAAACATCTTCTATGGAAGTTATTAAAAGTTGAAAAAACTCTTCGGTATATTTAGAAATATAAATGGGAAGATATAACCCATCCACTATCCGTGAAGTATCGTCCACCTTCTTCCTTTTCAGAAGTCCTCAACTTAATTCTTGTCACGTTTACCAAAATCCCGACAAGATATCGATACATGCCCCGTGGACTGGATAGGGATAGGATGGGTTAAAAAGCTAAGATCAGATTGAGTCACTCGGGGTATAGCTTCAATACTCGGTGAAAATGAACGATACATGGTTCGGAAATAAACTAGTTTTTCGATAATGAGGAAACTATATAGTTAGATATATCTACTATCTATAACTATTTCAAAGTTTACGAAATTTAATTTGGACTCGTATCGTGTAATTAACAATATCGTCACTGCCAGTGACGATTTTGATATCTTGTCGTGACTCACTGGTCACATTTGGTCGTACTGCTTTATTCAAATAACTTCACTTAATGTAGGCCTATATCTCAGACGCGCCTATCGTTTATTATTTAGCAAGAGTACATACAACACCGGAGTTCGGACTACTATAAATACGCAATGAAATTTTGGGGTGAAGATTTCTTCGCAATATCTACTGTAGATTAACTACACTTATTTTATTACTTTTAATAAGGAATTATTGATCTACCAAGAACCATATTTTCAGTTGTGCGGTCTTCAGAATTAAAATTTAGTTCATCGATTTATGGATTAAAAACAAACGTAGGTTGGTGAGGAGAAATTTGCCTTTCCTTAAAAATACTCGCAATTCCTTCATCTTTACGACTACCTAATTAAATAATCATAAGAAACTTCAAAAATGAATTCAAATAACTCTCAAACAAGGGAGTGTATAAATAATGTTAATTATACAAACAAAACTGAGGTAGAAAATTACTGCATCATATTTGTAAGTAATTTACAAACGCGTTTAATAATTTTTTTTTGGAAAATGAATATATGTATAAATGTATAAAAGTGTCGTAACCTCAAACTTTTTTTCACTCATTTTTCAGCTTCACGAATGGAATTGAAAAACTTCTGAAATCCCTAAACAATAATATTTTTCCTCTTATATTTTACAGAGAATTTTAAAATCGAACGCAAACACCTTCGGTCGCAATTCCTATGCAAACAATGCATCGTTGAGATCGTTGAGATCGTTGTGTGTGTGTGTGTGTGTGTGTGTGTGTGTGTGTGTGTGTGTGTGTGTGTGTGTGTGTGTGTAACATTAAAAGACTTGGATTTCATTTCTAGTGCATTTATTTACTGCATAGATTTATTTATAAGACTCGACCTCCTTTCTTTAACTAATGAAAATTCTATTATTTAAAAATTATTATTACTATTACTAGTAGTAGTAGTAGTCGCAGTTGTAGTATTTTAGTACTTTAGTATCTAGTAATTTTGTAATTCAACAATCGTAACATTAGTAACAGTTGATGTAGCAATATAGTCGTTAGTGTTCGAGTATGGTAGTTAAGCGGTTGTTTAGTATTTGAACACAAACACACAAACACACACACACACACAACAGAAGGTAAAACATTTTGAAATTCATAAAATGGTGTCATTGTTGACTAAGTATTACACGGTGAGAAATATATTTAAGAAAAATAATAATTTTTATTTATTTACTTTCAAACCTTTTAAGGTGATTTGGAGTTTCTAACGCCTAATAATTGTTTCTATATCGTATATCGCCTCCACACACACACACACACACACACACACACACACACACACACACACACACTTGCACATCTTCATACAAACGAAGTACAACTTAATTCTATATATTAAAATAACCGTACTGTATCCTACCTTCACTGCCGTCGAAACGAGAAGTATGTAATTAATGGGAGGTACATTAAAACTATCTTGTACATTCTCTCTATCAGCTTGGAAACGTACTGAAATTAGCATAATGTGCCCACTTTTAATCGCAGTACTTTTTTTTATTATTTAAATGAGAAAGAACGTAAAATGTAACACGAATGATTAATGCTAAGTAAAGTGTCTAATATTTATACCTCGAGTAAGATTAACTGTACACCAAGGACAAATGAATGCTGTTATTCGAGGTTTAGGAAGAGCGATGTTCCGTGTTTGATTTAGCACGCAGTCCCTGGATCAGATTGGAGTAGTGTGAAATCAGCAAGATCCGTGCACCTTCTGCACTTTTTTTTTTTTTTTTTTTTTACCATCTAACACATACAGACTTATCTTTCTTATCCTACTCTATCCTGTGTTGCCCTAATATTACAAAAATGAATTAACATCTAACTTAAAAACTGTATGATAACGGGTGACTCTTCCACAAAGAGCTTCCTGTCATTATACTTCCATATATATATATATATAATATATATATATATATATATATATATATATATATATATATATATATATATATATATATATATATATATAAATATAAATTTTCTCGGACTAATACTTCGCTAACTTCACCAAAATAAACTTCATACACTTATGATGATGACTCATCAGTTAACATTTAACATTTAACTTTAAAGAATTCGTGAATGATAAAATCAAATTTATTTAAGATAAATGCTTCGTCTCCACGTCTCTCAAAAAAAAAAAGGTTGGAAGCGAGTTGAGCAATTTAAAATATAAAGTAAAAATAAACAAAATGAATCACATCGACTCGATAGATAAATTTGTTTTTTTTAACGATACGTGAATTAAAAGATTTTTCATAAACTTCAAATGCGTGCAACTGACAAAAAATTCTCTCTCTCTCTCTCTCTCTCCTTAAAAACCATCAAGGAAAATAAAAAAACAATCGACCAAGCGATTTTGTGAGCATTTAACAACACAGGAACGCTCAATCGACAGTATTTTTCCTTTGTGGTTTTTATCGTACATTTTTTTATGCGTTTAAATGAACACGGTGTAGTGCGACTTTTTGAACACCCTGTGTATATATATATATATATAATATATATATATATATATATATATATTATATATATATACACACACACACACACACACACAGGGTGTTCAGAAAGTCGCACTACACTTTGTTCAAAAGTCTCACTACACTTGGCCAGCGCCAAATAACCATTACTCCATTATCATAACGCGGTAATGATCTGAAATTTATTTTCCAACTGTAGTGAGACTTTTTTAACACCCCGTGTATATATATATATATGGGACGATGACAATGTCTGTTCGTTTATATATGATTAAACGACTACGGTAATCTGGAACAAATTTAGTATAAATATTAACCTTTTGAGGCCTGAACTATGAAACATTATATTTAAAAAAAAATTCTCATGTCCAAGCCAAAATAACCTCTAATATTCAGATCCTAAGGCTCAAAATCGATTGTCAAGCTCCTGTTGACATAAGGCAACAGTCGGCGTTAAAGGATTAAGGAAGAACCAGGGAAGGTTTTAGGTATACACTCGCCCCTTCCAAACTTTCCGTAGGTTGTGTTTCGGGGGGTTTTGTTGCGGAAGGAAGGCGCAATGGGCATTCTAGTGTGTGTGTGTGTGTGTGTGTGTGTGTGTGTAACAATCTTAACCTTCGTATAAACTATTCCTTTATAACAAAATTCCCGATTGGATATCTTTTAAATTGTTTCAAGTTTGTTACGAAGCAAAATTTGAGGTAAATTTAAATTTTTGAATAATTGTACACTTCATAAATTTTTATATCCGATGCAGGAAGGATCTCGCGTATGAGATGCGTATACAGATGTATAGGGTGTCCATAAATGATTACCCTGATTAAAGCATGCTATAACTTTTAAATAAACACTCGTATTCAAACATAGTTTTAATCATAAGTAGATAAACATACAAACTTTTGATACATAGTTAATGAACTTAATAAGCTTCCACATGTGCACCCCTAGTGGCACGTAAAATGTCTAAACTGTATTCACACTCACGCCACACATTTTCCAACATTTACCTTGTAGGAGTGTAACTTCAAAACGTTTGTGTAACACCTTGTGCACCGTAGACTTCGGTATCTTTAGTTGGCATGAAGCTTGTCTCACTGATTTCCTCGGTGAACGTGTAAAAGCAGTTTGAATGTTTTCCACCGTCCCATCGGAAACTGATGGTCTACCACTGCTCTTTCCCTTTTCCACGTTTCCAAGAATTTTTTCATCCACGACTTAATTAACTTCACATCAGGTGGATTCTTTCCATACTTTGTTCTGAACCTTCGCTGAACACTGACAGGAGATTTTGTTTCTGCAAGCCAAACAACACATTGTGCCTTCTCTGTCACAGACGCCATCTTAACTGAACAGCTACTACAGCGCTCCTAGCGGCGAATGCGGTAGACGAAACACACCAGCACAGAAACTCTATGCGTGTACGAGATCACCCGTAAAAAAAAAAAACGGATGCAAGATTCGTCATTAAAACGTGAGAGCATACTGTTTTCAGGGTAAACATTTATGGACACCCTGTATATATTTTATTTGTATCTGTACTAAGTCCTACTGTAGATTGAATTATAGCAGAATCTCTCTCTCAATTTTGTTCCTGTAGAGGCTATAACTATAAGGCGCATCTCGTACCCAGCGTCTCTCTCGTATAATACGTCTGTGGAGGTATGGTCTCAAATATTTAAATCTGAATGCGTAATAAAATCAGGGGACGAAAGGCTTTCTAGAAGATTGAAAAAGAACGAATCTATGAAAATATATTTGTTTGTGTGTGTGTGTGTGTGTGTGTGTGTGTGTGTTCTTGTCTTCCCTTCGGAATAGCTACAATCTTTAGGATACACACAGAGCCCATCGCAACACAAACGTGCGTATCACGATATTAGCATTGTCGCGGTGGTTTATCTTTATAAATGTCTTTTATCTGAAAAAGGGAGATATACTAAAGGTTATACTAGGTTAGGTAAGGTCTGTTTAGATTTGGTCAAATTTATTAGGTTTTTTTTAGAATGGGTAAATGTCGCGATACAGGACTGAATACGTGAAAATGTCGCGGTTTTGTAGTGTACCCAAACATTGCGCACGCGTGTGTGTGTGTGTGTGCGCGCGCGCGCAAGCTGCATCGTTGTGAATTATAAAATGCCTGAAAACCATAAACTACTCTGTGGAGACAATATTACAACTTAAATTACGAAATAGGTTACGCGCATGGCAGAGCAAATGAACGCAAATTGCATTTTAAGATGTCGTAACAGGCGTCACACCGTACGTAGGTAAGTGCATAACGAAATGTTCATGGGGGGGGGGGTAAATAAATTAAACGATCTATGACAAAAATTCCATTATTTCGGTCTCCGAGGACCCAATTATGATGCAAAGAGTAATAATAATACTTAATTTTGGTCAGAAAAACAAACTCACTAAAATCACCGTCATTTCCACTTACAATTCATTGAAGAAGAACCAGAAAAACGGTTCTGCAGAAGTCACGGAAATGAAAAATAGATTTAAATTTTTTCTTAAGCATTAATGAGCCCCGTAACCCGGCCATAAATTTTCATCCCACTTTAATGAAAATCTGATGACATTTTCATTTCAGACAATTGGACTCTGGCAAAAAACACCCAAAAATGCGATTCTCATTAGTTGGAATTTAGTGACTAGGAACGCGGCTACGGTTCGTAGTTCGTTCTGAAATTATATTTCCATCAAAATTATATCATCTTTACGTACAGTGAAGGACTGTAAAGGTATTATATACGAAATAAAATTGAATACTGATACTGCTATATACATAATGTAATGTAATATTCATAATATAAGCAACACATTATTAGAATGATATACGCTACCGCCTTCGTGTATATACAAACTTATACGCGCGCGCCAGGTAATAATTTAGGTATACGCGTGAACAGGTATACCCAAAAATACTGTATAAAGGCCTAATCACATTATGCATGTGTAGATTCGAGGAAGGCGACACGAGAAACGGTGTTGTATGGCACACTAGAAACTTAGTGATGCAGTCCAGCCGGACCTATATACAGGGTGTCCCAAAAGTCCCTATCTATTTTGTTGAAATAGGCTGAATTTCAAATGAATGTTTTAATGACATGATTGCACGCACCTTTCTAGACAAATCATGCATTAGATTTCTATTTTAATTATTTTTAATTAATTTTTTCAGTTCCATATCATTGGTGATGAATGTGCATGAACGCGTTATGATAGTAACATGTCGCATCAGAGGAATGAAATGTGAAATTAGAGACCGATTCTAAAGAAGGTTTCATAAGCCTGGACCGACAGATAAAGCAATTCGTGAATTTAGGCCCTGGGCAGCGCGATCTCCGGATTTGACCCCATTGGATTTCTTTGCTTGGGGTTTCATTAAATCAGAGGTCTAAAGGCAAGCAGTTGAGAAAATAACCCTTGAAATGCTCGGAAATGTGTTCCGCAATGCAGCTGACCGCTTTGAGATTTGCAGAGATACAGATGGAGCACATGTGGAAACTGCTAATTAAAGATTTTAATGGTGTAATACTTGTAATTTGTATAGAAATACACCTGTATTCAGGTCAGTGTGACATTTATTTGAAATTCAGCCTATTTCAACTAAACAGATAGGGACTTTTGGGACACCCTGTATACAGTATAATATATATATATATATATATATATATATATATATATATATATATATATATATTTCGTCCATAGTACATTCCAGCAACAATTCTTGCACACTAACATAATATCACCTAACCTAGTGTAACCTAAGCCTATCTAGCTCAACCTTACACGCAGGACAACTGTCGATAATAAAATGTGTGATCAACGAAATGTCACACGAGTGAAACCAAAAAATGAATTCAATATACTGTAGATGAAGAGAAGCTTTTTTTATGCATTTATTTATTGAATAGTTCTTATTTTTATGTACACCCTGTTTCTATATTGTACAGTATGTTCCATGTTATTCATATCTATTTAATTCATGCCTTTACATTTTACTATGAGCGCTAGACAAATTTAATCTCGGAATACTTTGGGGTTATTTTAGTATAGCATTTAATTTGCAACGCAAACTCAAAAATAAATGGCCCCCTGTTCTTCTCTCCTTCGAACTTTAAGTACGTATTTATCACATACCCTGTACTATATAGTCTAGTGGTGGACCGGATATCCGCATCCGCATCATTTTAACATCCGCATCCGCACTTCTGACTGCGGATGTTATGCGGATATTACCTCTAATAAATTATGCAATTTACAATTAAATTAGCTTATAAAGCAGCTTATAAGGCCCAGTCATGCACATTTCAAATTTTCATGTAACGTATTAATTATTAATGAACAAACAAATATATAAACCTCAAAATATAAATAGCTGGTAACACAGAAAATAGAATGAAACTCGTTTCATTGAATTTTCTGTGGCTGAAACTCTTGAGAAAGTTATTATTTTTATCATAATGAAAACATTAATATTAATTTTAATTCTTATGCATTGCCTGCCATAATAGTATCATAATATCACGAAATTTGGAAAATTATGTCATATATTCATAATTCTATATTATATTGATAGATTAACTAAATATCCGCATCCGCGGATATTGAAATTAAAGATCCGCATCCGCAGATGTTGAAAAACTGACATCCGGTCCACCACTATATACCAAACACCCCTCTTCCCAAACAAAACATTCTTCAAAATTTTAAAAAGACTCGACTGCGAAGCTGCTTTTAAGGGTGTGTGTGTGTGTGTTTCGGGGTTATTTAACCTCTTTCGTATCAGCAAAGGTCAATTGACGGAGCGGACCTATTACTTTAAATGGGATCCATGTCGCTTAACTTCGCTGATTTACGGGAAGTGGGGTTTCGACATGGCCGCGACGTAGTCCCTGCTTTTAAGCCTTCAAACTACGTCTGAATTGGTCTAAAAATAACTTTCTACTCCCCTTACAAAAAAATTCAAATGTAGGTAGGCACTAAACAAAATTCTTATGAGTTAGTAGTAATTTGTTTGAAACCATATTACCATAATGGCACAAATGGAAATAACGAGACCTTCAAATGTCACGACTGTTCCTATACCTGAAAATCGAGCGATAGCGCTCAGTTTTCCCCTTTCCCTGATTTTCGAGAGAGGGTATCAAATCTAAATGAAAACAGCATGAATTGACGTTCTGCTAAAAATAATATTCAGATGAAACAATGAAAGAAAAGGAGAACATTTTTCGTCTCAAAGGCTTTAAGGATAATTGATGAAAAAAAAAGTTGACTCACACCAAACATAAATCACATTTCTGGGAAATAGTAGTACATTTAAACTAGATTGTAAATTAACAAAAAGAACTTCAAAAGGACGATGCCAAAAGATATGAAAAGAAAAGATATATATATATATATATATATAATATATATATATATATATATATATATATATATATATATATATATACATTTAAACTGCAAACACGCTGTATAATTAACGTAAAGAACGACGCTTGTATAGGAGAATATCCGCGCAAGATGAGAGAGAACGAAATAAATGAAAAAATGAGGTAACCACCCGGGAATCGAACCCGAACCTCATTTTTTCATTTGTTTCGTTCTCTCTCTCTCATCTTGCGCGGAATATTCTCCTATACAAGCGTCGTTATATATATATATATATATATATATATATATATATATATATATATATATATATATATATATATATATATATATATATATGAAAAATTATTTCACGAAAGTGACACGTGAAAAGTATTTATGATGAATAAAACCACGAAGGAAAAAGAAACACAAAGGGGTGCTCAAGCGCTTTCGTCTAATGACATCCTCAGGAACACTGGAGTGAAAGGACAGATCAAGGCAATATATAGGTTACAAAAATAAACATACATACATACACATTCACATATATATACATATATATATATACATATATATATATATATAAATATATACATATATATAGTAAGCATAGAAAAAAATTGTGGGAGGAGCCAACATTTATATGGTCACAGAAGAATAAAGAAATAAAAATAAATATAAATATAAATTGAGAAAAAATTAATTACAAAATAGTGCCTTAGTGATATATATGTCACAGCCTAAATAATCATAAAGAAATAAACAGGCAAATAAAAAAAACCCATAAATACATATACATACATATATATATATATATATACATATATATACACACATATATATAATATATATATATATATAAAGACACTTTTAGCACTTTGGCCGACCTTCCATATAAATTCAAATGGCTTTTTTATGGAACAGGTCACAAAAGAATAAAGAAATAAAAATAAATATAAATATTGTAAGTGGAGTCTACCAATTCAAGCTCAAGAGGGAGGTTTTACAATCGATTTAATAGATGCTGCCAAATTGATATATATGTCACATTATTAAAAAATAAAAATTGAAAGATAAATTTTAAGAGAGGCACACCAATTTATAAGGGAAAAATTACCACATATGCATATTATAGTCACAAACGAATACAAAAGTACAATAAATATAAATTGGAAAACAAAATGATCCCTAGATGATATATAAAGAACAATAAAATATATATACAACATATTTACGGTATATATACGAAATATAAACGCAATATATACAGAATATATATATATATATATATATATGCATAAGGGAAAAAAAATTACCAAATTTGTTTTTATAATTATTGTCTGAGAAAACGGTAGGTCGCAAAAGAATAAAGAAATAAAAATAAATATAACTTGAAAAAATTACAAATAATACACGTACACATATATACCCGCATACCCAAATATATATATACATATACACACATATATACAAACACACACACACACACACACATATATATATATATATATATATATACAAGCTTGACCTTCACGAAATGAGAAATCATCCCGCAGAACCTTTGTGAGGTTGTAAGGTAAGGTAAGGTACATACACATATACATATATATATATATATATTTAACTGCATACATACATACATACATACATATACACACATACATACATACATATACACACATATACATACAAACACATTTAACTGCAATGACCACACACATACGCACATACACATACATACATACACATACACTCATACAGCAAAAAATTGAAAAATAAAATTGTAAGGGAAACAACAGACAAAAACAAATTTTTTACCAAAGATTTAACAACCTGCCCTTTTTGTTTAAATCCATTCTGAAGGAATTCAGAGCAACGGGATCAAGTTGAAACAGACCTTTACTCATGTTAAGGTTATTTGTAAGTTGAATTATAGCCGACTCAAGAATATTTCTATTAACAATGTTGCTAGAGTGAAACAAAACTGAAACATTATTCCAATCAATACAATGGGATAACTCTGACAAATGGACAAAAAGGGCACTGGACAACTGTCCCGTTCTAACGGAATATTGATGCTGTTTTACACGCGTTTGCAAATCCTTTCCCGTCTGACCTATGTAAAAGGAATCACATTGCTTACACCCAATTTTATAGATAATGCCTAAATTATTGGTAGGGCTATTTTTTACTATGATGTTTTTCACAATATTGTTATATGAAAAAACTACACTGATATCCAAAAGTTTAAGTACATTAGCAATGCCTAAGAAGCCCGGGAAAAATGGAAGTACTAAAATATTCTTTGACAAGGTGCGAGTGTTATTATTCACACGATAGAAGGTTCGTTTAGCCTTATTAAGACAAGATTCCATGAACGCAGATGGGTAACACAACTCACTTCCAATACCGTTGATATTTTCCAATTCGGCATCGATGTATTCAGGACTGGCGATCCTAAGAGCGCGGAGAAACATTGAGGAAAATATGGCCTTTTTAATAGGGGTGTCATGTCCAGAGTAAAAGTGTACGTAGGACAAATTGTTTGTTTTTTTCCGATATATACTAAACTTAAAACCCGGGCTATCCCTATGAACACGCACATCCAAAAACGGGATTGAGTTGTCTTGTTCCACTTCTAAAGTAAATTTAATGGAGGGGACTTGGTCATTTAACTGAAGGAGGAAGTCATCCAGGTCACGATTCATGGGCCAGATACACAAAATATCGTCGACGTACCGCAACCAAGGGATGCCAACCCCCAGGATTCTCGGAATGTAAGTAATTTCAAAAAACTCCATATAAATATTGGAGAGAAGGGGCGACAAAGGGTTGCCCATGGCCATCCCAAAAACTTGTTGATAATGCTCGCCATTGAAAGTGAATTTACAATCCTTGATACAAAGCTTAATAAGCTCCAAAACAGTGTGTGCAGGTAATGGTAAATCATAATTATGTAATTCTCTGGCGAGAAAGTCAAGCATATCATCAATCGGAACTTTTGTGAACAATGAACAAACGTCGAAACTGATCAATCTATCGTTGGTATTAATGCGAACATTATTCAATTTTTCAGTGAGATCCATGGAATTTTTTACGTGTGAATCAGAGACAGTTCCAAGAATGGGGGACAAAACATTAACAAGCCATTTGGAGAGTTTATAGGTAATAGAGCCCACCGAGCTAATAATAGGGCGCATAGGGTTACCCGGTTTGTGGGTTTTAATAAGACCATAAAGATAAGGCAAAGCAGGTGAAGTGGACAAAAAAAGGGGAATTAAATCCTTATGATCTTTGAGAATGCGTTTCAAGCCACTATTGAAAGATTTGATGACATCATCCTGTGGGTTCTTCCTAAGTTTCACGTATGTGGCGGGGTCCTGAAGCAGCTCATTCATCTTTCCAATGTAATCCACTTTGTCCATAATGACTAAGGTGTTAGCCTTGTCTGCTTTAGTAATATGGAGCTCACTATCTTTTTTTAATTGTGAAAGGCTATTGCGGAAACGTTTAGGAAAGTTATCTTCGTAAGAAATATTCGCAGCACCATAGACCAGGCCTTTAACTATGTTAACTAAAAACTGAGGAAGGTTACACTGTTTTTCAAAACGAGCAAGACTATGACAAATTTGTAAAGCAGTAGGTTTTTTAACAATATAAAAGGACATACCAAATCCAAGGGCACTTTTTGCATCGTCACTAATGTTTTTCGAAGAAAGGTTCAAAACACACTTTGAGCTTGCTTTTTTACTCCACTGACTATTTCGAATGAGACTTTTAATTTTGCGATCCAAAATGTTTCGAAGTGAAGAAGTTCTCCGACGCAACTCGTTGTAAATTTCATCAAACAAAGGTTGGATCCACGGTTGGGGAATAACAGTCAAAACATTACGTTTGGCAATGCCTAAATTTTTGAAGGTGGACCACTCATTTTGTCTGGTGACTTCAATATGTTTCTTTAAAATTACTCTGCTAAAGTTGTTGAACGGATGGTCGTCCATTTCTCTGAGGCGAATCGGAAGGAGGGACTTGGGAAGGACCTGCTCCTCCAGACAATTAGTAAGAAACTTCCGTCGGATCCGAATTGCATGCCCCTTCATTAATGTAGAAGCAAACACCGACACAAACGGGGACAATAGAGGGAACAGCAAGGCGAAGGAACGCGTGGTGTTCATTATATGAAAAATTATTTCACGAAAGTGACACGTGAAAAGTATTTATGATGAATAAAACCACGAAGGAAAAAGAAACACAAAGGGGTGCTCAAGCGCTTTCGTCTAATGACATCCTCAGGAACACTGGAGTGAAAGGACAGATCAAGGCAATATATAGGTTACAAAAATAAACATACATACACACATTCACATATATATACATATATATATATATACATATATATATATATATATATAAATATATACATATATATAGTAAGCATAGAAAAAAATTGTGGGAGGAGCCAACATTTATATGGTCACAGAAGAATAAAGAAATAAAAATAAATATAAATATAAATTGAGAAAAAATTAATTACAAAATAGTGCCTTAGTGATATATATGTCACAGCCTAAATAATCATAAAGAAATAAACAGGCAAATAAAAAAAACCCATAAATACATATACATACATATATATATATATATACATATATATACACATACATATATATATATATATATATATATAAAGACACTTTTAGCACTTTGGCCGACCTTCCATATAAATTCAAATGGCTTTTTTATGGAACAGGTCACAAAAGAATAAAGAAATAAAAATAAATATAAATATTGTAAGTGGAGTCTACCAATTCAAGCTCAAGAGGGAGGTTTTACAATCGATTTAATAGATGCTGCCAAATTGATATATATGTCACATTATTAAAAAATAAAAATTGAAAGATAAATTTTAAGAGAGGCACACCAATTTATAAGGGAAAAATTACCACATATGCATATTATAGTCACAAACGAATACAAAAGTACAATAAATATAAATTGGAAAACAAAATGATCCCTAGATGATATATAAAGAACAATAAAATATATATACAACATATTTACGGTATATATACGAAATATAAACGCAATATATACAGAATATATATATATATATATATATATGCATAAGGGAAAAAAAATTACCAAATTTGTTTTTATAATTATTGTCTGAGAAAACGGTAGGTCGCAAAAGAATAAAGAAATAAAAATAAATATAACTTGAAAAAATTACAAATAATACACGTACACATATATACCCGCATACCCAAATATATATATACATATACACACATATATACAAAACACACACACACACACACACATATATATATATATATATATACAAGCTTGACCTTCACGAAATGAGAAATCATCCCGCAGAACCTTTGTGAGGTTGTAAGGTAAGGTAAGGTACATACACATATACATATATATATATATATTTAACTGCATACATACATACATACATACATATACACACATACATACATACATATACACACATATACATACAAACACATTTAACTGCAATGACCACACACATACGCACATACACATACATACATACACATACACTCATACAGCAAAAAATTGAAAAATAAAATTGTAAGGGAAACAACAGACAAAAACAAATTTTTTACCAAAGATTTAACAACCTGCCCTTTTTGTTTAAATCCATTCTGAAGGAATTCAGAGCAACGGGATCAAGTTGAAACAGACCTTTACTCATGTTAAGGTTATTTGTAAGTTGAATTATAGCCGACTCAAGAATATTTCTATTAACAATGTTGCTAGAGTGAAACAAAACTGAAACATTATTCCAATCAATACAATGGGATAACTCTGACAAATGGACAAAAAGGGCACTGGACAACTGTCCCGTTCTAACGGAATATTGATGCTGTTTTACACGCGTTTGCAAATCCTTTCCCGTCTGACCTATGTAAAAGGAATCACATTGCTTACACCCAATTTTATAGATAATGCCTAAATTATTGGTAGGGCTATTTTTTACTATGATGTTTTTCACAATATTGTTATATGAAAAAACTACACTGATATCCAAAAGTTTAAGTACATTAGCAATGCCTAAGAAGCCCGGGAAAAATGGAAGTACTAAAATATTCTTTGACAAGGTGCGAGTGTTATTATTCACACGATAGAAGGTTCGTTTAGCCTTATTAAGACAAGATTCCATGAACGCAGATGGGTAACACAACTCACTTCCAATACCGTTGATATTTTCCAATTCGGCATCGATGTATTCAGGACTGGCGATCCTAAGAGCGCGGAGAAACATTGAGGAAAATATGGCCTTTTTAATAGGGGTGTCATGTCCAGAGTAAAAGTGTACGTAGGACAAATTGTTTGTTTTTTTCCGATATATAAACTTAAAACCCGGGCTATCCCTATGAACACGCACATCCAAAAACGGGATTGAGTTGTCTTGTTCCACTTCTAAAGTAAATTTAATGGAGGGGACTTGGTCATTTAACTGAAGGAGGAAGTCATCCAGGTCACGATTCATGGGCCAGATACACAAAATATCGTCGACGTACCGCAACCAAGGGATGCCAACCCCCAGGATTCTCGGAATGTAAGTAATTTCAAAAAACTCCATATAAATATTGGAGAGAAGGGGCGACAAAGGGTTGCCCATGGCCATCCCAAAAACTTGTTGATAATGCTCGCCATTGAAAGTGAATTTACAATCCTTGATACAAAGTTAATAAGCTCCAAAACAGTGTGTGCAGGTAATGGTAAATCATAATTATGTAATTCTCTGGCGAGAAAGTCAAGCATATCATCAATCGGAACTTTTGTGAACAATGAACAAACGTCGAAACTGATCAATCTATCGTTGGTATTAATGCGAACATTATTCAATTTTTCAGTGAGATCCATGGAATTTTTTACGTGTGAATCAGAGACAGTTCCAAGAATGGGGGACAAAACATTAACAAGCCATTTGGAGAGTTTATAGGTAATAGAGCCCACCGAGCTAATAATAGGGCGCATAGGGTTACCCGGTTTGTGGGTTTTAATAAGACCATAAAGATAAGGCAAAGCAGGTGAAGTGGACAAAAAAAGGGGAATATCAGTGTAGTTTTTTCATATAACAATATTGTGAAAAACATCATAGTAAAAAATAGCCCTACCAATAATTTAGGCATTATCTATAAAATTGGGTGTAAGCAATGTGATTCCTTTTACATAGGTCAGACGGGAAAGGATTTGCAAACGCGTGTAAAACAGCATCAATATTCCGTTAGAACGGGACAGTTGTCCAGTGCCCTTTTTGTCCATTTGTCAGAGTTATCCCATTGTATTGATTGGAATAATGTTTCAGTTTTGTTTCACTCTAGCAACATTGTTAATAGAAATATTCTTGAGTCGGCTATAATTCAACTTACAAATAACCTTAACATGAGTAAAGGTCTGTTTCAACTTGATCCCGTTGCTCTGAATTCCTTCAGAATGGATTTAAACAAAAAGGGCAGGTTGTTAAATCTTTGTTTTTGTCTGTTTGTTTTTGTCTGTTGTTTCCTTACAATTTTATTTTTCAATTTTTTGCTGTATGAGTGTATGTGTATGTATGTATGTGTATGTGCGTATGTGTGTGGTCATTGCAGTTAAATGTGTTTGTATGTATATGTGTGTATATGTATGTATGTATGTGTGTATATGTATGTATGTATGTATGTATGCAGTTAAATATATATATATATATGTATATGTGTATGTACCTTACCTTACCTTACAACCTCACAAAGGTTCTGCGGGATGATTTCTCATTTCGTGAAGGTCAAGCTTGTATATATATATATATATATATATAGTGTGTGTGTGGTGTGTGTGTGTTGTATATATGTGTGTATATGTATATATATATTTGGGTATGCGGGTATATATGTGTACGTGTATTATTTGTAATTTTTTCAAGTTATATTTATTTTTATTTCTTTATTCTTTTGCGACCTACCGTTTTCTCAGACAATAATTATAAAAACAAATTTGGTAATTTTTTTTTTTTCCCTTATGCATATATATATATATTATATATATATATATATATTCTGTATATATTGCGTTTATATTTCGTATATATACCGTAAATATGTTGTATATATATTTTATTGTTCTTTATATATCATCTAGGGATCATTTTGTTTTCCAATTTATATTTTTTGTACTTTTGTATTCGTTTGTGACTATAATATGCATATGTGGTAATTTTCCCTTATAAATTGGTGTGCCTCTCTTAAAATTTATCTTTCAATTTTTATTTTTTAATAATGTGACATATATATCAATTTGGCAGCATCTATTAAATCGATTGTAAAACCTCCCTCTTGAGCTTGAATTGGTAGACTCCACTTACAATATTTATATTTATTTTTATTTCTTTATTCTTTTGTGACCTGTTCATAAAAAAGCCATTTGAATTTATATGGAAGGTCGGCCAAAGTGCTAAAAGTGTCTTTATATATATATTATATATATATAATATATGTATGTGTATATATATGTATATATATATATATATATGTATGTATATGTATTTATGGGTTTTTTTTATTTGCCTGTTTATTTCTTTATGATTATTTAGGCTGTGACATATATATCACTAAGGCACTATTTTGTAATTAATTTTTTCTCAATTTATATTTATATTTATTTTTATTCTTTATTCTTCTGTGACCATATAAATGTTGGCTCCTCCCACAATTTTTTTTCTATGCTTACTATATATATGTATATATTTATATATATATATATATGTATATATATATATATGTATATATGAATGTGTATGTATGTATGTTTATTTTTGTAACCTATATATTGCCTTGATCTGTCCTTTCACTCCAGTGTTCCTGAGGATGTCATTAGACGAAAGCGCTTGAGCACCCTTTGTGTTTCTTTTTCCTTCGTGGTTTTATTCATCATATATATATATATATATATATATTCATCCATCGTGTTGTCTATCAGGCAGGTCCAACTCGTGTGTCCCGCCAAAGTGTTCTATCTTGAGCTATCCTTTTCATCTCATGGTAGCTCCTGCCTACCTTCAAATCATCCAGCAATGCTTTCCTTTTCCTTCCCCTCGGCCTTCTACCTTCATATCTACCCCTATCACCTCCTTCAACAATCCTTCTCCTCTCAACACATGTCCGATCCATTTCTTCGGTCTTTCTCTTATCACCTTAATGAATCTTCTTTCCTCCCTCACCTGTTGCAGTACTTCCTCATTACTTTGGTGTTCTGTCCAACTTATCTTTAGCATTCTTCTCCAAATCCACATTTCATAACTTTCCAGGAATTTCTTTTCAGTCATTTTCAGTGTCCATATTTCTGCTCCATACAGTACCACACTCCATATCAAGCTTTTTACTAACCTTTTCTTCAGTTTCAAGTTAAGTTTACCTGTAAGTAGTCTTTTCTGTCTCTCAAAAGCTACCTTACCCATACCAATTCTAGATCTTACTTCCTTATTGCAATCTCCATTGTTGGTTATTAAACTTCCCAGATATTTAAACTGCTCAGCTTCTTCTAAGGTCCGATTTCCTATCGTTAAGTTCATTTGTGCTCCTTTCCTTCTTGCAATTTTCATTACCTTTGTCTTGGTCTCATTAATTCTCATTCCAAATTCTTCCGCCGTTGTTGTCAAGCTATTGACCATTCTTTGCTGTCCTTCCTCAGTACTACAAACAAATGCCTTGTCATCTGCAAACCTTATAGATCTGACCAATTTACCTCCCACTCTGATTCCCTCTACCAGATCTGAGAGTGCTCCTGTTATCATTGCTTCCGCAAAGATGTTAAATAACTCGGGGACAGGGAGCATCCTTGCCTGACCCCTCTCCCAATCAATCCAGGCTCCGATTCTCCTCCTGCAACTCTAACATTCACAGTTTGCCCAAGATATAGATTTTTATCAGCCTATGTCCCTCCAGTCAACATTAATATTCTTCACTATTTCCATTAGTTTCCTCCATTGGACTCTGTCAAAAGCTTTTTCAAAGTCAATGAAACAAACAAACATTTCCTTCTCATGTTCCAACACACACTCTCCCATCATTCTCATAATACCAATAGCTTCTCTTGTTCCGCATTTTGACCTAAATCCAAACTGATCCTCTCCAATATACTGCTCAGCTCTGTTCGTTAGTCTTCTTGTTAGTATCCTTACCATTATTTTTTATGCATGGCTGACCAAGCTTATGGTTTGAAATTCTGAACCCTTGGTGGCTCTCGGTTTCTTGGGGATAGTAATCATAGAGACTCTCATAAAATCAGCAGGCCAGTCTCCACTTTCATACATGTTTCTGCACAATACATTCACCTCCTCTCTAGCACCACCTTCAAGACTTCAGAAGTTCTGCTGGTACATCATCTGGTCCTGGGCCTTGCCACTTCTTAGGTCTTTTACAGCCATCTCTACTTCTCTTTCCAATATGTCCAGTCCCATACAATCTACTTCTACCTCATCTGCTTCCTTCATTTCGATGTTATTAGGTTTGTTCTCTTTAGCAAACAGTTCTTCAAATTATATATATACAGGGCGTCCCAAAAAAATGTATACACACTTTAACAGCTGATAGCTCAATTGATGTTTCTTTCTTTCCAAGTTAAACCCATTAGAATTAATAATGGCAGTCAGACTAAGCTTTGAACAAAGGAAATTCATTCTAAAATGCTACTGGAAGTGTGAAAACGCAGTTGAAGTGCAAAGACAGTTTAGGAGGGAGTTTCAAACAGATCCACCAACGCGACTTACCATCACTCGAATTAGAGATAAGTTTGAAGCCGATGGAACTGTTCAGAATGTCCACAAGAAGCGTTCCGGAAGACCACGGACATCGACAAGCCCCACAAAGCAAGAAAGAGTACTGGAAACGTATCACCAAAGTCCAAGAAAATCTGTGCGGCAAACGAGTCGTGAGGTAGGAATTTCAGAATCGTCTGTCCAACGCATTTTGAAGCGCTGTCAATGGAAAAGTTACATTCCAAGATTAGTCCATGCTATTAATGAAGATGATCCGGACCGAAGAGTGGAGTATTGCGAGTGGTACTTGGCACGATGTGGATTGGATGTGGATTGGACGAAGGGGTTTCGTAGAATACCCTCCGCGTTCACCAGACCTCACACCACTAGACTTTTTTTTATGGGGATACTTAAAAGACAAAGTCTACGCTATAAAACCTGCAACAGTCGCTGAATTGAGAGCAGCCATTGAACGAGAATGCACACAAATACCAAACGAAATGTTTCGTGATGTTTGCGATTCCATTGCTTCGCGTTATCAGCAGTGCCTGGACCAGAACGGACGTCAGTTTGAAAACAGGCGTTGACAAAACAATTAAATAATGTCTGTAGATTCTATTACATTTTGAAAATGAAATGTATTTTAATAAACACTGCCTTTATAAGTATTTAAAGTGTGTATACATTTTTTTGGGACGCCCTGTATATATAACATATATATTATATATATACGTATATATATATATATATATATATACGATGGAAGAAGTCGAATATCCACGCAAAACTAGTAAATTATGCTCTATACTATAGGCATAGACAAACTTGTTATATACGAAATCTTATTAGTAAATGCAAAATTACTAAATATAAATTCACGATGCAAGTTTTAAAAGCATGCTACAAATCCTCACCATTTTTTTTACTTAATACACGCAGTAGTACATAGTACAAGAGCACAGGAAGACGACAAAACTATTCTATTATATCCTAATCACAAACTGGCGAAGTCGTCACTGTTCTTCAACATTTAATCACAAGAGTAAAGCTCAAATCCAATCACGCACGCAGTTGAACATCTTAATTAGAACTTTTAATAAAAACTTAAAAATAAACCTGCTCTCTTTAATGCTATCAGCTTTTATGCGTCACATCAACTCAATATTGTCATTTTATCCTGTTTCCTATTTTTCTTCTTAGTAAATTGGAATCAAAGAAAAATTTTGAACTTTTTTGAACTTCAAAGAAGAAAATGGCTTCCCAAAACGAACATGAACGTACGCTATACAAAATTCAAAATTAAAATATTGAAGCCTTTTGGAAACAAGCAGAGACAGATGTTATACAATCCTCATTATTTCCTTTTGAAGTCGGGAGAAAAACACCCATGATGATACCATTATTAATAGAGATTCATTTTTTAATTTACATCGTACCTTACTGCGCAATATGGATCTAGCCAATAATACGCTCTTAGGCCTATTAATGAGTGAATAATACTGATTAAAAAATTTCAATTTATATGTACGAGTACAATCCTACGAAGCTATACGTCTTAAATAACAAACTTCTGTCGCACATAAACCATACAATACATATACTTCGATACATATACATTGTATAAATTTACAATATTTCATAAAAGAAACAGGTACATATACCAATATAATCATTATATGATAACATATGATAACAGTGCATATACTAAAAAGCAGTTATTCAAGGCATGTTCTTTTCAGCGTCCATTGGAAAATACAAACGACAGCGAGTATGCATCAAACATGAAACAATGTTTGCTGGAAAACAAACTCCCAATGTTCTATGCAAAACATTTGTAAAAAAAGCACCAAAAGGAAACACATATTTTCTAAGTTAGCTTCTAAGAATCCCATGAAAGCCTTACATAAATGTATTACTATTGTGTAATATTAACAGGAATTCCCAATATAATACTTGTTTACCACGTAAAATACCTGCTTCTCCGAAAAAAAAAAAAAAAAAAAAAAAAAAAACCCGGAGGGCATTGAAAGCAAGATTCATTCACTTGTTTTTTTTTAACCGTAGGCCAAGAATTAAATCCTTTATTCATATTTGACACACACACGCGCACTTACCGTATTGCTCGTGATCTTTGGGCAGAGAATGGTATATAACAATATTTACTACAGGGTGTTCCATAAATCAATGTAGGATTAAATTTAGCAATTAAATGGAACCAACAGTGACTTTGGGGGGGGGGAGGGGGGTTAGACACTATTCTCAAATCGTTTTAATTAGAAAGTTTATTATAAATACCTGACTCGCACATTGTCAAGGCAAGTAAAAACAAAACCTTCGATTAACCTTCGAATAGCCATTATGAAAGCGAAGAAGAACCTCAGAAACTTTCACGTTTCTGCCACATTCCAATAGTTTTTGTCACTCCCTAAACAAGAATCATATTTGGTCTTACATAACCCAATATACAAACAGTTTTTAAGCCAATGTGGTCTACATTATATAAATCCACAGGGTGGGTTAATATGTTTTAAATGACATGAGCTGGACCTGTAAATCAAAATAACTTTTTATGAGGTAGTTTTAGTCGCTTTATTCAAATTTGTCACTAATTTTTTGTGCAAACTACTGTAGAAAATAATAATATATATATATATATATATATATATATATATATATATATATATATATGTGTGTGTATTTGTAGTCGGGGGTGGTATGACGTCATGTTACTCTGCGACTTAATTAGTTTGTTGGTTTCTGTTCTGGCTATTTTCTTTTTTTCTAATTGGAATCAGTTTGGTGGTGTTTGTGATAGAATTATGACATGCCGTTCGTGTGGTTTCGACTTTGAGAACTTGATTCGTCATGTGCCCTAGATGAAGACAAAGCAGTGGATGTTTTTATCAATTTATTCAATTACTTGAATGCCAGGTTAGGTCAACTGAATGCCAGGTTAGGTCAACTGAATGCCCAGTTAGGTCAACTGAATGCCCTTGATGATTGGTTAGGTTAAGTCGTGATATTTTCGTTAGTTTAAACGAAAATGACGAGAGCAAACTTTTCTGGTTAATTTTGAGGTGTTTTGCACGTTTCCTGTGATAATGCGTCGTTTACGAGATCTCGTAACATGAACATGTTAGGTTATGCTTTATTGTATAAAATGTAGTCAAAAATACATTTTTCAAGTGTATTTTGGTGTGCTTTGTTTGAATATGACCTTCATTTCTTGCGCAAATGAACAGAAATACAGTTGTCATTACATGGCCCAAACACGTATTTCTGTTCATTTGCACAAGAAATGAAGGTTATATTTGAACAGAGCACACCAAAATACACTAGAAAAATGTATTTTTTATTTCAACTTCAGGCCATGTCATTTGCGACATAATTACCCTTGACGTACATACTTTACTATTACAACGTACTAATTTGTATTCCTGTATACCTATATTTGTATTTACTAATAAACCATAATCATCTTCGCTTACGTTTGTAGGATCACCCGAAGATCAGGACCCCCAGCCTCAATTACCAAATTTAATTTACTATTATATTTGGTACTGTAAAGTAAAAAACAAAAATACATGGGGGCCCTGATCTTCAGGTAATCCGTTTGTATATTACGTACATTACTGCAAAAGTACCGTTGTATTTGGCACACACAAACAAATAAAAAAAATGTTAATGGAATTATAGAATTAGATTTGAAAAAAAAACACGATAACCAATATTGAAGATAAACAGGGGCGCGCGCGCGCGCACACACACACACACACACGTGTTATTAAGTAATATTATATATTAGGTTTAAGTCTCTCTTGAATTGAAGTGCAGAGAGATTAATAACGTGTGATATAAAAGGTAAGGTGGTATTGGTTCGTGCCAATCCGACATTATGAGGTAATGGGTAGGTTTTAAGCAGACACGTAAACTCTCACGGATTTTAAGTCTCAAACTCCCTTATGTGGGATATGTTTCCACTTATCAAAATCAGCCACAGGCAAAATCAGGCTTTTCATACTTCAAGGTTGCCGTCTCTGTTTTATACTCTTAAGGAAGTTGCGCGGAAGGATAATGAGCTTCAGGATAAAGAGAGAGAATCTCTCTCTCTCTCTCTCTCTCTCTCTCTCTCTCTCTCTCTCTCTCAAGCTGCTTGGGGACTCCCAACATGGGTTTAGACGGCATAGGTCGTGTCTCACCAACTTGCTCGAGTTTTTCCACGTCATGTTGAGTGAGTACGATAAGAGTAGGGCGATTGATATACTTTATCTCGACTTTCAGAAAGCCTTTGATAAGGTACCTCACCGCCGGCTAATGGCGAAAGTGCGCGCGCTGGGTATCGGTGGGGAAATAGGTAGGTGGATTGAAACTGGCTGAGGAAACAGGCAGCAGAGGGTGGTAATTAAAGGGGCTAGTTCGGGTTGGGCCTCGGTCACTAGTGGGGTTCCTCAGGGTTCCGTTTTGGGGCCACTGTTGTTTATCATTTACATAAATGATATCGACGGTGGCATCGTCAGTCGGATCGCCAAATTCGCTGATGACACCAAGCTTGGGGCCAATGTTGGGACGCCCGAAGCGATCGAGGAACTGCGTGCGGACGTAGGTAGGATAGGAGAGTGGTCCGAAAAATGGCAAATGCCGTTTAACTTGGGTAAATGCAAAGTGATGCACATTGGCTACGCCAATCCCAAGTCGGACTACTCGATGTTAGGCAGTAATATCGAGGTGACTGATTTAGAAAAGGACTTGGGTGTGCTAATTAGCAGCGACCTTAAGTTTACGAAACAGTGTGTAGAGGTGGAAAGAAAGCCCAGAAACTATTGGGTTATATCAGGAGGCAATTTCAGTTTCGGAACAAGGAGATTGTGCTCTCACTGTACAATTCCCTTGTTCGGCCGCACCTGGAGTATGCTGTGCAGTTCTGGTCGCCCACCCTCAGGAAAGATATTGAGAGGCTGGAGCGAGTGCAGGCGAGGGCCACAAAGTTAATCCCCTCCGTTAGGCATATGGGCTACAATCGACGGTTACGCGCCCTGAACTTGTTTTCGCTTGAAACTCGGAGGCTGCGCGGTCAACTGATCGAGGTTTTCAAGATCTTACGCGGGTTCAACGATGTCGATTTTAGAAGTATGTTTAGTTTAAATGATAACCCAACTCGCAACAATGGTTGGAAGTTGGATTTGAAACGGTATAGGAGTAGTGTGTGTGGGAATTACTTTACGTATAAGATCTGTGACACATGGAACAGGTTACCTTCGAAAGTTGTGAACAGTTCCTCTGTGGATCAGTTCAAGAAAAGGGTAGACGAAATCTTGCACACTATTTGAGTGTGTAAAGACATTTAGGACCTCAGTCTGCGGAAATTTCTTTTCCTATAAAATAGTTAATATCTGGAACCAACTTCCCTCAGAGGTTGTTTCCAGTCAAAGTGTAAATGTGTTTAAAAATAGGCTAGACAAAGTACTGAATACGCTCATAGTTTAAGACTAAAACATAAGAAAACTCTGCAGGAGATCGCTTGCACGGTGTCTCTGTGAGCAAGCTAAATATAGAGCTATTTATATATTCTCCACTTTCCTGTAAAATTTCCTTGGCTACTTTTCCAGGGTCAAGGTATTTTCTTCAACCTTTTTCCGTACCTGCCTCTGGCAGGGAGGGAAGCCGAAGCCCGAGACCCCGGTTGCTCTTGTCAGGACCTCCAACCGCTCTAGTCTCCTGTGCGCGAAGGAGGAAGACACCGTTTTAATTGGGGACTCGCAAATTAGGGGCCAGGAGAAGTACTTTGCTTCTGCAAACCGAGACAGGAGGAAGGTAAGGTGCTTACCCGGTCGGGGAACGGAGCACATAAGGAAGGAATTAGAGAAGGTGCGCGTGGCTAGTCGGAGGACTGCCATCGTTGTCCATGCTGGTGGCAATGACTTGTTTGTTCCTCAAAGGCGGTAGGGTAGGTTCAACGGAAGGGATCATCACCGAGATCATGTCTCTTGCGGATGATCTAAAACTTAAGACAGACAGGGGAATGTTGATTGGTATTTTACCGCGGATGAATGCCAGTGACCACGCGCTCAGTAAAGTCATTGGCATCAACGAAAGGGTGCAAGACTTGTGCGTCCCACTGGGCGTGAGGTTTGTTGACCCGTTCGACGCGTTTTCGGGTAGGTGGGACCTGTATCAGAGGGATGGTGTCCACCTCGATGTCAAGGGTAAAGGTGTGCTAGGCACGCTGCTTGACCGGCACCTATACCGTATGGTGAGGTCAAGCCCGGGGATTGACGATGGGTCACCACCGGAGAGATGATGATGTTGAGCCGGTGGCGCACGTACCTTCAACTGAAGGGTGCGTCCAGGTGGGTGACCCTCCTTCCCCGTTGAAGGGGGCTCAGCCTCCTGCGGAAGTTGCCACCTCGTTGGTGAGGGGCTCTGCAACTCCCGACAGCCCTGGCTGTTTGGGAAACGGGTCGTGCTAGGGGACGGTCAGAATAGGGAAGGCTCCCTCCGTGCAATGCTTTTTAACGCTAGGTCGATTAGGAATAAGTTTTGCGAGCTACGGGCGCTCTTAGCATCAGAATACCAGGATATCGTTGCTATCACCAAGTCCTGGATTCATACTGATCGTAGGGACTACGTTGGGGAGTTCGAAATTCCAGGGTATAGAATGTTTCGCAAAGACCGCACCCGTGGGGAGGGGGGAGGGGTACTGATATACGTCAGGGACACGCTGAGTCCGGTTGACTGCTAGTTCCGTTCGGAACGGGAGCTGCTTGGAGTCGATCTGAACGTGGGAGGGACGAACTATAGGTTAATCTTGGTGTACAGACCTCCGCATCTCCTCCTCGAGGAGGATACAGCCCTGTACACCGAACTCCGCAGCCTGCTAGGGGATAGGGTGTGTGTAGTTTTAGGAAACTTCAACTGTCGCGGCATAAAGTGGGAAGACAGGACTGCTGATGCTGAAGGGAGGAGGCTAGTTGACTTTGCTGAAGAGAACTTCCTCACTCAGTGGGTCATTGAGCGTACACGAGGCGAAAGCGTTCTAGACTTAGTATTCACGACCGAAGACAACCTCGTCACTGGCCTCACCGTTGACGAATCGTTGGGCGGGAGTGATCACGGTCTGAAACCTTAACACACAACCAAACAATCACCGCTCAAGTCTACTGTCAACAACTGGATCGATTGAACACTGCACTAAAAGAAGAGACCTTCTTTGGTTAATCGGAAAGGAATCGTGTTCCACCACGACAACGCACGTCTTCATTCCGCTCGGATCACTTCTGCAAAAATTGAGGAGCTTGGGTGGGAAAAACTTCCACATCCTCCATATTCTCCAGACCGTGCGCCTTCAGATTATCATCTCTTCAGGAGTCTGCAAAACTATCTTGACGAGAAACAGTATACTTCTTTAGATGACCTGCACACCAGTCTTTGTACGTTTTTTGCCTCAAAACCGCCTGAATTTTATAAACATGGCATTGAAAAGCTTGTAGGACGTTGGCAGAGTGTCATTGATTCCGATGAAAAATATATACTAGATTAAAAAGTTTCAGTCGTTTTTTTTGTCCTTCAAATTCCGATCTAAAAAACGACATTACTTATGGGATGAACTGATAATTTCATCTGAATGTAATTAATTACATATTTGGCTGTAATTGTAATGACAGTGTTATATTTTACTATAATTGTAATTGAAATAATCCAACTCATCTCAAATTAATTTTTACTTTCTTCAATGATTTAAAAATTTAGTGCTTTTTTTTAGCTATTTATTCAAATAAATTCAGTTAAATTAAAAAATTGGTTAGCAACACAAAAGCATTCAAGCGACTCAGTCACTCGAGAATCTCAAACCAATCAATCACCATTTGAAATTCAAGGCCGTGGGCCCGTGGTAGTAAGAATTGGATACTTGGAGGACAAGGAAGTTTAACAAGTTGAAACTTGAAAGATTTGAAAGATCATAAAAAGGTGGTCAATCGTGGGAAACTTTTATTTTGCAAAACTAGCAAGCCTTGGCGTAGAAACATTCAAGAGTCTTCTCTTGATCAAATGTAATCAGGAAGTGTTTGACAAAATTACTCTTATTTAAATACGCAAATGAAGAATATAAAGAGTTACGTAATACTGCATTTTATAGAATTATATGTTAATCAAAGTTCCTCTCTCTAATTGAAACTGAAACAATTTGCCTGACATTAAAATATATTAATTCGTGATCCATTGATACTGTTTCCCCTTTCTCTGAAATAATATACACTATACAATATATTAATAAATATACAATTACATCTACGGGGAAAACCCTTATGCTCATTTCTAATTGCCGAATATGATCTTGCCCATTTAGCTAGTTTTATAGATTGTCATTGTAATTATAATAGTATTTACACTCGTAATTGTGACTATCGGAGCCGAAGTAATTGTAATTGTAATTGTAATAATTCAACATTTCTAAAAAGTAATTGTAACTAATTTCCTGAAATTTAATTTTTCCAAGCCTGAACTTGGCGCAATATTCGTATACATAATTATGATCTTTTAACCAAGTTTCCTCGCAGTCACATTTCACCAAATAATTATACAGGGTGTACAAAAAGTCTGTTCTCAAAGGGAAATAAGATAGACCTGAACGAGAAAATAGTTTTAACTATACATTACAAACAATACAATAAACTTACCAATTAATTTTTTCTTTTAACTGCTGGATCGTTCGAGGTCTTGACTCGTAAACAACCAATTTTAAGTGGCCCCACAAGAAGTCAAGTGGGGTCAAATTGACAATAACCTCTCAGTTTGCCACATAATACGTACATACAAATTCATCACGATCAGTTCCGTTATATCTTATTTCCCTATGAGAACGAACTTTTGTTACACCCTGTATATTGGAATTAATTTTAAAAAGATTGTACTGTCGGTAAGAAGAAATATTTATAATTATGCAAACTTTATGGTATCCATTTGCGGAACGTTTTAGAGGACCTACACCCACTTCATCGCCAAGATATTTTATTGATATATCAATTTAAGGTAACATGACCTCACTTGACCTAAGTTAATAACCAAAGAAAATATCGAAAAAATGTTCAACGCTCGGTTTCAGGAAGCAAAATGTTAAATTGAGTTCAGTCTAAAGTTCGGGGAGTAAGTAGACTTTAAAATGTTGGCAGCTGATGAGAATACACGATTTCCAATCTAAAAAAACGAAAATTTCATCTACGTAAAATTTAGTTCCTAAAAGTTTTTAGTTTTTATGAAAACTTCGATCGATTTCGGGAGGTTTTTTTTCGTTTTCTTTTGAGAGAGAGATAGTGCATTAAAACAGAAAACTAGTTCTTCCCACGCCGGGACCATAAAATAACCACTGAATATCAAACAGCAGAACACTTAAAGTGACTTAATACAGGGTTACATAATATGAACATCTTCGGGAAATTAAATCAATTTTGTATTTAATATCTATACAATATTTAGAATTTTCAGTTCAAATATAGTTTTCCACAAATGCTGTGCTTATTAAACACGCTGAGTGCGAGAAGTAGCATGTTTGATCGTACGTATGAAATTTTCAAAACACGACTCGTATCATAAACTGTCCCAAGCGTATAATGTTCAGTTTTAAAGAATGAACCGTTTGAATGGTGTACGCCTACACCACAAACAATTAAGGTTTTATCGTTTTCAAATCTCAGTAATGTTTAAAAATTATTCCATTTTTACTTACCGGTAATGTTTATCATTTAAATTTTTTCATCATATACTCGGGTAAAATACCGCCTATTTTCCCTTAAAAACACCATCTGCCACTGATTAAATATTCATGTAAAGAGAGAAATATTCCTGAAGGACATTTTTACCTTCACAGAGGCTCTGTTAAATAATGTTTTGTATTTATTTCGAATAGACTACCTGAATGATTCATTCTGATTATCTTATAAGGATATATGCAAGTTAGCAGTTGTTTTCCTTAATATATATATATATATATATATATATATATATATATATATATATATATATTATATATATATATATATATTACGGTTTTGCAAAAAATGTATGGCAGTGGCAGGAGAATATGTTTTGTACGTACATATGACAAACCTTTTGTACATTATATCTGGAAACACTATCCTACTATTCGAAAATAGTTTAAGGATCTTTGGCAAGCGCCAACACACGTTCATCGTTCCACACTACGAAAAACCATGAACCGATCAGGACTCCATGGGCGGGCCTCAAAACACGTCTTATGATCGTCGATATGTGTGTGAAGTTTTTTCAATTAATGTAGAGCGGTTCAAAAGTTATGACATGGATCTCCATTTGACATTTGACCTCTATTTATGACATTGACCTTTGATGCAGGGACCCGAATCTTGCTCATAACACATCGTCTTGTAATGACCCATATGTATGTGAAGTTTCATCAATTTATGTAGAGCGGTTCAAAAGTTGTCATGAACCTACATTTGATTTCTGTTCATGAGCTTGAGCGGTTCAAGTTATAGCCTCAACACGAAAGTGTGACGAACGGACGGACAAGCGCAATCTAGTACGTCCCCCTGCACCAAATGTATTTGGTCGGAGACATAATTAGAGACATTTTTAATGAATATCGCACAGGGGTCTGACCAAATTGCATTGCACCATATAGGCCTAATGAAAACTTGACTTTAGCTTTGGACATCAGATACAGTCCAAACAAACAAAAATAAAGCGATCAGCCTAATTATTGACAAGCAGGAAAAAACATTCATTGTATGCCAAAATTACGAATCCACTTCAATTTTCCTAGAAAGTGGAAGTTAACTTAGAAAAATACAATGGAACGTTATTAATTTGTAACTTAATAACAGAAGGAAATACATATAATGTAAAGGGTGTCAGGAAATGATTGCCCCCCCCCCCTGTACAGAAGAAACTGAAAGGAATAGAAAAAAACAGACAAAACTACGCGAAAGAGCGTTTAATTTTGAATAAAAAACACTTGTTTTAATATCGGGTGTTGCCCCCATTTGCAGCTCTGACGGCCATTAATCGACGGGGGTATGATCCCAGAAGTGTCTCAAAGAGATCGGTATCATGACTCATTTCTTCAAGGACTTCGTTGATCTTTGCAGTCATAATTTCTGTTGAATACCGATTCTGAATGGGTTGTTCCAGCATTAAGGACTCCACCCGATCCTTCATGATGGATCCGACATGTTCACAGACATTAAGATCGGGAGAATTGCCAGGCCATTCATTATTTCCGAAAAAATCAATGTTATTGTCCTTAAGCAGTTGTTGAGTCGCAAGTGCTTTCATACAGGGGGCTTTGTCGTGAAGAAAGGTTGCCTGTTCACAGTGGCGGTTCCTCATATGGGCAATATGGGCAGCCGCACAGGGCGGCATTTGTGGAGGGGCGGCATGAGCGCCTGCAAAAAAAATAAATAAAAATAAGAATAAATAAATAAAGAAATAAATAAAAATAAAAAATAAAATAAAATAAATAATAAAAGATCAATAAATATATTTTTATTAATAAAAAACCATCTATTGCATTTTCCATAAACCTTCCCATAAAAGACCTAAACAATGCAAAATGCTTCCAGATTAATATTATTGGGAATAAAGGCCCATACTTTAACATATGTAATGTTATTTTTCTGGGTTTGGTTAAATAGTGAAATGTATATTATGAAGTATCTGATGAGCCCTTGATTGATGCTTTGAAGAAGCTGGAGGTGACATTTTTCAATGCAGTGGTTGATGCTGCAACATCAGCCATTCAGGAAGATTTTCCACGTTGAAAATTGTGGGAGAGAAGTTTGGAGTGCTGACACATTTCCAAAATCTCACATTTGAGGAGCTGACAGAACAATGTGTGAACCTTAGTACTACACTACACTTTAAGGGACAATCTGACTTGGATGGCAGAAAGCTTGCACAGGAGCTGAAGAACTTGCCTGACTTGCCATCAAAGACCATATCCTTGCTTGAACTGCTGACATTTATCCATGAAAGGGAGCTCTCTGAAATATATCCAAATTTGTGGACTGCTCTCAGAATTGGTCTTACTCTTCCAGTCACTGTTGCTGAAGCAGAGAGGAGCTTTTCAAAGCTGAAGCTCATCAAATCCTACCTGAGGTCAACTATGTCACAGGAACGCCTTACCGGTCTGGCCATCATCAGTATAAATCATACAATTGCTGAGCAAATTTCATATGATGATTTAATTCATGACTTTGCATCAAGGAAGGTAAGAAGAGTCAGGCTTTAGATGGCAGTTGTGCTGTGGTGCAATTTATTTTGTTTCTTGTTCAAAGTGTAGCATAATAATTACCCTCTCTTAAGTGTCTTATTCTATTTATGTGATAGAGCATTTGTACAATTTAGAAATTTGATTCTCGTTTATTTATGGCAGTTGTGCAATTTAATTTGTATTTTTCCTGTTCATAGTATCATAATTACATTCTCTTAAGTGAGTTATTCTATTTACGTGATGAAGGATTTGTAAAATTCAGAAATTTGAGTCTTTGTTTTGGTTCTGAAGTTCCAACAATTAGTCCAATAAAAAGTTATTTTGTGAAAGAGTTATGTCTGTCCTTTATTTTGGGGGGATTCGAATGTGTGTGTTGGCGAACAGGGGGGGGCGCTGAAGGTGAGGTTCGCCCAGGGCGTCATGTAAGCTAGGACCGCCACTGCCTGTTCAACATCCAAAACACACTCGGGGTCTTTCAAAAACGGAATTACATGTTGGGCTAAAATTACATTTCGAAAATAAGGCCCATCCCAACTGGTTCCTCTTGGTTTGATAACCCAGATGAGCTTCCGAATAGAGAACATAATGAAAACACCCACACATGCTGGATTTTTTACTATTTCTCGATACTTCTGGTCGTCTGGGACTTCATCAGGAGTTGTTGCCCAAACCCGATCATTCTGAAAATTTGGTTTTCTGGAGACATAAACGAAGAATTCATCGCTGACAACCAAGTGAAGGAAATCGTCTTCCGTCCATTCCTCAAGATAATCACAAAACCATAGCCGATCTTCAATATTAAGATCACTCTTCCGTGGCTTAGCTATTTCATGCCAAGCACTCAAGCCTTGGCGAACTCGAAATTGATGCACAGTTGCCGATTGACTCTCTTACCACGACGGATAAGTATCTCTTTCGCTACCTCAGAGCAGCTCTTCTTTCGGCGCCGTGATGCAGCAAGCACAATGTCTTTCGATTCTTGAGATAATTTCTCCGGTCTTCCTCCTCGAAATTCTGTTTCACAATCTTCAGGATTCTTATTCCAATTCCTTTTGACAAAGTCTTCTGATCTTTTTAATCTCTCAGCCACCCAGTGTCGAGTTATGAAAGTTGCACCAGCTTCCTTTGCTTCACGAAATGTGACAGCTCGAATGCGGTCAAGAACTCGCTTTTTCTCTGAATCGTTCAAAATAGATGATGCCATGGTTTCTGTGGGGAAAAAAATGGTAAGAATTAAAATCACAGGAATAGAATATAATGGTTTTTATTCAGATTTTAACGCTCTTTCAAGTGGTCTCGCTGGTTTTTATCTATCTCTTCTAGTTTTTGCTCTACAGGGGGGGGGGGCAATCATTTCCTGACACCCCGGCGTATATAAAAAATGAAGTTGGAGATTTGAACAATCCCCATAAACTGCTAACTGGGTTCAGATTATGTGATTATGGAGGCCATTCCATTATAGTCAGCACATTCTGTCTTTTGTTCATAATTCATGCAAAGTTCGGATTTGTGCTTCGGGCCATTGTCTTGTCAGAAAATGAAGTTTTGACTCACGAAGCTTTGACACTTCGTATGGCATGGTGGATTAAGATGGAATGGTATTGTTCTTCTCATGGTGTCATTGATTTTTTACAGTGTCTCGAGTACCACCATTAACTGTATGTGTCGATTCTTACGGAATGGCCACCAATCATCTGGTCTGAATCCAGTGAGGATTTATGGAGATCGTTCAAATCTGAAAAGGAAACATATAATCATTATAACCTTACTGATTTATGTGAAGTGACACGACAAAGTTGTAACAATAACAACACAGGCAATAACATTGGCTGTTGTATTGGCTGCAAAAGGGAGACGTACAAAATGAGATTATAGCCTACATTTATCGTCCAACTTAGTTTTATAAATAATATTAATTTCTCTTTATTAAATTACGAATTAATAAGGTTTTATCGTATTTTTCAGTTATTTTCTAGTTACAACAAAAAATTAACCGAATTCATAATTTTCGCACCCAATGTATAATATATTATATATATATATATATATATATATATATATATAATATATATATATACATACACACACACAACTCAGAATGGTCCCCTGAGAAACTTATGTTAAACACAGACCGTGCATGGAACAAGGAACTCTTCTGGGAAAATTAAATCCACTATAGTCCGAATAAGTAATGGTAAATGACAAATACCATAGTTTTTCTTTTTGCGAGAGACCCGTTGCCCACGTCGGGCTAGCATCATGAAAAAGAAAAACTATGGTATTTGTCATTTACCATTACTTATTCGGACTATAGTGGATTTAATTTTCCCAGAAGAGTTCCTTGTTCCATGCACGGTCTGTGTTTAACATATATATATATATATATTATAGTGATGGATCGAATAACCGCAACCGCAACCGCACTACAACCGCACAAAAATTCACAACCGCAACCGTAACCGCAACCGCCGTTCCATAAGTGCGGTTGCGGTTGTAAAAGCTTAGTTAATTTTAATTTTAGGTTAATTAGAAATATTTCTTTTTTTAAAAATGATGGGTCTCCTTATGCGTGCTTAAACGTGACGTCATACGGCTGCCGTAGTAAAATTGGTTTAAACTCTGCGCTCTAAGTTATTACTCTGTGAGCTCCATGAAGTAACATTTATTTTTATTTAATTTTCTTCAAACTAAAATCGCCTTTAGTACAATAGTCAATAAAACTCTTCAGTGGAGCGGGAACGTTGTACGATGAGAGGCGTTGCCGCTTGAAAGGTGAAAATGCAGCAAAAATATTATTCTTGAAATTCACACTGCCTGTCATTAAGTTTGACATCAGTTTTTCAAATGAATAATAATCCATAACTTTCCAATGGGTGGAGGCTGGGGAAAGTGGTAGGTGGGATGAACAGTGCGATGGGTCCTCGTCCCTCATCCTGGTAACACACTTAGTGCAAAATATGGTTTTAATTAATTTGACCTATTCTTTCATAATAGCTATATAAGTTTAGAATATACTTCATTTAAATATTATTTATTTAGTAAATACCTTATGTTGAACACAAGTTTTGCAACACACAAATAGCGGTAGCGGTGTACTGCAAAACTTGTGTTCAACATAAGGTATTTACTAAATAAATACTATTTAGTATATATTATGTACCAAGTGTGGCTAAATCGCACTATAGTGGCTAAATCCAGTTAATAATTACGCATTTTTCCTAGTATATGATAACCGCAACCGCAACCGCGTTGGAAAAAATTCGACAACCGCAAACACAACCGCAACCGCGGTTGTGAAAAACCGACCACTCGATCCATCACTATATATATATATATATATATATATATATATATATATGATAAAACTTAAACACCTGGCAACATTTCATCACCGGAGGAAATCACCAACGCTTTCATGTTGAGGTGTTTTAACATTGTAAACCCCCCTGAATTCGAGCTAAAGGAAGAACATTTAATTCAAATCTATCTGGCAAACACGGAGGTATCATTAGCTGGAAAGTGTTGTATGTTTCCCTAGAGTGATAAAATGTCACCAGGTGTTTGTTTATCTTCTCGTAGCATAACGGTCAACGCCCGGATCTCCGAGTCGGAGGGCCCAGCTTCGAATCCTGGTGAATGATAAATTTAGCATATATACATATATTAGTCAACCAACAATTTTATTATACAAGCTTTTGTTAAATATCTCCATTTTTATGAGGGTTTTTTTTGTTTATAAAACAATAAAATGTTAAATTTAAGAAACTGAACAAAGGAAGAAAGCATCGGTGATAAACAGGTTAAAATTAAATTGGGATAATTTTTTTTTTTAACTAAATTCGTTAATGTTTGCGAATGATGGAAGTAACGTTAAAAGTAATTAATTGAATAATTCAAGTAAATGCAACTCAGCAGTAACAATATAAAGGTTAGTGTTTCGGAATTTACTAAACCATATTATAATCCCTTCTCAGGAGCAGTGTCCATTTGAATGTAAATAGACCTCATACATATTCTATAAGCCCGTTTCCAACAGCCATTCCTTTCTTTAAATATTTGTCTTGTATATCATATATATATATATATATATATATATATATATATATATATATATATATATATCAGTGGCGGCTTTTCAGAGGAGGCATGGGAAGCCTCCTCTTTTTTTTTATCACTATAAACTATGAAAGAGGATTTTATTGATAGTATTAATTCTATACGATCATGACATGCAGAAAGTAGGGCATCTCACACTTTGTAATCTATTCTATTTATATAGCATATATTACAGACAATTTTGAGCCACCCTACTCTCCTTGACCACCAGCCGCCAGTCTTTCCTTGTGAAAAGACGTGTTTTATCGAGTGTCCAGTGTTACCAAGTGAATAAGTGGTTTTCGTTGAAGTGTCTTTAAAAAAAGTGTTTGGTGTATTCTTAACTAAATTACTTCGTTACTGAGCATTCATTAACGAACATACTTCATTTATTGACTTTATTCATTACTATATTATTTGATGAAACCAGGGCTAGTGCACGTGGCTTGTCTTGTTTGTTTTTCAAATCTATTAGAAAACGAGGTTTCATAAGGTTTAATTTCCCTTGCTACGGGGATCAAGTAGGGTGTGGTCACCCACCGTGGGAAAAAGGAAAAAAGGAAAGAAAAAAGTCGGTCGAATAGCGGACAGATAAGTTTTATTAATACTTTTTCTTTTACAGATCTTTCGTCAGTAGCTTAATTAAGTATATATTCATTTAGTATAAATTTGTGTTACAAGAACCTGTTTCTGCGTTTCAAGAACATTTTGCGGGCTTGCGCAGGTGACGGCAGAATAAGCACGCGGTAGACCTACGTTGTAATTTATTAATTTCCAAACGCTCGTTTTTTGTCCTTTTTTTTTAATTAATTAATAGCATGGCACCCCCGTCAAGTACTTGCAGTCGCTGTGAAGGGAAATTTGCCGCTTACGCGTTTACAATGGCTAATAATAATGAACAGTTAGTTTGCAGGTGGTGCTCAAGCATGGAAATGCTGAGAAACGAGTTAGAACGTGAGAGGGAGGCCAGAGTGAGGCTTGAAGAAAGGGTGATGCTCCTGACGGCAAAATTAGAATCCCTTGAGACTCCAGTTACGACCCCTCCTGCCTCAGTTTCTACTAATAATATAAATAGTACTAATAGCCCTCTCTCTTCCCCGAGTTCCCAACCCTTCGAACAAGGGCGTAAGGGAGCCCCATTGAGAAAACCTAAGACTTGTCTACCAGTAATAACAAACAATAAGTTTTCTGTTTTAGGTTTCGAAGTTGCTGATGAACCGGAAATACGATTCGTTGGTGATTCCATTGTTCGAGGGCAGCTCGAGGAATTCTGTGGGAGAAACCCTCGTCGTAGGCGCCGTTACTGCTACCCTGGTGCAAGGATGGAGGATATAACTAATAGTGTTGACCATTTTATAGACGGAACCTCTGAGGACACAACGTATGTTATTCATGTCGGTACTAATAACGTTTTAAATTCTAGATTGAAAGAACTGCTGGCTAGGTACAGGGACTTACTAGAGCGACTAAAGGAAAAAACTAATAAGATTGTTTTAACAGGTATACTTCCTCGAATTACCCAACGTAACGATTTCTACAGCAAGCGACCTATATCAACAATAACCTAAACTCTTTTGCCAACAGGAAGGAGTGCATTTTGCGAATTTTTGGAACAGTTTCTACGGCAGGGGGACTTGTTCCTCGGAGATGGACTTCATCTTAATGACGTTGGAGCTGCGCGTTTAGGAAGACTATTTCATAATACTGTCTCTTCTTTTCAGGCTGCCGTAACTCGAACGGTCCCAGTGTAATTTCCTCAAATTTCCCCTGCGCTCGCGAAGGTGTCGCAATTACAAACAATTTGAAGGTTCTATCCTTAAATGCTCGTGGCCTACGAAATAAAATAAACGATTTTTTTTCTTTAATTGCTTGTAAAGACTATGATTTAATTGCGATAAATGAATCGTGGCTTAGCACTGAAACACGTGACTTTGTAGGGGAGTATCAAATTAGAGGTTATAGACTTTGTTAAAAACAGAATAGGTAGGCGAGGAGGTGGTGTTATGTATATCAAAGATAATATTGCGAACTTTATAGATGTAAAGCACACAATTCCAGAACCGATAGATTCGACTATAGCAGAACTTAAATTGAACGATTTCAAACTTCTTGTTGCGGTTATATATAGGTCCCCTAATGAAACAGCTGATACGAACGAAGCGTTATATCGTGAACTAAAGAGAATAATAGGTAGTGAGCAGGCCTTAGTTATGGGTGACTTTAATTGCGCCAACGTGAATTATGATACAATGCAGGGAGACGCGGAAGGTAATCGTTTAGTTAATTTTCTCGAGGATAGCTTTCTTATTCAAAAGGTTGGGGAACCTACGAGGTTGGACAGTATTTTAGATTTAGTAATAACTACGGATGATAGGCTAATCACGGATCTTCAAGTAATAGAACCGTTAAGGAATAGCGATCACAATATGGTAGAGTTTGTCCTCTCAGTAAGTCACTCGAAACCAGCTAACTCTACTAACTTCCTAACTTCCAGCACGCGGACTTTTGTAAATTTCGAAATGAATTGTCACACGTCAATTGGGAAAACGTAATGGGGATCTCCAACGCAAAACTAATGTGGGAATCGTTTGAAACAGTATTTAGGACTATCAATGAGGAATGTGTACCGTACAAAATTAACTTGCAGCGGATCTCGAAGAAACAGGTGTCTCAGTTGGTCCTTCTACTGTACGAAGGAAGCTTAATTCAGTAGGTCTCAGATGTCCAATACTTGTTCCAAAGCACATTTTCTTCTCTTCTCTTTATTTCCATTCCTTAAAAGTGGCTTTTTTGCTGCAACACGTCTTTTAAGACCTACTGAGTTAAGTTTCCTTCATACAGTAAAGGGATCAACTGAGACACCTATTGTTTTTTCGAGATCTCCTGCAAGTGAAGTGCTGGATTTGCGTCTGTCTCGAAGGGAAGTAATCTTTAGATATTGTAAATCAGATGGAGAAAGCTTAGAGGTCCTCCCTGATCTAGGACGATCAGCTGGGGTCCCATTTGATCTGTGACGAGCCAAGATTTTTTTTACACCAGTTTTGGAAACGGCTGTAGATTCACTTATTTTTCTTTGACTTAGTCCCTCACCATGCAAATGTATTATTTTATATCTAATCTCATCAGAATTGTACTTTGTCATTTCTTAAGCCTGTGAAAGAAAAAAAACAGCATGAATTAGGATTATAATGAGAAACGTTTTGGATAAATTTGTTTTGCAGAATTTAAGTGAATATGTCCATACTTTTAATTGTAAATACTGATATAACAATAGCTTAGGAGCATTTACTGTAGATCCATCAGTAATAGTTCGCTAGATCTTTAAACACATGCGCTATAAATAATATAATGAATCAACCCTCAAGTCCAATTTATACAGACTAAAGGGTCATCCAGCTTATACAACTTTATACACTTAAGTAATAACTTTGTTATACGTTAAGATGAACCAGAGGTTCTAGTTAATATGTATTTTAGTATCAAAACCAATTTTCATACAACAGATTATCTAATAGTTATCAGATCGACAGTGGTCTCTGACTTTTGCACAGTACTGTGTATATGTATGTGTATGTGTATAATGTATGTATGTATATATATATATATATATATATATATGCATGTCCTGAATATTTCAGAGAAAGAAGTGGGCGGGGCTAGTTGAACGAGTGTGCATATATAAATATACAGTACAGTTTTACACACACACACACAAACGTGTTTATCAGTCACCTTAGCATCTTGGCTGATAAAGTCCTGTTTGAAACTGTTGTTTTAATGTGCATTTCCATATGGGCTGTTTACCCAGCCAAATCGATGCTTAGACTGACTGACCTTGGCTTTTCAACCATTTTAGGGCAATCAAACCATCCTTTTTTAGCCAGCCGTTTACGGCCACTTTAGGTGGCTTTATTGGCTTCAATTTTCTCAACCTATCTTTCTGGCCGTAGACTCGGGTGAGGAGGGTGCATTCTTCTGTCTCTTCACTTCTTTCTAAGCAATACTTTTATTTTTGTAGTAATGCCAGTTAAGAATATTAATTTTTGTTTAAGATTATAAGGTTTAATATAAATTATTTACTAATAATTGTGAAATTATGATAAAGTATGTTTGTCAGATTGTAAATGTTTAAAATTGGAAGAGTTGGCAATCCTGAACAGAGGCCCACAGAGCGGACTACCCCCAAAAAGAGTCAGTCATTCGGCAGCGCGAAAAGCGTGAAGTTGGGGCCATGTAACCTTAAAATTAAATTAATTGTTTTGTGCCTCTCTCCGACGTAAAATATTAGTAAAATTTCCTACTCGTATCCCCTCAAATTACTTAAAGCATTTTCGGAATTAAATAAAGTGTTAACAAGCGTTTAAAAAGAGTGTTAATGAACCCCCCCCCCCTTCCCCTTTGAGTTGTAACGGCTTTCATAATCTCGGCGTGGCTACATGAATTTATAAAGTACTGTGGAAATGAGTAAAGAGAGTGTAAAGATAAATGCAATAGAGCAGAAAGTAGAGTAAATAATGAAGAAAATAAATAATAAAACGTATTCACGACATTTTTAAGTTTTCCTACTTCGTAAAATATTTTATTTTGAACACTTTTAAGCTTTTCTTTAGGACTAAATTATACTTCTTCTTTTTCATCTTTTGGGTGTGGGCATTTAGGCGCATGTTAGTGGGGTAAGGCGGGGCATGGACGCTGCCTAGGGCTAATGTACGTTGACGGCAGTTGAGAAGTGTTGAGTGGCTTCTATACTTGATAATTTATTCATTACTTTGTAATGTGTATATATATGGGATGAATTTCACACTTAAACACGTGAAATGAATGGATGATGCAAACCCACGAGGGTACATATATTGTTGAATACACGAAAGGCCTTCGGATAATTTTTTCTTTCTTGCGAGTTTGCATCACACACACATATATATATATATATATATATAATATATATTATATATATATATATATATATATATATCGCCTCTGTCGAGTAGTGGTTAGCGTCGTTGACTACGATCCATCGGCCCCGGGCCGGGATCGAAATATGGTGACAGCAGGCGGCGCGCAGCAAAACCCAGCTGTTCATCCTTCCACACAATGAAAAAAAATTGGTTGATAGATATATGGGTACCCTGCGTAGCCTAGTGGTTAAGACGCTGGGCTGCTGGTGGGGCGTGGTTCGGATTTCACGCTAAACTGTAGGTCTAAGTTGGAGTGACAAGCGTGACCTTCGCCAGAATGAACAATTCGGGCAGAAGCAAAACCAAAGTTAGCCAAGGATATATATATATATATATATTATACTGAATAATTTTTAACAAAATCTTAATAAAAAATTTATATTGCTTTGGACTCCACTGCCGATTAAAAAAGGACTAAAAACATTAACGGCTCTCTTGGGGATTAAAAGTTCACTTTTAATGCCACCCCCTCACCCCTTCCCCTCAGTGCTCATCCCTTCCCCTACTCGTTGTTTTTGACACTATGCTACTAAAGTCATTTATCGTAGAAGTTACATTTATTAACTATACTCAATTAGTGCATTTACTCTACTCACTCAGTGGAATGATAAACACCAGTGTTCGAATGACAACCTTTTGTCAACGACGAATTAAAAACATTTTAATTGCTTTATCCAGAACCATTTTTTGGCGTTTTTGATATTTGTGCTCTTTCATTTCAAGACGATTCTCAAAGATAAGTTTCTGAAGATTAAACTACGATCGAATTGTCCGACAATCATCACCCATACTTTACAGAGAAAAGAAGAGTCTTCATTCTGAAATATCACAGCAGGGTCTCTGGTTTACTCGTAACTGTTCTCTAAGTCAGGCAGATTTATGTGGACGCTTCCGAACCACAAGGAAAATAACTAACGCCATAAAACACAAGAGCTCAACGGAGGATCGCCTAATAATACTACATGCATAACCCGTCTTTCCTTAAAAAAGTTAGAAATTAAAAAAAAAAATTACTAATTATTATTTGCAGGGGGGTGGGGGAGGCTTTGAATTATTTCTTCACCAAATTTCTCTCTGCAATTGTATATTCGAATACTGTTAATTAATCGTCAATTTATGTATATAGCTATTATTTAAACAATGTTTCGTCCAAATGAGAAAGATGTTAAACTAAAAGATGCCAAATTTGAACTCTGAATGTATACGTAACACTAATAAATGTAAATATTAGGAATTTAATCATTTGGCAATATCACTTTCCGTTTTTTTTTAAGTGAAGTAGGCTTCTCAATAGCTCTTCTGAGGAGAGAGATAAATAAGAAGGTATTTAGTGACTCTGAGGCCCAGTCATTCGCAACAACTGCCAAAAGATTTGGGGTATAAATTTAAATTAAGTGTTTTTTCAACAATAAGTGGACTAATTTATGACAGTGGTCCATTTCACACGCACCCTTAAATTGTAATTTTTCTTTGAAGTATCAGTCATCCCATGAGTAATGTCGATTTTTAGATCGGAATTTGAAGGACAAAAAAAAAACTCAACTGAAACTTTTTAATCTAGTATATATTTTCCATCGGAATCAATGACACTCTGCCAACGTCCTACAAGCTTTTCAATGCCATGTTTATAAAATTCAGGCGGTTTTGAGGCAAAAAACGTACAAAGACTGGTGTGCAGGTCATCTAAAGAAGTATACTGTTTCTCGTCAAGATAGTTTTGCAGACTCCTGAAGAGCTGATAATCTGAAGGCGCAAGGTCTGGAGAATATGGAGGATGTGGAAGTTTTTCCCACCCAAGCTCCTCAATTTTTGCAGAAGTGATCCGACCGGTATGAGGACGTGCGTTGTCGTGGTGGAACACGATTCCTTTCAATTAACCAAAGAAGGTCTCTTTTCCTTTAGTGCAGTGTTCAATCGATCCAGTTGACAGTAGACTTGAGTGGTGATTGTTTGGTTGTGTGGTAAGGTTTCAGTGTATTACACCACCTTTATCCCACCAAACACTAAGCAACACCTTCCGAGGGTGAAGATTTGGTTTTGGCTGTGGTGTCGCTGGTTCTCCGGCACAAACCCACTGTCGACGGCATTTAACATTCTGGTACAGTATCCACTTTTCATCACTAGTCACTAAACGGTGCAAAAACGGATCTTGGAGTTCACGGGAATGAAGAGCTGTGCTAATGTTTACCCGCACCCTCACATTGTCGACCGACAATTCATGTGGCACCCATTTTCCTAACTTAGGCACTTTCCCGAGTTGTTGCAAATGTCGATGGATGGTGGACGGGGATGAATTGAGTTTCTGGGCCAATTCTTCGACAGTTGTTGAACAGTCTTCTTCAAGTGCGGCTAACAGCAGGTCATCATCAAACTCAGCAGGGCGTCCAGAGCGTGTTGCATCTGTCAAACAGCAGTCACCATTCCTAAACTTTTGAAACCATCTTTGACATTTCCTCACATGCAAAATATCGTTACCATAAACGTCCTGAATGTTTCGCGTTGCTTCAGTAGCACTATTCCCTTTTTTGAACTCGTAAAGCATTATATGCCTGATATGCTCCTCTGATACCGCCATGTTTATGAGGGGTTCACATAAAGCAAAACACACGTCTTCACTGGTCAAGGTCTGTAAAGTATGTAGCGAAACATGATAGATCTCCTCTTAGATATAACCTTCGGAAAATTTATGCTTAAACCGAGTAGGACTAGTTTAAACTTAATCTAACGTAAAAAACGACATTACTTATGGGATGACCTGATATAATGAACTTAAAATTCACTCTATACATTACAGTTTGTGTATGACTAAGATAAGGATTAGTTACCCCTATTTATCCGTAACCTTTGATTCATACAAGTTAATGCTTGCATAAAAATACAAGAGGAGGCAACCTATACAAGGTGATTCATAAATAGGTTTCATAAATCGCAAGATGTATTCTTGAGACAAAAGTAAAGAAAAAAGACCATATAATATAGGTCGAAAAACTTGTAGGTTTCGAGCTATAGCACGTGACAGAAAAATGAAACTCTTAAAGATTTTTTACACTTTATGCAAGTACACAGCGTGATGCATTTGCTTCATTAAAGTAAACACCGCTGATAAATCATTAAATAAAATATTCCCGTCACTATAGCAACGAGAAAATATTTTTCTACTGATATTCCCCCCATTCGCGTATCCTTGTCAAGAGGAGATATTCATAGAGAAATATAAGCAAATACAGTTATTTCAATAATAATGGAGATTTCGCAAATATTCGAGAAAATTTAACCCTTAATCCCTACCCATTATATGAGTTACGCTAGCAATACTCGGGGTACTGGGGTACACCAGTACCCTGGGTAGGGTTTAAGAGTTAATATCGTAATCATACGAGGACCGGAGGGTTCTAAGTTTAGAATATTTCAAATCAGAATCATATAATCAGATTTTAAAATCACATTTTTTTTTTAATACGTGTTCAGGATCTTTAACTACACCAATCAAGTTTCCCTTCGTGATCTGAATTAAGATCAGGATCTTTACATAATAAGTAGTCCTATTTATAAGAACTTAAGAGTTCGTGATATTTACATAACAATGTGGGACAACACGCATAATGACTAGTACCGGGGCTACGTAACCCCATAATGAAACTTACATTTATAAGTTGAATTCAACAACTTATAGTTACTAAACGGTACTAAAAATTAACTCGCGTAGAATAAAGGACATCTTTTCTAGAAAACGATTTCTAAAAAAGTATTTCCTCATACGAACCATATTAACAAGTTTCAGTTATTATCGTTGTGGTAATTCACTGGCTAGTACCACATTAAGAATCGTTGTTTCATAGGCCTAGACATTTTCAGTAAATGCTAATGAACTGAAAAATATTTCCAAGATGTAGTTAAGAAAATATGCTAAAACAATATAACATTTAAGAGTCCACGCGAATTTATCCGACTACTACTTGTGAATATAAAGTGATTATTATTAACTTATATAATTATATTGATAGACGCACTGCTGAAAATAGATGCTATACGTTCAGTGAAAGATCTCACATTAAAATCCGGGGTGCTTTACTCGAATCTAGATCCAGCTCTGTCTCTGGATGGTAAATCTCAATATGAAGTGGATTTATAGAACAAGACCAAAATCTATTCATTTTAATCGGATTTTTTTGGATTTAACCCTTTCGCTGCTAATTTAAATTGAAAGATTCTCACCACACGCGCCAATACAGAAAAAGAGGTATTGGAAAACTTACTTTATGAAATAATAGTACGGGTGCGGCCGAAAAACATTAAATCATCAATTGACGCGCATAACAGTCTACCGTATATCATCAGTTGATGACCATAACAGCGAAAGGGTTGAGGCCCCGACTCGATATTCCGTTCAATTCCTCATAATCATTACTATATACTATTAGAAACTGAATCTTACCTATGAGACAGGTCCCCTGAACAGGTTTCGAAAAAACTTCCATTGTCGGTTTACGACTGTTGTTGTTTTTCAAACTTTATGGGCAAATTCTTCGAAATGACGTTAACCCCAAACTGAGTGATATTTTCGTTAGTTTTAACGAAATATCATGATTAAACCTAACCAATCGTAGGTAGACCGCATACTACAGTAGCAGCGAAAATTTTTTAATAACATGCCAGCTTGTCTGTTTGTTTCTATGATACTTTAGAGTTTAGACCATTTAACCCATTATACTGGCTAACGCCAGACGATTTTATTCAATTACGGAGAAGACTCCAATAAAAGCATTAAATTGAGAATTAAACGAAGTAATTTATAAGTTTTGTAACGTAACCTCTTTGCGAATAAAGAAAATTGTATTCTAAACACATACAAATATTACATCAATAAAGGATATCAATATACCATACGCCCATGGATCAATATGCACAAATACTCGAAAGAGCCGACACCACCTTAGAATTTAAAAGCCTCATAAATCATTTATATATATATATATATATATATATATATATAATCGCTTCATACGACAATTTAGAAGAGGCCAAATAAACACGTGTCATACACGGCAGATTAACTCCAAAAATGTCGTAACGAATGCCATCTTACGCCATAAAAGGATCACCCAAATCCCGAGAAGGACGCGTAGAACGACATTCATAGATTCTTATAAATCTATGAGGATTTACATCTCCAACTATATAAACAGGCTTAAAAAGAGTTCGATAACCTGTTTTAAGAAAGGTACAGGCAAAAAAGCCTGTTCCAAATTTGGGTACAGATTATTTCAAGTTTTTTTCTGTGTAGATAAATAAATGAATGTACAGTATGCAAAAAGTTCTTTAACCTTCGTAACACCAAAGGTCATCTGACGGAGGGGACCTACAGCTTTATGTGGGATCTGAACCACGGGTCGTTATATCATTTGGGCGCGTTGGACGGTCATCTACCCAACCATTGATAAGACTCAGTGTCGCTTAACCTCAGTGATCGATCGAACGGGAAGTGGTGTTACGCCTTGGACACAACGTAGATCTGCATAAGAAAAAGCGAAGAGCATCCACACACACACACACAATATATATATATATATATATATATATAAGAAACCACTCTTAATGAAGACGTAAATTTTTATTTCTTAACACCAATACAGTGTCGGTTCCTCGCGAGCCCGTCAACTGTTAATGACCGTATAAACAATTTACAACTTCCTGAATAGTCGTTTCCTTCTTCATACTTTGTCGCGACAGTGCGTTACTTTACATCATATACTGTGTGTGTGTGTGTGTGTGTGTGTGTGTGTGTGTGTGTGTGTGTGTGTGTTCTTATACTCGAGCTCTCAACTGAAGGAGGACAGATTGTTGAAACCAAAACACTTTGTTTTCTGCTAATTAATTTATTTGTAGTGGAACTTAATTCTCATATGTATATACATATATATATATATTTTTTTTTAATGAGCTATTTTTATATTTTAAAGATATTTATCTTTTCTTTTTATGTAAAACCTAAAAATAGAGAGAGAAATTTTTCAAAAAACAAAATTGAAGTAAACAGTTTTCATAAACTCTCAAGAGAAAAAAAAAAATTATTCCTTCAGAAGAAAATTCTAATTAGGG